>CAJHNH020003335.1:35000-607500 GCA_905116865.2 Candidula unifasciata
CCATCGCCACACTTTTGTACACACAACATCTTTAGACATATTTCCATGGCGTGTGTGTGTGGCATCCTGATTGCTGTGGTGTGCCTCCTGGCTGGTTGCCTCCTACCTCAGCACCTTGTTTTGCAAGGGTAGACTGTGGCCATACTCGAGGAGAGTATGCTCATCCATTCGTCTTTCGCCTTTACCTCGTTTGTTGTCCCATCCAGTTTCCCGCTGGGGGTTAAAACCTTAACCTTCAACTGGATTGCTGGGAAGAACAGGGTCCACCACGTGAAGGTGAGGTAGAATGCACACAACAACAACAGTGAAATATATACAAGAGACAAAATTGCTGATATAGACAACTTATTTCAGGCGAACGAACGAAGAAGAGAAGAAGACCACACTTTAGCACACACACACACAGCCTATCACCACACTTTAGCACACACACAGCCCATCACCACACTTTAGCACACACAGCCCATCACCACACTTTAGCACACACACACACAGCACATCACCACACTTTAGCACACACACAGCCCATCACCACACCTTAGCACACACACACAGCCCATTACCACACTTTAGCACACACACAGCCCATCACCTCACTTTAGCACACACAGCCCATCACCACACTTTAGCACACACACACACAGCCCATTACCAAACTTAAGCACACACACAGCACATTACCACACTTAAGCACACACAGCCCATTACCACACTTTAGCACCCACACAGCCCATCACCACACTTTAGCACACACAGCCCATTACTACACTTCATCACACACACAGCCCATCACCACACTTTAGCACACACAGCCCACCAACAGCGATCTTGACAAATACCATCAATACTTCCAATATGACTAGAGACAAATAATCAATACCCAACAGGTGGCACCATCCTTGACACCACCCCGACTTGACGATATCCCCAGGCCTGTGCTTGACAGAACCAGGCCGAACCACTCATCTGTTTTAATGTGTCGTTATCTGGAAAGGTACATCACTCGGATGAATTACTTCCAGAGATTTGGAAAGTGGAGAGTTTAGGCTACGGAAGCAAGAATTGATTGAATACTTTATTAATATCCTACCCCAGATGGCGTCACATGACAGTCCAACATTTTAGAGGGTGGTAATACTAGGTTTCCCGGCTTTCTGATGCTTTTAACGACCCCAAAACACCTAGAACTGGCCCTAACCCCAACATACCTGCGTCCCACGAAAGAGTGCAGCCTAGGTTCCACGACTGCGTGCAGTCTAAGTCCCACGACTGCAGCCTATCTACCGCCCTAAAATATTAGACTGTCCCGTGACCTGTGGATTTCCCACGTTTAGGGTGAGATATTAATAAACCACCATTGTTTGATTAGTTTGAAGATTCGACACCACAGTACACCGGGCATACCCATAGATGATCCGTCTTCCGCATTAAATGTTGTTGTTCCCAGTTTGTTGAGACCTCCGGACACCATACTTTTCAGTCTTATCCAAGAACTTATAATAATTTATGGTTATTAAAATCGCACAAAGGATTCCTTTCTTACATATTTGGTTAAGTTGGTAAATGACATCACAGACCCTTACACTGTCATTGGATATTATGCTTTCTGGGGAGAGAGATCGCTCGACTGCAAAATTGTGGGAAGCTAGAAGGCGGAGAATTTGTTCTGGGAATGAAGAGTTAATACATTTGTTAACCACCGATTTTAAGAGTCGACAGCATTGCATATCGGGTTTTTCCGTCAGTGCCCCGTCTGCCCACGCCCTTCTGTATATAGATCCTTACAACTAAATCACGGTATATTTTGTCAGAGTCCCTCGAAAATTGGTTACTGGAAGCGTTTCCATGTTGCATTGTGTGACATTTTAACGGGCTTATAAAGCTCAGTGTTCTGAATGTATTCAGATTACAAATCGACAAGCGGATATTGTGAAGTGGATATACAAGATTTTCAAACTTTGCTGTTATATTAGATAACAGCAATTTTAATTTAAATTCACGGCATACAGTCGTGTTGTGATGTGTGTGTCACTGTTTCTAGTCAGTAGTTTGGATTTTTGGGAACTGGCTGTTTATTCTTTTTCTACTTTGAATGTATAAATCTTACTTTTGGGGAAAATACAAACAGGTAATTTAGAAGCCATATCTGGAGAATATCGACAGTTGTCAGGTGCAAACTATCTTGTGTTGGAAGAAAACTATTGCTTTCATATTGACTGTGCATAAATGGTGCAAACACACTGTGGATAAATTGTGTCAAGATATCTCGGAGCTCTGGGTAAGTGCATAAAAACAATATTTTATTTACTAACTAACCTCTCACAGCAAGTCACTCATTGTCTCTTTACTAATTGTTGACTAACAATATAATTATTTGTTGTAGAAGTACACTAATAATATTATATTTTTTGTGAATTTTCTGCTTCGTGAACACTGGCTGTAAACTCTGGCTGAAACTTCTGTTTGTTCATCTACTTCTTATGCACATTAGCAGTTGTACGGTCTGTATTCATTTCTGTGAGTTTTCTGCCGTGATCTGCCGCAGCAAATGTCGTAAGGTGTATATCACTATCACGCGTTAACAGTTTTTATCGAGGAGATCTACACACACACAAAAACTTCAGTTTCATTAATTTTCGACATATTTTAAAGAACTGTACGTCTTTTTTAAGGTAAATATGTGTGCTTTTTAAATATAACAATAAAGGCTCTTACAGACAAACAAAAATGCTTTTGCTACAGGCAACATGAACATAAACATCAACAACGTGTAGAAATAAACTGAAAGCTATTCCAGCAAAAGTAAAGAAATATCAGTGCTAACTCTTTGATTCTGAGAGGGTATTGTTACGTCAGAGGAGCCGGGCGGGGGAAGGGGTGGGCGGGGGTTGACATTTGTACTTTATCAAATTTAGCACATAAAAACACTGCTGTAAAACATACACAAGACTAAAGTCTAGAAGTAGATAAACACCAGAAGTTTCTGCCAGTGTTCACGAAGCAGAAATTTCACAAAAATGAACACAGACCGTACAACTGCAAATGTGCATAAGAAGTAGATGAACAGCCAGAAGTTTTTGCCAGTGTTCGCGAAGCAGAAATTTCACAAAAATGAACACAGACCGTACAACTGCAAATGTGCATAAGAAGTAGATGAACAACCAGAAGTTTCTGCTAGAGTTTACAGCCAGTATTTGCGAAGCAGAAAATTCACAAAAATGAACACAGGCCATACAACTGCAAATGTGCATAAGAAGTAGATGAACAACCAGAAGTTTCTGCCAGTATTGGTGAAGCAGAAATTTCACAAAAATGAACACAGACCGTACAACTGCAAAATGTGCATAAGAAGTAGATGAACAACCAGAAGTTTCTGCCAGAGTTTACAGCCAGTGTTCGTGAAGCAGAAAATTCACAAAAATGAACACAGACCGTACAACTGCAAATGTGCATAAGAAGTAGATGAACAACCAGAAGTTTCTGCCAGAGTTTACAGCCAGTGTTCGTGAAGCAGAAAATTCACAGAAATGAACACAGACCGTACAACTGCAAATGTGAATAAGAAGTAGATGAAGAACCAGAAGTTTCTGCCAGAGTTTACACCCAGTGTTCACGATGCAGAAAATTCACAAAAATGAACACAGACCGTACAATTGCAAATGTGCATAAGAAGTAGATAAACAACCAGAAGTTTCTGCCAGTGTTCACGAAGCAGAAAATTCTCAAAAATGAACACAGACCGTACAACTGCAAATGTGCATTAGAAGTAGATGAACAACCAGAAAATTTCTGCCTGTGTTTGCAAAGCAGAAATCTCACAAAAATGAACACAGACCGTACAACTGCAAATGTGCATAAGAAGTAGATGAACAGCCAGAAGTTTCTGCCAGAGTTTACAGCCAGTGTTCGCGAAGCAGAAAATTCACAAAAATTATAATATTTTTAGTGTACTTCTACAACATATAATTATACTGTTAGTCAACATTTGATAAAGAGGCAATAAGTGACTTGCTGTGAGAGGTTAGTTAGTAAATAAAATATTGTTTTGATGCACTTTCTTAGAGCTCCGAAATATCTTGACACAATTTATCCACAGTGTGGTTGCACCATTTATGCACAGTCAAAATGAAAGCAATAGTTTTCTTCCAACACAAGATAGTTTGCACCTGACAACTGTCGATATTCTCCAGATATGGCTTCTAAATTACCTGTTTGTATTTTGTCCAAAAGTAAGATTTCTACATTCAAAGTAGAAAAAGAATAAACAGCCAGTTCCCAAAAAATCCAAACTACTGACTAGAAACAGTGACACACACATCATAACACGACTTCATGCCGTGAATTTAAATTAAAATTGCTGTTATCTAATATAACAGCAAAGTTTGAAAATCTTGTATATCCATTTCACAATATCCGCTTGTCGATTTGTAATATGAACACATTCAGAACACAGAACTTTGTAAGCACGTTAAAATGTCACACAATGCAACATGGAAACGCTTCCAGCAACCAATTTTCGAGGGGACTCCGCCAAAATGTACCGTGATTTAGTTGTAAGGACCTATATACAGAAGGGTGTGATTTGCCTTATATCTAGAGCTGTCCATGGATGTGACCTAAAAAAAAAATAATTTTTTCATTGATTGATTGATTAGTCGCCTGTAGCTGTGTTGTATTTCGCGATTGTGAATCTCTTTTCACAACCCCCTTAGGCACAGCAGCCTACGAACTATAGGTTAGTGTTGATATTGTTTATTCCCTTCCTGAATGGAAACCAGGTAGTGTCTAAAGAAGTAAAGGCGGCCGGCGTGAGGTTGACCACATCGTTCACCAGTTACCGATTTTTCAGTTCAGATATGAATCTGCATCATTATATACCTGAGGAATAATTAGCCTAAGAATATCTGTTACTTTTCATATGTAGCCGAGGTTACGAATGCGAATTTAGTAGCCTTGAAGTGTAGTAGAAATGCGTCTTCTAATATTAGATTTGTGTAAATTTTTTCAGGTAAGAAATAATAAACAGGGTTTGAACAAACTGCAACATCACTAACAGAAGTACCACTTCGAACATCAGCAGCCATTACATCTCTTTTGGTGACTCCAGAGCGGGACTTCCAGCAACGGTCTCAAGTATGCCGAACGTCGCAATGAACGGGAAAACCAGTAATGCTAAATATATTACAGCCGAGGAGGGAGGGACGCAAGTTATTTTTGCTGGGTAAGTTGTGGTTCTTTCTTTCTTTCTAAGACTAATGCAAAGAAAAAGAAGTGAAAAGAAAAGAATAATTTTCATGTTAGGATCAAAGGAAAGAACGCACACATACACACAAATGCAGAGAGAGAGAGAGAGAGAGAGAGAGAGAGAGAGAGAGAGACAGACAGACAGACAGACAGACAGACAGACAGACAGACAGACAGACAGACAGACAGACAGACAGACAGACAGATAGACAGACAGGCAGACAGACAGACAGACAGACAGAGACAGATATATACTTACGCCCAAAAAGCCTAGCTGTTATTTTTTTTTTAATGTAACCACTTTCACACCATATAACTGCCAAGTTTGTGCATGCCACCTGCAAGATAAATCCGATCCGTTAAAAAAATGGCATCCTTGTCACAGTACTTATCGCCAGAAGCAACATCCAAGAAAAATAGATAGGGAAAAAACAGGGCGCACTGTAACTTATCACTGAAGATTCCCCTATCCTTGTTATGTCTGCAGATATGCCTGATTTGGGTTCTCGTGAGAAACAAGTTACCGAGATTCAGAGTCAAGTGCCAGGATAGTTTTTGGGCCAGGAAATTTGGCCGGTCAAATATTTTTCCGAATTTGTTGACTACTTATCCGGCAACTAGTTAAAGTGCAGCATGTCACAAAAATAAAAAATAGTTGATGCAGTCGTTCTTCGTCAACTGGGGTGCGGAGGAGAGTTATTAAGAGCTAAAATTAAGAGCTAAATAACTCCAATACTGATATACGAAAGCTAATCAATGACGCAGCAGAAGTTTTGTGGACAACTAGTACTAAAACCCTGCACAGATTAAAATAGTAACCAAGTTGTTTTGAAAGAAAGTAACACACAAAGAAAACATATTGTCCATATTATAAAAAGAAAGAGACAATCTAACTTCTGTGGTCATGTCCTAAAAAGAAAGAGACAATCTAACTTCTGTGGTTATGTCATAAAAAGAAAGAGACAATCTAACTTCTGTGGTCATGTTATAAAAAGAAAGAGACAATCTAACTTCTGTGGTCATGTCCTAAAAAGAAAGAGACAATCTAACTTCTGTGGTTATGTTATAAAAAGAAAGAGACAATCTAACTTCTGTGGTTATGTCATAAAAAGAAAGAGACAATCTAACTTCTGTGGTCATGTTATAAAAAGAAAGAGACAATCTAACTTCTGTGGTCATGTTATAAAAAGAAAGAGACAATCTAACTTCTGTGGTCATGTCATAAAAAGAAAGAGACAATATAACTTCTGTGGTCATGTCATAAAAAGAAAGAGACACTCTAACTTCTGTGGTCATGTCATAAAAAGAACGACAATCTATCTTCTGTGGTCATGTCATAAAAAGAAAGAGACAATCTAACTTCTGTGGTCATGTCATAAAAAGAAAGAGACAATCTAACTTCTGTGGTCATGTCATAAAAAGAAAGAGACAATCTAACTTCTGTGGTCATGTCATAAGAAGGAAAAAACTAGCGTTGATCGTGAAGGTGGGAACGTTGCAGGTGAGGAGAGGCAGAGGGAGACGGAGAGAGAAGATGCCGGACAGTTTGACATCTGGCTTATAAGATCATCTGTGTCAGAATTGACTGAAAGATACGAGACAGAAGAAATAGTTTAAGTGTTTACTGAGAGAACGGTTGTTACTTCAGCCTTTGACTCAGTGTGTGTGTTTGTGTGTGTGTTTTATATTTATTATTATTATTGTATGGGTGTGTGACTGTATGTGGTGGGGAGGGGGGCAGGGCAGGTGTATGGTTATGTATGTGGATGGGTGGAGAGTTGTGTGGGTGTCTGATTATAGATGTCGTCGGGGAGGGGGCTGTATGGATGTGTGATTGCATGTGTGGGTCTGAGGTTTTGTGGATGTGTATGTATAACCAGAGGTGGTTGTGTGGGTGTGTGGTTGTATATGTAGGCAGGGGTTTGGAATACCTGGGTGTGGTTGTTGTGTGTGTGTCTGTGACTGTATATTGTGATGTGTTGTTGAAGATGTCTCCGTGTCTTAAAGGTCAGTGACATCATTTTACAATCCAGTCCCTAAAATGCCAGGTTTGGATTGCCAAGCAAAGTAAAGAAAACCCGTGGAAGATAGAGGGCACCTCATCACTTAATGTCTTCGCTGCAACCATCTCTATTGTTGAAACGGCACACATTATTTTTAGTTGCATATGTATGTGATTGTATGTGTGTGATTGTATTTGTAATAATTGTACGTGGATGGTTTCATATGCTTACCTGCACTTCAGCTACTCCAACATGCTGAAAAAAGAAATAAAATCTAGAATACAATCTGGAAAAAAAGTATACTATGCCCTTCAACATCTACTAAAGTCAGAGTCTCTATCTCGCAACACCAAGATCAAAATATATAAAACGTTGATATGACCAGTCGTTTAATATGGCTCTGAAACTTGAAGCCCAACTAAAAAAGATGAAGCCTTATTACAAATTATCGAAAACAGTCATACGACGAATCTTTTGACTCATCAGTGGTGCAGACAGAGGGGAATGATGAGTGAGAAGCAATAACGAACTTCATAATCTGTTTAAATCCCTATTGGTCACTGGCATCTGGAGAGCTAATAGACTGAAATGGCTGAGGCTTATTGAGAGAATGTCAGATGCCAGAGAGGTAAAAACTGTATACACAAGGGATTTGAATGGTCGCAGACCATGAGGCGAACCAAGAAGACGATGGAGAAATAATGTCCAGAGAGACCTGCAAACATTTGTTGTCACCAACTGGAAAGAAAAGGCCAACCAGAGAGATGAATGGAGGCGGGTTTTGTCTGCAGCTATGATTCTCAAGTGCTCAGAATGCTGAAGAAGAAGAAGAAGAAGAAGAAGAAGAAGAAGAAGAAGAAGAAGAAGAAGAAGAAGAAGAAGAAGAAGAAGAAGAAGAAGAAGAAGCAAAAGAAGAATAAGAAGAAGAAAAGGGAGAAGAGGAAGCAGCAGCAGCACCAGCAGCAGCACCACCACCAGCAGCAGCAGGAGACAGAGACGAAGACGACGACATAGACGACTATGATTTGCCCTGTGGTCGGTGTTTGTGGCTTTCGCTGTTCGCATTGAAGTGCTTTGTAGTGCCGAGGTGCCGGGTTCGATCGCAGCTGAGGGGGATTTGGCAGCAGACCGCCTTGCGCTGGTTTCGACAGTGGTCTCGAGAGCAGACCGTTTAAAAAGCAGTGGCAAACTACTGAACGTGAAACTACCTAGTTAAATCACAAACAGTCAACAAATGTTGAGGATAGTTCTGCACCGTCTTGCAAAGGACAGACAACTAACATCCTGTATGCGTGTGTGTACCAGTGTTGCCACTTTTCTTTGGCAAAAAAAAAAACATCCAGAACGGAGTCAAAAATATTTTAAAACATCGTAATTTGCGTGGAAAACATTTAGAAAACACATCCAAATGGAAAGAGTCCCAAATTACATAGCTATTGATACGACTCACCGTATAGAATCATGCCCTAATTTTCACTGATGTCTGCCTCACAAGATCCACAGGATAAACTTAGCTTAGATGATAAAGTTGAAGCTTCAGATCCAAAATGACTCAGTTATGTTCCAATTTCTTTTATTACACAATCAGGGAGCTGATAAGTGGAACAGCATTTTCCTACTCTCATCAGGCCGAATTTTTTTGTCAAGACAGCATTTTAGAGGTCAAATTTTATCATGTTTCTTAGGTTTTATTTGATATAATTCATAGCACTGATAACTCTTTCTACGTCAGCATTTGAGTGGGGTAGTATCATGGCAGACATGGCACATTTAAACAGCTTACAGAATGGACTGTTTGATGAGGCATCTTTAAATTGTCTCACTTCACTCCAAAACGCTTTACATTCTGTTTTTTTTTCTTTCCCTATTCAACTAAGTTAATTTTTGGTTAACTGATATTCTGCTCCCGCGACACTATTATCAGTAGCCCCTAAAAATTTAGGTATGTTCTTTACTGGCTGAAGTATGTTGCTCATAGAAAAGAATGAAATATTTTTCAATACATCTAGATTTTCAGGAAGTCTTTGTTTCAATTGCATGAATAATGAGATAAGAAAATCTTGACAGCGTTTTCTTAAGTTATTCTCTTCATTCTCTGTTAACAGTCTTTTTGTTTTTAAATCATCAATTTTTGATTTGAAATATTTTAGGTATCCAAGGTATGGCTTAAAAGCCAAATAACTCTTTATAGTGCAAGTGAGCAAATCAGCTTTAGAAGTTTGCAACACTAGTCTTTTACCAACTGAATGAAATAGCAAAGTGAGATCGTCAAGTAATTTAACTTTATCAACACGTTTAGATTCGAACAGTTTAATAACTTTTTGCACTTCCATTAGAATAGGTTGTAAAAAGAGAAGGAATGTCAAATTTTTTTTTCATCAAGTACATTCCATGTAGAACTTTTCACTTTGTCTTGTTATTTTAAAGTGTGTGTTCAATTTCAACCATTGCTTCACAATTCTTTCAACAGCTGGTAGAATTGATTACCATCTAGTTTTGCAATCCGACAGAATTTTCAGTGGTGTGGAGCCATCATTTAAGGCTGTATATAATGTATTGTATTGCTGTTGCCTGACAAATGATTTGGGAAACCAGTTATATTTTTCAGCAATAAGATATTCCAAATTCCTTGGTAAGCATTCAGATGAAGTATGTGATAATGCTAGCTGCAATGAATGACACATACATTTTATAAGTATTAACGATGGGATAGCTTCCTTCAGCTTGGCATAAACACCATTATTTATACCAACAATCGGTACCAATTGCAGCCAAATTCTTCAAGTCTAACTGTTTGCTGATTAAATGTTTCTACAGTTCCTGAAAATACTTTCTACATCACACTTTTCTAATTGAACTAGTCCAAGATATGAAGAAACTACTTTGTCTGTATTGTTGCTGTAATATATAATACACACACCAAGCACTTTCAGTACCGAAATATCATTTGATGCGTCTAATAATAAACTTTATTTATTTGTAGAATTACCACTGATCAAATCTTTTTTCGAAGTGGGAAAATAAAGTATTTGTTTTAATATGTATACACTTGCTGCGATGCATTTTCACATCATCCACAACTTTACTGTCAGAAATAGTGTTTTCAAACAAATCAATCAAATGGTCACAGTTTGAAATTGCACAGTGACAACTTTAAAACATTGCCACCGATCCTTCAACTTTTGATGATTCAATTATCAGTGTAGTTCTGAAAACAAATGTCAGCGGTGTAATATCTTTAAATGAAACTGCAGTTTTATGCTTTTTAGTCTCTACATGACTCTTTGTGAGTCTTGTATTTTCGCTTTAATTCCATACTTGCAGTACTTACAGTGAGCCTTCATCAAATCCCCAGGAACTGCCATCACCCAGTTTGTAATTTTGTCTTTATGCAACAACTCTTTCCGAAATTTTTTGCTCATACTTTACTTTTGGCATGTTGAAAGGTTTTTTCAAAGTGAAAGCCACATATAAAGGTGAGCAATTATTATTTAAAAATCACATGAAAAAGAAACACAAAGTCAGCACAGTGAGGATACGGTTGAAACAAAGTTAGTATGATTAACGCGCGCTTTTAATTAATCAGAAAATATTTTAGGTTGTGTAGTGTATTCTTCTATCTATCTACTTCTTTCTCTGAGTGCCAATCAATACACTTTCTGTTACTTGATTAATTCATAATATTTACCGGCCTCAAAGGTTCCCCCTCTGTTTATTTATAGGAATGACGTATGCACACCATAACCTACCAATCAAATACCTTTCTTAAATGTTTGTGTATTCTAGACAAAGCATTTAAGTCTGCTGTGTTCGTAAATTGTTGCTGTGATTGTTATTCAACATATGCTTCGTTAATATAAATTTCTGTAACCTATGGTGCCATTTAAATGGTTTGAAATGAATTCTATCCGTATTCCATAGTTGTGGATTTCAAGTTGTACTATAGACATGGCCAATAAAACACCTCTTTTTGGGGGTGCCTAGTTGACTATGTTCTTAGTGCACTTGTATTCATGGCGAGGCGCAGACGCCGTCGGAGGTGACAGGTTCAATTCCCGGCACGGTAACTATAGCTTTCGATTTTTATGTTGTCTAGTGTGTTCTTCTATCTATCTACTTCTATCTATCTACTTCTATCTGTCTAATTCTTTCTATGAGTGCCGATTAATACACTTTCTGTTACTTGATAACTAATCAGTACCGGGGCTGCCAGATATGTGAGCGTTGACCTCAGTGAGAGTTCAAAGTTTAAGTAATCGCAATTGTCACAATGTACGTGCCAGACCAAAACAAAAATATTGTAGTAAATATTTTAAGTGATTATTAAACTGACACTGAAATAAATAAATCTATGAAATATCTAACTCAAAATGAAAAACATCTACAAAAACATCTACCATCTAAACGTCAAAAACACCATCTAAATGCTAGGGAAAACATCTAAATCTGGTAAAACATCCAAAGTGGTAACACTGGTGTGTACATGTACGATTGTATATATATATATATATATATATATATATATATATATATATATATATATATATATATATATATTGTCACAACCCTGTGAGTACAGTCAGTGGCGGTATGTATTACATCGTAAGGGGTGCGTGTTGAGGTGACACCCCAGGGTTGACACAAAGGTCAGGGCCGTGACTGGTCAAGTCTGTTCTGTTATTGCACGGTGAAACCAGTGCTTAGGATCAAGCGTTTGGCCACGGCAAGAAAGAGTGAACTTTGTTGTGGACAAGTCCGCAACACGATTACCGCTTTTGGGACTGAGCTGGTGAAGGACTGAGCTGGTGAACTGGGTCAAGAGACACGAGGTGGAGAGAACACAGGACATTCGGTGTGCGACGGTCAGAGAGAGAAGACGTGTAGCGAGACAGTGATAGGATATTAGAGTTAGGATATTTCTGTTAGTGACTGCATAGTTTATGTACAGTGTTCTATTGGAATAGGATAGTTTTTGTGAAGTGTATTTAACTGGTACAAGGTATTCTGTTGTTCCATAAGAGGTAAATAGGTTCCAGTTACTTCTGACCAGTTAAATCAGTTATGTACATGTTCTGTGAGAGAATGTCTAACCTTGGCACTCTGACCCTGTACTAGACAGAGGCTGTGACAGTTTGGTTGGTCAGTGTGTCGATAGTTAAGAGCGTATCTCGTGACCGTGTGGTTTGTGCACCAGGAGATTGCTTGTGGAACGTACTGGGAGCGAGGCGACTGTAAAGCTCGTTCGGCCAGAGGGTCCAAGCAATAGGTGGCCACACAGCGGGAAGTCAACTGTCTATTGTATTACCTGTACTTACAATAAAGATTGTCGTGTGTGCTCTGTGTGCGTTCGGGTTCAGTGTGTGTAAAAGGTTAGTCTGTCTGTCATAGGCCCAGTTACGAGCTACGGACCAGCAAGGTCACCCAGAGGTCTGTGACATATATATATATATATATATATATATATATATATATATATATATATATATATATATATATATATATATATATATATATATATTCCTGTGGTTTTTTTTGAGTGAGAGGGGGGGGGGGTGATCTATTTGTAAGGTGATGTGTGTGTATGTATGCAAGTATGTATATAAGTTTGGACGTACGTACGTTCATATTATGTATTTGCGTATGTAAGTATCATTTGAGTATGATGCATGTGCGTGTATGTATGTATGTATGTATGTATGTATGTATGTATGTATGTATGTATGTATGTATGTATGTATGTATGTATGTATGTATGTATGTATGTATGTATGTATGTATGTATGTATGTATGTATGTATGTATGTATGTATGTATGTATGTATGTATGTATGTATGTATGTATGTATGTATGTATGTATGTATGTATGTATGTATGTGTGTATGTGTGTATGTGTGTGTGTGTGTGTGTGTGTGTGTGTGTGTGTGTGTGTGTGTGTGTGTGTGTGTGTGTGTGTGTGTGTGTGTGTGTGTGTGTGTGTGTGTGTGTGTGTGTGTGTGTGTGTGTGTGTGTGTGTGTGTATGTGTGGGTGGGTGGGTGGGTGGGGGTGTAGGTGGGTGGGTGTGTGTGTGGGTGGGTGCTTGCGTGCGTACGTGCGTGCGTGCGTAAGTGCGTGTGTGTGTCTATATATAAGTATATATGTATATTTGTGTGTGAGTGTATATCTATGTGTGTATATGTGCGAATGTGTGAGTATGTTCGCACATGAGTATGCAGACACGCAAGCAGTTAGGTAGGACCCCGCATGTCCTTAAAAACTCCTCCCGTCGTCTTCTCAAACAGCAACCAGTGCGGGACCCAAAGGCGGCGGTCAGCGATCCCTTGGCTGGACGGCTGGACTCGGCTGGAGCTGATGCTGGCTCTGGTGTGTGTCTTCCTGGCTGTGGTGGTCATCGCTCTCATCATCTTGCTGGCCTCGAGGGCGCCTCAAAAAGGTGGGTGTAGTGTGGTGTTGGCATCCTGGTCTGCTTGTATTGGTTGGTTGGTTGGTGGATTGACTGGTTGATTTATCGTTTCATGTATCGAAGACGAATCAAACAAGTGGGCGCAGTGTGGTGTTGTCTCCATGGTCTGCTTGTATTGGTTGGTTGGTCGGTTGGTTGATTGACTGGTTGATTTATTGTTTCATGTATTGAAAGCGAATCAAACAGGTGGGCGCAGTGTGGTGTTGTCATCCTCGTCTGCTTGTATTGGTTGGTTGGTTGATTTAATGTTAGATTCGTGTATCTAAGGCATTTGAAATATGTAGGTGCATGATGTGTTGTCTTTCCAGTTTGCTTTACTGGTTGACTGATTGAATAATTGATTGATTCATGCATAGAGGGTGCATTAGACATATAAGTGAAGTGTTGTATTCTTGGTGGGATTTTGTGTTGTTGATTAGTTGAATGATGCATTCTTACATTCATTTATTAATAATGTTTATGCAATACTAGCGTTATTTTAATCAGCTGTATTTTTTTAATTATTTTGTTGTTGTTGCTGTTGTGTTGTTGATGTATGTGTCAGTGTTGATTTGAGTTGAGTCAAGAATAGGCATCACAGCACTCGGGGCATTCCCATGCGTGCTCCGTCCTCATTTTCAGCAGCCACCGCAGAGTTCCAATACTGATGGCACCGGTCACAATCTGGTTATATATCTGTCTGGCCTTTCCTCTGAGCCGGCCAGACCCTCTGGTTACACCCAGGTGCCTCATTCTCTCTAGGCCCTAATAATCTTCTTTCTCTACTGATTCCTCTGATTGTTCCCAAAGGGCCTTGACCACATCTGCCTTGCCATGAATCAGTTCACATGTCAATGTTGTTGTTGTTTTAATATTGTTGTAGTAGTGATGGTGATGGTAGTTGTTGTGGTAGAAGAAGTATTTGTGGTTATCAGTGCAGTTTTCTTCTTCTTCTTCTTCTTCTTCTTCTTCTTCTTCTTCTTCTTCTTCTTCTTCTTCTTCTTCTTCTTCTTCTTCTTCTTCTTCTTCTTCTTCTTCTTCTTCTTCTCTTCTTCTTCTTTTCCTTCTCCTCCTCCTCATCCAAATAATAGTTGTTTGAATTTGTGATCTATCCAAGCAGCGGCAACGTTAGTAGTGGTGGTGGTAGTGATATCGATGGCGCTGGGAGTAGTATTGATTGCGATATTAGCTTTTTTTCAGTTATTTTTGTGTGTGAGTGTAGACGGAAAGGGGGGGGGGGAGAGAGAGAGAGAGAGAGAACGCACGCATTCTTGTGTCTATCGTGTGCGTGAGTGTGTTTATATTTGTCTGTGTACCTTATGGCACCTAGTATCCACGACAGATACAGAGCCCATGTTCACAATCTCTTTTACTCCCAGTACAAGATGCCCCGAGATCCCTGGCTGATCCGAAATGGCAGATATAATAAATAATGCGAATTGTGATGTTATTATTATTATTTTTTTTAATCTGTGTGCTTCATCAGTTGCCTCATATTTGACTTTACCTAACTTCCGACCCCGTCTTTTCTCCATATCCTCTACAAACTCTGCGCTGAATAAGTGCTAATACTGAGTTAGAATTAGCCCTCAAACAGGTGCGCCAGCAGCGGCTGGGTTCTGAAGTTTTAGATATGAGGCTCCCTGACCCCCAAGCTCCAGTTTTAGGTTTACTGGGGCTTTCCCTCTAAATTCGTACATTTTCGCTGGGGCTAAATGGACCCCTAGCCATGAAAGGGCGTTTTCTTTCTAAGTATTGTGTATCAATTTTCTGTTGTTTTATTTTTTAAAAATATTGTAATCATATGTCCTTTAGCGCATTATTATTATTATTATTATTATTATTATTATTATTATTATTATTGAACACAGAAGACACAAACAATAGATTGCACCATTTATTATTATTATTATTATTATTATTATTGAACACAGAAGACACAAACAATAGACTGCACCATTTATTGCCTGACATGTTTCGCTGTATCTTGTCAGGTGAATACTACAGTAACAGTTACATAGATGAAACGAATAAACGAATTCTTTGTCACAAATTCAAAACGATCAAACATGACTGCATGTTTTACGTACAGTCCAATCAAAACAGACGTGGCCTATAACTAAAGAGCATATACCATTCGTCGGCTCTGTGGCTAAGTCGATGCGAACGCTTCGTAATGCCGGGATGCCGGGTTCGATCCCAGCTGCGGGCCGTGCGCCTTGCGATGGTTTCGACAGTGGTATCAAGAAAGCCGAACGTCCAGAAAGCAATGGCAAGCTACTGGACGTAAATTTGCCTAGAAAACCCACACAACAGCCAGTAGCTGTTGGGGTTGGTTCTGCAACGTCCTGTAAAGGATACGCAAATAACCTTTATAACATTCAGCGATTCGTCACCTGCGCCCAAAACTCTGTGTACAGAAAGATATGGTTCTGACTTTACGGCTGCCCTGGTAAAACAGGCAGTCATGTTTGATCGTTGTTGAATTTGTACTTCAGTTATAAAGGATTCACTTATCTGCTTCATTTATGTAATTGTTACTATAGTATGCACCTGACGAGATACAACGAAATATGTCAGGCAAAAAATTGTGCAATCTATTGTTTGTGTCTTCTTTGTTCAAATTTACAACGGGAAAACATTGCTTTGATATTATTATTATTATTACTATTATTATTGTTATTGTTATTGTTATTATTACATTATGGAAGCGGCAGAAAGTGATAAAATGGGCCTCAGACTTAATCATGGGAAGAACTGATATAATGGCTATTTCCAAGAAAAGAATAATGCATTAGTGAGTAATAAACGTCAAAAGCGTTATTTTAGGATCAAGTAAAGACATTTAAATATCTAGGCACAGGGATAACATCCCACGGAAGATGTATCACAGAGATAAACACCAGAATTGGACAAGCCAAAAAGGTATTTTATAAAATTATAAACATTTTATTCAATAAATCCATGACATTGAAGGTTAGGAAAAGAATTCTCACATGCTATATCAAGTTAGTTTTAACATACGTCTGTGAATCCTAGATAATTAATGAACAAGCATGACAATTGTTTTAGGCCTCAGGGATGTGATTTTACCGAAGAATCCTCATAATTCATTGAAAAGCTAAAAAGAGCAGCTCAGATGTTTTGCAAGAGGCGAGGGATCAAACACATGTCTTAAACACAGTCATCATTGTTTGGTCATGCTACGAGAAAAGGGAAACTGGAACATGTTGCGACAACTGAAAAGATCTCTTAAAAGAGAGACAGAGAAGGACAGCGCGAGAAGATTCTTGACAGCTTTGGGTCGTGGCATGGAGACTTGTTACCACACGAACTGATACATGAAGCTGTGGATCGCAGATTGTGGAGACTCATGACCGCCCACGCTATTAGGCAAGGCACTCGATGGTGGTTATTACATACTTAAACAAGGTTTGAGGCTCCGACCCCTGAAAGAATAAAAAATTTTGTCCAAGCCTTTGCCCTAGAATAAACACACAAGCAGTTATAGGAGTTTTCCCCCCTCCCTCAGTACTCGTTTTGCCTGTTAGCACGAAACTTGGATAACATTTAATTTATACTCCCATGATCTCCAGAAAGTCTGTCTGGGCCTTGCTGATTCTTTCTTATCTGAGAATTGATCTCGAATCCCTTCTTCGCGTTCACAGGCTGTAAGCTCTGACGGAAAGTTCTGGTTTTTCGTCCACTTCTGGACTTTGGTCTTGTTTCAGAATTCGAATCTTTTGTGCTCATCCGTTTTACAAACGTACATTTCTCTTGAAGATACGCAGTTACGATATTTTGTTCGTAATTGTAACATTGTCTGTTTTTTCTTTGTGCTGATGTCTAGTTGCAAAGCTAACTTGTCGGTTATGACTGTGATAATGGAAAGCTGCCTAGTCCTGCTTTACGTTTGGTTCGATATCTTTTCATGAAAGACTGGTCACAACAGCTTTCCGATGAGTGAAGGGCAGCTGAATACACTTGTGATTGTAAAAAAACAAAAACAAAAAACAAAGGTAAAGTCGGGAGATGTGAACCAGCGTCATTGCACACGGTTATAAACCATGAGTGCTCTGCCGCCAGTACGGACAGCTGATAAGAATTGTCCGCCCGTGTCGCCGTTCGCACGTAACTCTGTAGCTACAGCGACGTTCCTCAATTTACCCCAGAGTATCGCTCTGGTACCCATTTCCTAGAGGCTGGGTGAACCCCGGGAGTCGCCCGGTTTCGAACACCGACCGTGGGCTGCAGCGAGTCGCAGCTGGATTTGAAAACGAGCTCCTTATCGACTGCGCTAACGCGGCCCCCGTCACACTTGTGATTGTAACGGACTCATAAGTCATGTTGAAAAATATAGAATCTTAGTGTAAGTCTAAGTCGAGGTTTCAGCTTCACTTCAGTCGGATCACCCCATGCTTGCTCCGTTCCTGTGCCAGTGAAAATGAAATGAAATAGCCCTCACGACACGATAAGCTGGCTATGCACACGTAGAATTATTACATAAGGTTATTCACCAGCCCACACGTAAACACGCTTCCGGCCATATTGAATACAACAATTCAACCGCTGCACAAATGAAACTCATTCCACTATGTGTGGAGAATGAGTGCTATATGAGTAAACGGGTAAGTAAAAGGGTACATGCGTAGATAGGTTGATGGATGAGTAGATGTGCAGTAGTTTAGACAGATGAGTGAGTAGGCTGGTGGGTTCTCTGTGTAGGTGAATGTTTAATGGGGTTGGTAGTGAGTATTTTTGTCGGTAGGTAAATAGGCGAAGCTCTATGTAGATACATTGGCTAATCACATGAACGGAAACACACACACACACACACACAGCGAGCTGGAGAGAGAGAGGCGAGAGAGGGAGAGCGAGAGAGCACAGAATAGTTTCATTGCAAAGACACAAACACACGCACGCACGCCTCCATGCACGCGCACGTACACACACACACACACGCACACACACCCACCCTTACACACACACGCACACACGCACGCACGAATATTTGAAACCGCAACATTTTTTCCCTACCATTAGTAAATTATGTCCGGCAAGAATTTTATGTCACGCCCATCGAACGACCTCTGCGGGGTCAATTCTGTCAATCAATAAAGTGTCTCCTTAACGAAGGTGGACGTTCTGCAATGCCCTGGTGCCAAGCTGTTCAGCACGTTCTCTCTTGGTCTCTCTCGTCTTTAAACCCTTCCAGCTAAATTGCTGTCACAGTATACGCGTTTCTCCCACATTCCGTGATCTGCCAAGAGAATGTTATTGTCTGATTTTGACGAGGCTAATCAGTTATTTTTGTAAACTGATTGTGCACACATAATTTTCCTCCTCCTCCTCCTCCTCCTCCTCCTCATCAGCATCATCATCATCATCATTATCAAGTGCCTTGTCGAATGTCGTAGGCGATCCCTCTTCAGAATTTGAAGTTTCCAAAAGCATGTTTCGCTTCACAAAATGTTCATTTCTTTCCTCCCTTAAGATGATTTTTTTAAATGTATGTTTCTTTTTGGTGTTTATGATAATTTTGTTTCGCATTTCCGCCCCTTTTAAAATATATAGATTACTTATTTTGGTTAACGAAGAAATTGTAATCATCATCATGTAGCAGGTCCTTTGCAGAACGTCGCTCTCATCACCGTCTGCCTGAAAGAAACTGGATCGGTCGTCAGCTCTCCCGCCTCATGTACTTTCACACTCAAGGATTCACTTGTATCCTGTACAAATCTTCGGGTTGGTCGGCCTTTGCCCCTCCTTCCTGGTACCATGCCTTTAGCTATTATTTTTTTTTTTTTCAATCCGTCGTGGCGCTTGTTATGGCCAGAATATTTCAGCTCCTGAGACAAGATACTGTTTATTAGCCAATCGTCCTTGATGTTCAAATCTTTCAAAATGTCACAGTTTCTTCTCTTCTTTGTCCATGGTATTCTAAGAATCTTTCTATAGCATTTCAGCTCAAAGGCATTCTCCTGCAAAATCACATCTGTGCGGACTCGCATTACATTTTAGCTCTTTTAAATACTGTTGGTGTTGTGTTGTGCTATAGTGTAATAATGTACAGTAGTGTTATGTTGTTCTGTAGTGTTATGTTGTGCTGTAGTATGTTGTGTTGTAGTGTTATGTTGTGCAGTAATGTTATTTTGTGATGTTGTATTATGTTGTGTTGTAGAGTTATGTCATGCTGTAGTGTTATGTTGTGCTGTAGTGTTATGTTGTGCTGTAGTGTTATGTTGTGCTGTAGTGGTATGTTGTGCTGTAGTGTTATGTTGTTCTGTAGTGTAATGCTGTGCTATAATGTTATGTTGTGCTGTAGTGTTATGTTGTGCTGTAGTATGTTGTGCTGTAGTGTTATGCTGTGCTATAGTGTTATGTTGGGCTGTAGTGTTATGTTTTTCCGTAGTGTTATTTTGTGCTGTAGTGTTATTTTGTGCTGTAGTGTTATGTTGTGTTATAGGGTTATGTTGTGCTATAGGGTTATGTAGTGGTGTAGTGTTATGTTGTGCTATAGTGTTATGTTCTTCTGTAGTGTTATGCTGTGCTGTAGTGTTATGTTGTGCAGTAGTGTTATTTTGTGATGTAGTATTATGTTGTGCTGTAGTGTTATGTTGTGCTTCAGTGGTATGTCGTGCTGTTGTTTTATGTTGTGCTGTAGTTTTATGTTGTGCTTCAGTGGTATGTCGTGCTGTAGTGTTATGTTCTTCCGTGGTGTTATGCTGTGCTATAGTGTTATGTTGTGCTGTACTGTTAAGTTCTTCCGTGGTGTTATGCTGTGCTGTAGTGTTATTTTGTGCTGTAATGATATGTTATATTATAGGGTTATGTTGTGCTAAAGGGTTATGTTGTGCTGTAATGTTTTGTTGTGCTATAGTGTTATGTTGTGCTGTAGTGTTATGTTGTGCTGTAGTGTTATATTGTGCTATAGGGTTATGTTGTGCTATAGTTTTGTGTTGTGCTATAGTGCTATGTTGTACTTTAGTGTTGTGTTGTGCTATAGTGTTTTGCTGTGCTATAGGGAGGTATGTGAATCAACGCCCATGGCGATGGCGAATGTGACTAGCAAGACCTGCCTGCGTGAAGAAAAGTGTTCCACAGTAGGATCTTGGGATTTAAGACCATTTCAGACAGGGATTTGTTCCATCTCATGTACTTTACATAGTTCCTTCTAATCAAATTGAGTCTCTGGAAAAATTAATAAACAGAAGAAAAGGTCGTAATTCATGGAAACAAAAACAATCAAACACAGAGGTTCTGGGAATGCTGAATGAAAAGAGAATTACTAAAAGAAATTTTAAAAAAGAGAGAGAGAGAGACAACCGAAATATTGTGGCCACATTAAATGACATAATACGCTTTTAAAAACTATACGGGAGGGAAAGGTCGAGAGCAAGAGAGCGAGAGATAGTAAATAATACAAGTGGGAGGACAACATCAAGAGATGGACTAATAGCAATCAGAGAGAGTGTGCAACCAAGACAGAGCGTGTTGTAGAGCGTCAGCCTTCATTGTGAAGACGGCGCCTGTGTGGTTGATTCTAAGACAAAATAAGGCCAGACATAACACTCCCCCTCTCCATATCACAAAGCTTGGACATAATTGTTGAGACAGTGTGTCTCTCCCCAAACAGTACGATACCAATTTGGCCTACCTTTTTTCTCTAATGGAAAGGTAACACCAACTATATTTGGAACTGAGCATGCTGCAAAAGTTGCTGGATCAGAATAGAAATACACTGTCCGACTATCAGAGCTTCTCTCCTGGATCAGCCACCGAGATTCATTGACAGGGATTTGTTGCCCTGTTCCCACTGCTGGATGTACGCATAAGTTAAGTAGGCTGCCACTTAGGGCCTCACAATCTGAAGGGATCTCAGAAAAATTTATATTTCAAGAAAAGGTTTGAAGTTGTATTTTTTGTAGTGGATTTTAAAATATGATTTTTTTTTTTAACACGTTCTTTATTATTCTCTTCTTACGAAGATTAGGCGCTTATACGTTTCCATTATCCGTGAATTTGAATTTCGTATAAATTTTGACGTTTTCTGAGTTTAGCTAGTTTATTTTAAACCGGTACTTGGTTTGGCTTGCTTTGCGGAAAAACAAATCGTCACGTTCAGCCAGCATCCGCGAAGGGAAAGCATTGGGTTATAATTGTGAATATATAATGTGCGCCATGTAAAGTGGCTTAGCATTGCACGCCACAAAGTAGTTCTGAAAAGAACTCATGCATTGTTGATGCAATCATTGGTGACCGACCCAAATAATGTCCCACCCGGCGATGAAGTCTGTAGCGGCGAGCCATGGGTGAGCCGGTCGCAGATGTGTTAAAACGGTTGGGGCATCAGGATTTTATATAGCTGAAAGCCTCTATATGCTTTCTCCTAACTTTCATGGTAACAACAATATTAATTTGTTTTCTGTATATATGTGTCGTCCTCACCCGAGTAGGTAAAGTTAGAAAATAAAGTCAGGAGGTGTGAACCAGCGTCATTGCACACGGCTATAAACCATAAGTGCTCTGTCACTAGTACGGACAGCTAATAAGAAACTGGACGCTTGTGTCGCCGTCCGCAGGCAACTCCGTAGCTACAGCGACGTTCCTCCATTTACTCCAGTGTTAACTCTGGTACCCATTTTCTAGAGGCTGAGATGAACCCCGGGAACCGCCGGGCTTGAAACACCGGATGTGGGCTATAGCGACTCGCAGCTGGATTTGAAAGCTAGTCTCATTTTGACTGCGCTAACGCAGCCTCCGATTAGGACTGCAGATTACACCTAGCTGGTGTAACCATTACTAGAATCCTAATTGTAACTTTTTTGAAAATTGAACAGGGTATCTGAGATCTACCTTTTTGGTCTGCCGTCCAGACTGAGATTTTGTGTGTGTTAAATCTCAGGATGGTATGGTCAGTCTTTAAGTATCAGCCTGGAGAGGACACCCTGATTGATTTATTCGACTGTATATGCGTCCTGTCCAGATATGGTCTACTCTATTCCTGGGATGTATTAACGAACCACTGCACCAAGAATGCCTGTCTCTGCCTTTCTAAGCAAAACTCTTTGAGTCACTCAGTTACGACACGTGTGTACAGCTGATTCTTAATACAGCGAAAGGCAACAGTGACTGCCTCCACCTCCATTCCCAGACTAGACGTTGTGAAATCATATGCCATGCTTTGTTGACTGTGTGAATCCGTCCAGATAAAGTCTCTTCTTTGCCTGCAATGTATAAACCTGACGTTGTTATAAATGTAAACAAAATGTCTACGATCAATCTCCACACAGGTTATGACGTTCCGGTAAATGATCAGCCTAAAGGACCAGCAGCGCAAGTTGGAGGCCAGTCGTTAGGGGAAAGTAACTCAGAGAAGCTCAGGCGACTTCCTCCTAAATATCCCTTAGACTGCCACATACCCCAAGGGATCAATGTCAGCGACATATGTCTCACTGCCGGGTGTGTCACTGCAGGTGAGGTTTTTGTATCTGTTATTATAGGTTGTAGACGCTCGCCCGCGGATCCGAAGGTCGTGGTTCGGATACTTTTGAAAAAAGGGACATTGTCTCCCAGGTCGAGCGGCCCTAATTGGGTACCAGTGACACTGATGATAAGTAAAGGCTGCCGGCGTGATGTTGACTACATCACCCATCGAGTGTCGATTGGTCTGTAGAAAAATAGGTCTATCCCTGGATACCCAGTTCGCCCGAAGGTAGTGGAAACGGCATGTAACAGGCGATTAAAAACGGATGTTTTTGCTAAGTCGAAGTGCATCTATCTGCATGAGAGGCGAGGAACCAACTGTCTGCATTCAAATACGCCAGATTTGCTTTTAAATAACGGATGTGCGCGCAAAACTCAAGCTCTGGAACAAGACCGGAGTCTAGAAGTGAACGAACAACCGGGACTTTTCGCTGGAGTTTACAGCCGGTAAACGCTGAGAAGAAGAAAATAGGTTGCATGGAAGACTTTCTTTGCAAGACTTCCTATGCAAGACTTCCTTCCTATGCAAGACTTACTTCCTGTGCAAGACTTCCTCGTCTACATAGGACTACTTGGTACAATATTATGTGTAGCTATCACATGTGCCCTAATTGTAACTTGTATGGGGGTTAAACCAGGTATCTGGGAAGGAATGCCGTTGATGAAAAGGGTTGGGGGAGGGGGGCGGTCGGACAGGACAGACTCCTAACGGCAAACTGTGGCCTAGAAGAACAACACTGCAACTAAACTTCAAGAATCATTGAGAAACACATTATAAAAACAGAATGGGTTAAAGAGAAACAAGCTTGCTACGGACAGTGTTAATTAGTGGTCTGTAACTTGTCCTGTCTGGATTCCACGGACCCAGGTATGGAAAAGGGTGTAGGAGGGGGTAAACCCCCGCTCCCGTTCCTCCTTAATAATCATGTCGTGAAATATGACCTATAAAGTAACGGGTTGGCTTAAATCAGATGCGTTGGACCGAACAGCGCAGATATCGCTGCCTAGCTGTAACCTTTACCAAACGCCATTGTAAGATTTTAAGGGCAAACGAATAAGACGAAGAAGATAAATGATGAGGAGGAAGGGGAGGAGGAGAAGGAGGAGATCTCCCACTCAACAGTAACATGTGGATGTCTCTGTTACAGCCTCCCGCCTGCTAACATCAATGGACTCCGCAGTCGACCCTTGTGACAACTTTTTCGACTTCGCCTGCGGAAACTGGAACAAGTTAAACATCATCCCCGCGGACAAGTCCTTCTTCAACACCTTTGCTAAACTGGGCGACGACATCCAGGCTTTGCTGAAAAGTAAGTTCCATGTTAATATGGTTCGGTGCCTTGAGGTTAGTTCGAACACGACACCACAGCAACGCCTCTGTCACAGCGCCATGGTTCGCGCAGCAACGGAACACACAGAACATTCAGACGTATAGAGATGCATGCAGCAGGGAGTGGGTACTGCGTCTGGACGACACTCAGAGTGTAAAGGAATGGGGGGGGGGGGGAGAGGAGGGGGGGGGACACAGACGGACTTTTAGACAGGCTGCCACTGTCATCATCATTATTATTATCATCATTATCATCATCATCATCATCGTAACCTTTCGTTGGTTTCTGAAGAAGCACAAATAGGTAGGCTCAGTGTCCAGTGATGTCACATGTTTCCATTGAGTAATAACTTAATGTTACTCGTGGAATGGTTTATGACCATTCATTGGTTTAACCATTTATGGATTTTTGAATAAAGAAGACACAAGCAATAGATTGCACAATTTATTGCCTGGCATATTTCGCTGAATCTGGTCATGTGTATACAACAAACAAACAAAAGTAAAGGACGATTTTTCACGCCTTTAGGCGTATAGGGCATATAGAGCTAGACCTATATTTGTATAGACCAATCGGCACAAGATGGGTGATGTGGTCAGCATCACGCTGGCCGCGTCTACTTCGCGGGACTGCACCCGGTACCCACTCAAGGCTGGGTCGACCTGCGAGCCAAGGTCATTTTTTTAAAAAGTCTGGCTCCACCAGGGAGCGAACCTACGACCTTTCGATCCGCGGCGAGCGTCTAGCTGCTCCGCCATGGGAACTCCCCGTCATGTGTATACTACAGTAATAATTTCATAAATGAAGCAAATAAGTTAATACTTTATAACTGAAGTATTACTGTATTTATAATTTTTGTTAATTGTTATAGTTATTAAATAAAAATTAAAATATTAAAATAAAATAAAAAATTATTATAATTATTACTGTAGTATGCACCTGACGAGATACAGCGAAATATGCCGGGCAGTAAATTGTGCAATCTTTTGTTTGTGTCTTCTTTGTTCAAACTTACAACCGGGAAACTTTGCTTTGATTTTTCGATTTATTAAATTAGTCATTTATTCACTTATAAATTCACTAATTAAACCATTTTTTTAAATTAAATCATTTTTTAATCAAATCGTTCATTCGTAAATCGTTAATTTATTCATTAAATTGTTTATTCATGCATTCATTAAATCATTTATTCACTAATTATTTTATTTAAATATCCAGTCGTTTGCTATTTATCCAGTTTAAATACTGTAATGTTGTGAATTCCCGGGGAAACCCCAGAGAGTTCCCGATGGAGAGAAAAAGGTCGGAGGACCCGTGAGAGAAGAGAAAAACGGGAGAAGTGAGTCTCGTGTGTCTCATGGTGAACGAAGTGAGAGACACAAGAAAAGCATGAGATGTGAACGAAAGACGTGAACCGAGAGACTGAAGTAAGACAGTTGAAGTTCGGCCCTGACTGAGAGAAGACGCATGAATGGACGCCTGAGAAGAATAAATGATTTGTGAAGTGAACGTTATATTCCAATAGGAGGACTGAATGTTTTTCCATACGTCGTAATGTCAGATATCAGAGTTCGTGAAGTATAGATGGATGGTTCGAGAGACGCTGATAAATTCCCGTAGTGTGTGGGAAGTCCGACCAGGTGGCTAGATTCAGCCAAGCAAGTCGAGCACGAGGAAGCATGAATGTATGTTTGCGATAACTGGCGATTTAACGAATAAAAGCAAAGAACTCAATATTCGTTCATGCTGTGTCGTTTCAACTCACTGTTCGTCTGAAAGCAATGTAAACAAGACATGCCCCTAGATGAGCACATTACAAGTGGAGGCTCTAAAACGGACACATCCGGGACAAAAAACAACGACAGAAGATAACCGGAACATCCCCGAAAACACAGCTGGTTGGACCAATTGAACTCGACAGCTAATAACGGAGCTGAACAGTCAATGTAAGTGGCGTTCTGTGTCAAGGTCGATTTCCAGTAATCGTCTGAGGTAACAGCAGTTGTTAGTCAAAATTTATTGGTTCAGAACAAGCAACGACAAACATGGTCAGTGTAGTGACCAAAAACCCGGCCAGTTGAACCAGTTAAACTTCAAAGCTCAAAGCGGAGCTGCAGAGTTGACGTAAGTGGGGGACTGGGTCAAGGCCGCTATACAGCCATCATCCGTGGTAACACCAGTTGCTGTGTCGAAATTTACCTCAAGAAAATGTGTAGAAATTTCAAGTACAGTTTTCCTGTGTAAGGATGGCCAAATTCGCCACTGGGTAACGTGTCGAAATTAGTTATCGTTACAGTATCATCATAACAACTATACCACGTATCGTTACAGTATCATCATAACAACTGTACCGCGTATTATTACAGTGTCATCATAACAACCATACTGCGTATTGTTACAGGTGATCGTAACAACTATACTACACATTGTTACAGTGCGATCGTAACAACTATACTACACATTGTTACAGCGTGATCGTAACAGCTATACTACACATTGTTACAGTGTGATCGTAACAATTATACTGCGTATTGTTACAGTGTGATCGTAACAACTATACTATGTATTACAACATCAAAGTAGTCATCAATCAGTCCAGTGTTTGAAACAGTAGTTGCAAAGGGCAACAGCCACCAAGTACAGTGATCACTAAACATGCTAACATAACGTAAGTGTGTTAAGACAAGGCATCTAGCTGAGTGACATTGGTCAAGCGGACAGCCGACTTATATCCACATATCTGATCTAACATGCAGCTAGCGGAACACCGCTAAACGAACATCCGTAGCACAGGTAGAACGAGTGCACGTGCAGAACAGTTTGCTGTGAGTTCCTTCAAGTCTTTAGAACAGACAGTGTTTCCATGAACTATTCAGATTGACACCCATGTTCAACTTATAGACGAGTGCCGCTATTTTTCAAAAAAGTACACTACTTCCATGATGAACCACAATATGAATTCAGACGGGTAGTGGCCAATTAATGAAGTGACATTACCAACCGGAAGATTCAATTGCACGACACGATCTACAAGAGACTCGTTCAATATATTTCCGTTACAGCCGAGAAGTGTGCTATAGCGAAAAGAAGGATCCGTAGAATAGACTGTGTCTTAGCTCGATAGGAGCCATAGTAATTTTTTTTTAAAAGTTGAGTAATTAAGTTCATAGTTGATATTATTGTTCTGAGCAGGTAGAAAACTACTCAGCTAAACATAGTGATTATATATCACATATTAATTTTGTTGGTTGTGATTGCATTGCTATTAAGAGTAATATTTGTGAACGCATTTGTAATTGTTATATTTGTACAGGAATATCGTATACATCTACAAGTCAAAAAATGGCGGAATGGGTAGCCATTGGTAAAGAATTGGGCCTTCAGGGCGACGAGTTAAGAAAGTATGTGGATGAAAAACATAAAGAGAAGGCAGCAGAAGAAAAAGAAGAAAAACAGAGGAGAGCAGCAGAGGAAAAAGAAGAAAAACAGAGGAGAGCAGCAGAAGAAAAAGAAGAACAGTTAAGAAAAGCAGCAGAAGAACGAGAAGAACGCAGACTTGTACGTGAACATGAACTACGTCTCAAAGAGAAAGAAGCAATCAAAGAAGCTGAATTGAAACAGATGGAACTACTACAACAAAAAGAGATTGAGGAGAAAAAATTACAGCTGGAAAAACAGAGGTTAGAGGCACAAATACAAGCGGACAAAGAAAAAGCAGAAACTCAGATCAGAACAAAGGAAATGGAAAATGAGTCAAAAAGAGAAGCAGCCATAGAAAAAGAGAGAATCAAAGCAGAAGAAAACAAATTCAAAAAATATGCAGGAATAGTCCGAAATTACTGCAAGGAAGACGACATCGGAGCGTATATAGCCAATTTCGAACTAGGTATGCACATGCATAACGTCCCATTGCAAGACTACGCTTTAATCTTTCAAAAACACCTGGCATTTGAACCTTTGAAGATTCTGGAAACAATTCCGGAAACCAAAAGACTAGATTACAACTATATCAAAGAGAGGTTAATGAAGCATTACAACCTGCATGAAGCTGGCTATCGAAAACAGTTCAACGATTTGAGACCAAAAAGTAGTCAAACATTTGCAGACTATCTGTCAGAAGTACAGAACATATTCCAAAAATGGGTTGAAGCAGCCAATGTAAAAAATGACTATAAATTATTGGTTGATTTATTGTTAAGATGTAAAATGTTAGAATCTCTTCCACAGCCAATGGCAACTTTCCTAAAGGAAAATAAGCCAACAAATTTAGATTCTTTAGAAGAAGTAGGTGAAAATTATTTTGCAGCACACCCTGATATCTTCGTGCTATCAAGTTCTGATTTGATAGAAGTGGGAGCAGCAGCCTATGCAAAACCATACCAACAGAAATTTCAGAACAAAAACTTTAGATATGGCAAGAAAGAGGTAAAGACCATCAATTGCAACCACTGTCACAATAGACATGGTGACGACGCACCTTGTGATAAAAGCCCACTATTTAATGAAAGAATCGAACAGGTGATTGCTCATAGAAAAAACAAGTTAAAGAGGTATGAAAATGCAGTAAAATGTTATATTTGTGGATGTTATTTGCACACCAGACGTAACTGTCCTGCTATAAAACGATTCAAGGAGGCACATGTAGTATGTGTAACATCAGATGATGAGTCAGAAAGTGATTCAGCGGAAGCCAATTCAGCTACCATGTACGAAACAGAAGAAGAATGTAAAATATGTTCTAAATTCCATAAGGAAGGCAACCTACCGTGTGGACACCTGATACCCATTCAGAACGCTAATCTGGCAACACACGGCCACGGTACTCTGAAATTTCAGAAAGGTCAGATCCATGGGCAAACCATATCACTCCTTAGGGACACTGGTGCATCTATTTCCGGAGTGCATCAAAGACTGATTAGACCAAAAGATTTAACAGACAAATACATCAATTGTCGTACCTTTGGTGGTAGCATCGAAAGATATCGACTTGCTAACGTGTTTGTTAAAACACCATACTTAGAAAAATTCATAACTGTTGCAGTATTACCATCCCCTTGTGCTGATTTGATTTTGGGAAACAGGGAAGATTTAAGAACAGTAACCGACAGGGACATTGTAGCTTGGGAACAAAAGAATATTCCAAAGTATTGTCAGAATGAAAGTACGGAAGACAACTCCCCATATCCCAAAGAATGCTGTAATGTGAGTGAGAGTAAGGTTACGAAAGACAACCCTCCAAATCCCAGTGAGAGTGCCAACCCAAGTGAGAGTGAAGATGCAAAAGTTAACGCTCCATATCCCAAAGAAGAATGTGTCAGAGAAAGCTTGGAGAGTGAAAGGAAAAATGAAAATACAAACAGAAGAAAAAGACCAAAGAATGAGTCAGAAAGTATGGAAGAAAGAAAGAAGAGTAGCAGTCGTAACAAAGCCCAACACAGAAAGAAGAAAAGTGAAATGAATAAAAGCGAAGTGTGCAAGAATAAACAGCATACAAAGACAGAAACTAAGCTTGGCAGAAAAAAGTGTGTGGTTACAAAAACAACAGTAACTGAAAACACTCAAAACACAGAAACAAAACACAGTGTAGATAGATATCAAATGAAACATCATATTCTTTGTGATTGTTGTAAAAAAGATTGCAGATCGCTGGGTCCTGAAACTAGGAAGCGATACGAGATGTTAACAAAAAAGTATCATGACATATCACAAAAGAAACACGATGTACAGAAACAGCAGAATGGTAAATCACATTACACACATGGTTGGAGGTGGATACTACACTTCATTTTAATTATATTGCAGATTATTTGGACAACATTCCAGACAAAGAACTTAGAGTTATTCTGTACTATCTATGCTATTCAAATAGTGCAACTTTTGATGACTAATTATCCTAGTCGGAAAAACTTCAATTCACAAGTCTTGGTGATTATCAAAAGCTGTCAATTTCTCAAAAGTGTTACACTACTTGCATTGCTACTACTAAAACTATTGCTTCTACACATGGTTTATTCTAAACACTTTCCTCATTCTGTGATTACACATACAACTTGTCGGTAACAGCAGTCACATACAGCAAGCAGATTATTTTAATATATTGTGATATTAGGTAAACCAGTCCACTTTAATTAAACAGTTTTAATTGTGTCTATATACATTAGCACGGAATTAATTATCATGTATCTGGTATAACAATATTTAGAAACCACCCATTATAGTGTTTCATAATGAGGTATTAGTAACATGGAAGTACAAAAAGGCAGATGCCCACGCAACATACGCAACGAATGTTTGCAAATTGGAGTACCAAACTGATGGCCTTCGAACCCGGTCAAAAGTGTGTTTCTACCAAAAGATTCAGTCGAATTGTATATCGAATGCCTTTCCCTTACACTGTTGTAAGAAAAGTGTCAAATGTTGATTATGAAATTCATTATAAAGGGAAATTGAAAATTTTTCATATTAACATGATGAAAAAGGTATTAATAATGTAACAGCATACATGGATGATATTTGCATATACACAAAAACTTTGCCGGAACACATAGACACCTTGAAAAAAGTGTTCAGCAACATTCAAAAGGCAAATCTGACTGTTAATCCAGTGAAATCAGAGTTTTGTTTCACACATATCCATTTTTTAGGACATACAGTGTTCCAGGGTAGTATTCAGACTGACGAGACAATTGTTTCTAAAATTTTAAAAGTTGAAAGACCAAAGACCAAAAAACAACTGCAGTCACTATTAGGACTAGTAAATTATTACGGCAAATTCATCCCTAAGTTAGCAGAACTAACAGCCCCTCTATCGGAACTTTTGAAAAAAGACCAGTTTAGAAAAAAGGATTGGACAGAAACTCATGACAAAATCATACAAAAAATCAAGTCTTCATTTGCTACTCCACCAATACTAAGACAACCGGACCCATCTAAAACTTTCTACCTACAAACTGACGCTAGTGGTCATACCATAGCCGCGATGTTGGCTCAAAGGCATTCCGGTACTCTTCTTCCGGTTCTATATCTTTCACAGAAACTTAATTCCACCCAACAGAAATACAGTACTTTTGAAAAAGAGGCTCTCGCTCTTGTTATCAGCCTTAAAAAATTCCAAAAATTCTTAATAGGAAAGGAATTCATTATTCTGACTGATAACTTAGGCCTGACAAAATTGTTAACAATGGATGCAACAAATAACGCAAGAGTATACAGATGGGCGTTATTATTATCCCAATTTCAGTTCAAGATAGAACACATTAAGGGCATTGAAAACCATCTACCCGACGTGATGTCCAGATTATAAACATAGATTCAATTTTGTATTGTATGTATTACCTGGGAAAATCCTGAATTACAGGAAAGAATATGGTTGAATGAATGAAATATGTAAACATAGCTTAACTGATGATTTTTATGTATGTTACATTTGTAAGTAAGTAACAATATACGTGTGATAATGGTGACTATAATGAGGAGAAGGATGATGACTATGAGATGAAGATGACAATAATGATGATGACAACAACAACAATGATGATGATGATAATGATGATAACGATGATGATGATGACGATAATGATGATGATTATGACAATGAAGATGTTACAGCATCTTGAAATAAGGTTTAATAATGATTGCATATGTTGTTTAGATAAATTTATTGGTGAAAATATAGGTTGTAAAACATGTAATAGGGTAATTACTATGATATAGAAAGGGAATAATAATACTTTTTCGGAAAAGTGATGGGTAATTTACACCACATAATCCAAGGGATTGAGTTCGAAATCCTAAATAGGGAAACATATATCTCTAATTGAAACGTAAACCAGTGACAGTAGCCATGAGTCCAACGGTTAGGGTGGGACTTTGCGGGTTTTCTACATTTCTGTTCCATAGCCGATATGGACTTCAGTACTTGAAAGAGAGTACCAGAATTGTTGTTCTGTTTTATACAGACTGTGGGATGGCATGGGGTTAATACGCAGAGCCTATATGGACTACCGCACTTGGAAGAGAGTGCCAGAATGGTTGTTTCCCATTAAGCCACTTGGTACTTATTGGTACTTATAACTGGTAATGTGACAAAGGGAAATAATGTAAAACCTATCAAAAGGGAAGTAGCCATTAAAACCCAAAATGATTATTAGGTAATCCACATCATTACATTAAAGTATTCCCAAACCTTTAAAATTATAACCTAAAGATAAAGTAATAGAAAAAAAATTTAAGGTTAAATTTTTTTACTAGAAGGGAGGGGGAGATTGTAATGTTGTGAATTCCCGGGGAAACCCCAGAGAGTTCCCGATGGAGAGAAAAAGGTCGGAGGACCCGTGAGAGAAGAGAAAAACGGGAGAAGTGAGTCTCGTGTGTCTCATGGTGAACGAAGTGAGAGACACAAGAAAAGCATGAGATGTGAACGAAAGACGTGAACCGAGAGACTGAAGTAAGACAGTTGAAGTTCGGCCCTGACTGAGAGAAGACGCATGAATGGACGCCTGAGAAGAATAAATGATTTGTGAAGTGAACGTTATATTCCAATAGGAGGACTGAATGTTTTTCCATACGTCGTAATGTCAGATATCAGAGTTCGTGAAGTATAGATGGATGGTTCGAGAGACGCTGATAAATTCCCGTAGTGTGTGGGAAGTCCGACCAGGTGGCTAGATTCAGCCAAGCAAGTCGAGCACGAGGAAGCATGAATGTATGTTTGCGATAACTGGCGATTTAACGAATAAAAGCAAAGAACTCAATATTCGTTCATGCTGTGTCGTTTCAACTCACTGTTCGTCTGAAAGCAATGTAAACAAGACATGCCCCTAGATGAGCACATTACAAATACATTCATTAACCTGTCCTTTTTATCTATAAAATCAATAGTTACTTCATTCATACATTGAGTTATTCATTCATTCTCTAATTCCTTTTTCATCCATTCACTATTTGAGTTAGTTGTTCCATCAATCAGTTTTTGAGTTTTTATGCAATAAATAATTCATTCAGTTAACTGTTGATATATTAATGAAACCAATTATTCATTCATACATTAAATTATTATACCATTGAATGATTCATTCATTTATTAAACATTCTCTTGTTTTTTAAATCAGTCATTTATTCAATCGAACACTTGGTTATTAAAAAAAATGCATTCATTCATTCATTAAACGATTCTTTCATTCTATCACCATGTCATTCGTGTATTAAATAAATAAATGTTTTTATTTATTTTTTTATTTACTTATTTAGTAATTCGATATTTTAGCTGTTCACCTAATGCAGAGGTCAACGCTCTCATTAGTAAAAATTCAGACGAAGCAGATGGACTAGTCTACACAGACGGATTTGTTATACTCCAAAAAAGAAGCGCATGGGCATTCACAGCACGCTCAGCGGGCAGAACAGTCAAAGAAGCCAACGGCGCCTTCTCCATGACAACCAGCAGCATGACGATGGAGGTAATGGCAGTGACGCAAGCGTTCGTCTGGCCCGAAACACAAAACTACACCCACGTATGTTAACTCAGTGATTCAATGAGTATGATCCGGAGGGTTCAGGCAATTTCGATGCGTCAATGAGTATGATCCGGAGGGTTCAGGCAGTTTCGGTGCGAAGACAACGGCTTGAATCATTACAGAAGTCCACTGTGCGTGGAGTCACCGTTATTTTTGTTCCCTGATACGCAGGCGTCGATGAAAATGAAAGAGCTGATAGGTTGGCTGGATCCGTTATCACTACCGACGGTCAGCCTACGTATCATGCTGATATTATTAATGCCCTCAGAGAAATGGGAAGGATAGAGGACTTTGGGGGCAGTGAATCCACATCACTCGCCAGAATGGCAGACCTCGGAATTTAAGATCAGCATAGAAAAAAAAAAAAAAAAAACGAGACGCAAACCAGACACACCAGAAGACTTGTTAATTAACATAGAACTTGTACTATTAGCCATCGGACGTTGGGGATCATACTGAGGGGAGGATCTGAGCACCTATGGACGTAACCGGAGTGCAGTGATGATAACCCAACTAACTAACTAACTAGCTATTCACCTATTTATTAAATCAATCACTGTTTCCTTGATACATGCTATTTTCCATTAAATAAATAAAGCAACCTATCATTAATTTTTTCAACTATTTAATCGTTTAATCTCCCATAAGGAGGACCCTATTATCCCAACATTCTCCCTGATAAACCCCCCCCCCCCCCCCCCCCCCCCCCCCATCCCCACACACGCACGCACGTACGCACGTATATACACACACACACACACACACACACACACACACACACACACACACACACAAAGGTTGTCTTTTAGCGCAATTAATTGTAACGTATTACCCCCTAAAACACTCAAAATATGCACCAGCACACCTCGGCATAGAAGAGGAAAGACAAAACAAGACCGAGTGTCTCAGTACACAAGAGTAAGTAAGAGTGGAATCACAAAGGATGATGAATGAGTATCGTTAACTAATGAGATTCTGTTCTCTACTTTTGTAGATTTACTGGAAAAACCCATCGATCCACTTGACATAGAGGCCACGGTGAAAGCAAAAAAGCTCTATATGTCTTGTATGAATGAAAGTAAGTTTTTTGTTGTCGTTGTTTTTGTATAAATAAATTATCCTATTTTTTTAATTCTTGTTGTGGCATTTAAATTAAAATGTGGGCATTGGTGATACAAATGATAGTCACACGATAAAATAACAGTCAGCGTCATCATCTGTGGCTAAGTAGATGCGAACGCTTCGTAATGCCGGGAGTCCGGGTTCGATCCCAGCTGCGGGCCATGTGTCTTGCGTTGGTTTCGACAGTGGTAAAAAGAAAGCCGACCATCCAGTGCAATGGCAAACTAATGGACGTAAATTTGCCTAGAAAAACCACACAACAGCCAGGGGCTGTTGGGGTTGGTTCTGCAACGTCCTGTAAAGGATACGCAACTAACCTAACAGCGTCATCAAATGCGATAAACTAGTTAGTAAAGATTTCCCTTTTCACGCCTTTAGGCGCATCTTGCATATGGGAAGAGCAACCATATTTTTTCAGACCATTAGGCACTAGGTAGGTAATGTGGTCAGCATTACGCCGGCCATCTTTACTTCCCCAGGACATACATCCTGGTACCTATTTTAGGCTGGGTCGACCTGCGACGCCCTATACCGCGATAAAAATCCACGCATCAAATGCTATGCCTCTCCAAATCTTGTGTCTTCAACAACGTGTATTATTTCTTGTTTTGAGACCCTTTCATGCCATGAAAAACTAACACCCAGTCTTAAATATGTTTATTTCATTAAATTTTGCGCTGATGTTTTATGTTTCCTTGTATAAAGATGAACATTTATTCAATTACAATAATCTGAATTTATCCAAAGCATTATTGTGAACAGTATTTATTTATTCGTTCAGTGCGTTAAAATTGTATACGTCCAAAATACGTCCGTCTGTCTGACGATACTAACTAGGGTCTAAATTTGGGGTAGGGCTTTTATTACCAGCCTCCTGAAAAAAATCATGCTAGGATTTATTTTCCGGCTAGCTCAGCGACTGTCAACTTTCTCAATGCTGCCACCCTTTAATACAGTTCCCTTATATTGTGGCGACCCCCAGACAATTATTTTCCGTCATAACTTCAATGAATATGTGTTTTCCTATAGTCTTAGGCGACCCCTGTGAAAGGGTCGTTCTACCCCCCCCCCCTAAAAAAAGGTCGCGACCTGCAGGTTGAGAACCGCTGGGCTAGCTCTTATTTCCGGAAAACCCGGGAACATGGATGACCAAATAACTCAACAAACGTTGCTCGGTATTCCACGGATAATGTTCTCTTCTAGCTGCCTTCTCTTTCAGACATGCGTGGTGTATTAACTCTTTGTATCTGAATTAATGGTGTGTACTTCTGCGGGTCGGCGCGATGCTGACCACATCGTTCACCGAGTGATCTATAAAATATAGGTCTAGCCCTATATGCCCAATACGCCTGAAGGCGTGGGAAAGGGTTCTTTATTATTACTTACTTTACCTTTACTACTTTTACTGCTTTTTGCTCTGTCGGTTTTCCTGGTCGACTGCTTGTACCAACAGTGAGCTGGAATTCTGATGTGGGACTGTTAGTGTTGGCACATGTATGCGTGTGTGGATACTCTGCTGGTGTTTGTGACTAACTGCTTGCGCCAACACTGTAATGCAATTCTGGTGTGGGACTATTACTTTTGGCACATGTGTACTTGTGTGGATGCTCTTCCGGTTCTCGCGATGGACCACTTGCACCAACAGTGAGCTGCAATTCTGGTGTGGTACCGTTACTGTTGACACATCTGACAGCTGCCTCGTGCATTTTTACTTTGCCTGTGTAAGCTTCTGGTGGGTATGACAAGTGTTTTCCTGTTTTTTTTTTCAAATGGGACACAATACAGTAAAGGACATTTTGTGTGATTTTTACAGGCATGGGAATGGAACAGTCAAGGGGTAACCGGTCTGCAGTGATAATGAAACCTCGATTAACGACTTAGTATCACATTTATTAGATTACCCACTTCTGTCACATAAGCCTCCGTGGCATAGCGGCTAGGGGCCCACCTTCAGATCTAAAGCTCGTGGGTTCAGGTTCTAAGAGAGCCGGACTTTTTTTTTTTCTCAATGACTTTGGCTTCCAGGTCGACCCAAACTTAAATGGGTACCAGGTACAGTCCTGGGAAGTAAAGGCAGATGACGTGATATTGACTGCGTTACCCAACGAGCCCCGATAGGTCTAACAATATAGGTCTAGCCCAATGTTCACAAAACGCCCGAAGGCGAGAAAAGGGATCCTTTACTTCTACTTCTATCCCGTTGTGTCTATGTTGGAGTCTTTAGTGCTAAGCATCTGTTGTCTGGGCGTAATGCTGACCACATTACCCATCCAGGGCCGATTGGTCTCTAAAAATATGGGACGCTCTGCCCATATACCCGATGCACCTTAGGCACAATAGGGATCTTTTTAAAACTGATTTGTTGTCTGCAATCTAAACTTTGGAATAGAAGAGGTTTTCTCAGTTCGGGTTCCGGGGCCCATTTGTTTTTTGTTTTGTGTGTGTGGGCTGGGGGGGGGGATTATCATCATCAAGTGCCTTGCCGTCTGGCGTGGGGGAGCATACCTCTCCGCAGTCTGCAATCTGCAATTGTGTATATCAGTTAATTTGCTGACATCCCTTCATGCCATGACAAAAGGCTGTCAAGAATCTTCTCGCGTTGTCTTCCTCTGCCTCTCTTTCCACAGATCTTTCAAGTGGTCACAAATACCCACCGCCTTTTAACAAGCATGTCGTAAAGGGATTAATTGAGGTCTTGTTAAGATATGATGTGTCTGACAGGGAGGTGCAATTACTGCAGCCTTTCTGTAAACCACAACACAGATTAGAACCGCCCCTTTCAAGCCAAAAGAAGGAGGAGAGAAGAAGGAGAAGAGGAAAAGGAGAAGAGAACGAGGAGACACAGAAAAATGCACTTATATCCCAAATTCACTCTGCTGAACTCCAACAATGGTATTTGTTGCTTTTAAGTTGCACTTCTTTGAATATAAAAGGTTAAAGAGACGGTTTCTTTGAACTGAAAGAGTGAACTAACCCCTACAGGTCAGATCGACAGTGAGGGTCTAGAACCGGTTAGGAAACTCCTGGCGGACCTGGGTACATGGCCCATCTTGCACGGGGATGCCTGGGACCCAGACGGCTCTGTCAGTGTCCTTGACCTCATCGTCAAGCTGACCCTCTACAATAACAAAATACTCATCGACCAGTGGGTGTCTGCTGACGACAAGGACTCGGAGATTAATATAATTCAGGTAGGAGATGTTGTTGTCCTCGAGGGAGTTCCAAGGGCCCGTTTTCACATCGTTGTGGGGGGAGGAGGCGGCGGAGAGAACGAACGAACGAACAAACTTTATTTTCAGAGGGTTACAAATTGGGCACGCAGGCCCGTCTGACATTCGACCCTTCTAAGTACTCATTTTTCAGAGTACCAATACCTGTTATCAATAATGCATGTTATGGATATAATAAAGAAATATAAATTATAGAAAAATGCATACACACATCATGTGTACACAATCGTACACACTCACACACACGTAGACATACTCCTATCTTCTCATACATGCGAACCCTTATACAGACATTTGTGATACATGCAAACACACATATACAATCGCATGTACAGACACCAGCATATGCCCACAACCGCACATTTACACTTACATGAATACATACACCCACATACATGCATTCACACATACATGCATACATAGAGAGAGAGAGAGAGAGAGAGAGAGAGAGAGAGAGAGAGAGAGAGAGAGAGAGAGAGCGAGAAAGTGAGAAATATGAGAGAGAGAATAGACCTCTAGCCTCTCAACAAACCCGTCAATAGACTCATTAAAATAAGAAAGGGACATTTTTCTACGCCTTCATGCGTACTGGGTATTCAGGGCTGGCCCTATATTTTATAGACCATTCAATACTTGATGTGATGTGGTAAGCATCACGTCTGCCGCCTTTTCTTCCCAGTACGTTTCCTGGTAGCATTTTAAGGGTGGGTCGACCTGGAAGTCCAGCTCTGTCAGGACCTGAATCCACGTCCTTCCGATCCGCAGCGAGTGTCTAGCCACTACACCATGGCGGCTCCCGGACCAATTGAGGGTTTTCTAAAAATCGGATGTGTTTGGCCAAAATATGCAGATATCAAAGTCTAGTTTTCAACCACAGTAAAACGTACCAGCTGGACCTCTAAAGGCATACGCAGAAGGAGGAGGGGAGGGGAAGATGTCGAACTTTCATTCCAGCAGTGGCTCGTCCGGTACATTTTGCCAGGCCTTTAATATAGAGAGACACACACACGCGCGCGCGCACACACACCAATCGACTCTCTATAAGGGATGGGTTTCAAGCTCAAACTGGTTGCCCTTTTCTTTTCTTTACAATTCTAGTCTGGTTCCACCTGTGGGTATTAACCAAGACCTTCGTGCTAGCTGGCAAGAGCCTAGCCAAAGCCACCTTAGTGTAATTTAGGTGATTTTCATCTAAGTGCGTTTCCAGTGCTGATGTTTGTCACTTTGCAGTATGCCAAAGGCAGACATGTGAATTCCTAGTCCAGATAGTTCAACATGAAGTAATACTTTTTACGCAATAACCTAACTTTCGTCTGCTAAATCTGATTCTCGACAAAAATGGAAATACTCACATCCTAAAAGATCTGAACATTTAGGAAGATTGGCTGAAATATTTTGGCCATATCAAGCGCGAACCTGAAAAAGAAATGCTAGAAGGTGTGGTGCCAGAAAGGAGAGGCTGGGGCCGACCAGCACGAAGATTGGTACAGTATATAAGCGACTCCTTGGGTATGGAAGTACATGAGGTGGGAGAGCTGGCGGGAGACGATTTCTTTCTTGATGAGAACTACGTTCTGGAAAGGACTTGCTACATGCTGATGATGAAATCTGATTCAAAAGTGATGTTCTCGAAACAGGGATTTACCACTTAAATGGCATTAGCGTAGTATCAACGATTATATTGCTATAGACCCCGTCTGAGTTTCGGAGCCCCATTATGGGGAAGACAAGAATAAACCAGCTGCATCAGCATGTCGTACAAGTCGACTCATTGGCTGCATACTTCGAAGTCGAAGTACATTTGTCTGAGAGTCAAGGAACCAAGAGTCTGCTTACGAAAAGCCAGATCTGCGAAATGGATGTACACACAACACTCAGGTTCTGCAACAAGACTAACATCTGGAGATGGAATAACACCACCCATAAGCTTTGGGAGAGAACTAAGCAAGCTCCAGTGTACCAAGAGGTGAAGAAAATGTGAAGACGCCGGCGTTGGATAGGACACCCAATGAGAAAACCGGAGAACAATAGCAAAGGATATGATAACGACGACGAAGTTATTGCTATACAACAATACTTTCTACTGGCTCTATCCATAGCTGGACCAGGCGGACCTGGGCATGCCCTCGCCCGATTACTTCCTCCACGAGGACGCAGTGACCAAGCTGCCCGTATACAAGAAGTACGCCTACGATGTGGCCATCATGTTCGGCGCTGACCCCAAGGTGGCCCAGAAGGACGTCGACGACATGGTCAATTTTGAGATTGAGCTGGCCAAGGTTGGTGGTGATCTGCTTCTGTGATTTTGTCTGTCTCTATCATGGCTTTTTAATCAATGTTTATTATCATTATCATTATTATGTCTACCAAGATCGCAGTCTGAAGACTCAGTAGCTAAAAGAGTCACGATTCGACTGTGAATCCAACAGAGGCAAATTCCACAAACCCCTTCAACCGTATAAAACCGTTATATTGGTACACCTTACGGGTACAAGATAAGCTGCTGTTCGGTGTGGGTGAAATGATTGTTGTCATGCAGCAACAAAACTTCCTTTGTGTGAAGATCCCGACGTTTTGATCGGATCGCGAGCTTCAGCTTGTTCGTTGACGTATCACTGTAACGAGCACTAGTCACAGTTTCGAACCCCATCATGCATCAGTATCAGAGCTATTGATATCCTAAAAGACCGTTACCATGACCTTCCCATCTGAAGCCTGTGTCTTGCATTTTTTCATTAACGGTGACGCCGGGTAAACAAAAGAAGTGCATAAAAACATAAGAAAGATCTTAAACAGGAGAGAATATTTAATAGGAAATGGATGCATCAGAGGAAAAGATGGAGTAATTGTAGTTGATAAGAATAATATAATCACAAGGTGGACTGAATACACAGAGGTCCTATTTTGGGATAATAGAGGCATCAAACCAGAACTGTTTAATCTTTACGATGGACGCAACATTTGAAAAGCTGAAGTGGAGAAGGTTATTAAAAATATGAAGCATGGAAAAGCCGGAGGTCCTGACAAAATAACTACAGAAACGATAAAATCACTGTCCAGCTTTGGCGTTTATAGCATCACTGAAATGTGTAATGATATTTATAAAACTGGATACAATCCAAAGAATTTGGAAAGACTATTTTCATTACACTGCCCCGAAAAATCAAACACTGTTGAGTGGGAAGATTACAGAACAATTAGTTTGATGAGCCATTTAACTCAAATACTTCTTAAGATCATTCAAGAAAGAATTCAAAGTAAAATAAATAGTGAAGTGTCTCAGAAACAGTTTGGATTTAGGAAAAATAGTGGCACTAGGGAAGCCATAATTTGTTTAAAGATGCTGGCTGAAAAATATACCGAAGTCCAGACGAGAATTTACGCATGTCTCATAGATTACAAGAAGGCCTTTAACAGGCTGTAACGTGAAAAGCTTATTGCATACCTCCGGAATATAGGATTAGATGCAAAGAATATAATAATTATTAGTAACATATACTGGGAACTCTCATTATTTAATGTCAGAAATATGGTGTTAAAATGTTACATAGAACCTGTTCTGCTGTATGGCAACTAACCTTGGAATGTCAGTGAATCTATTAAGAAGAATTTGGAAGCAACAGGGATGTGGTTTCTGAGACGAATGTTACGAATACCTTGGACGGCCAGCGTAACTTACAGCGATTTCTTGAAAGAAGCTAATGAAAGTAGATCTCTATATACAACAATAAGAAAGAGACAAACACTGTTCTTTGGCCATATAATGAGAAGAGAAGAGAGACACTGGAGAACATCGTGACAACTGGAAAGATCAGTGGGAAAAAGGGGTAGAGGCAGACCAAGAGAGATGATGCTGGCTGGGCTGAAACAATGGCATGGAGGAATATCATCAAGGGAGCTGTCCCAGGGATCGTGATCTATAAGACGCATGACATACGCCAGTCGGCAGGGCACATGGTGATGTTGATACTGGGAACAAGCAGCAACAGTTAGACACAACAGCATCACCTTACCTCAGACAGAGATAAAGAGAGGAGAACGTCAGGGATGTGTGTTATCTCCAAGCCTTTTCAACTTGCATACAGAAAACATTTTTAAACAGGTTGAGGAATTGCCTGAACTGAATAATAATGGAAGAGCAATAAACAATCTGAGAAACGCAGAGGACACAGTGCTACTAGCAGAAAGCGAGCAGGAGTTATAAGAACTAGTTGAACAAGTCAGCAGGTGGAGTGCAGAATTTGGTTTAGACATTAACATTCGAAAAACAAAAACTACAGTAATTAACAATGGAAAAGAGCAGTGAACATCAAAGTAAACGGAGAGCTATTAGAACAAGTAAAAAGTTTCTCCTGTCTAGGACACATGGTAACAAGATGACGGAAGAAGCGAAACAGAAATCAAAAAGAGAATAGGAACGGCTAAACTGTCTTCAGTAAGATGCGCAAGTTACTGACAGCTAGAGAGATAAACAACACACTAAAATTGAGAATCGTCAAATGTTATTATACATAGTCCTGCTGTATGGTATACAGGAGAATAATAGGTCGTATTTCGTGGGGGGGGGGGGGACAATCCAATACACCAAGGCTGCAAATAAAAAGAGAATTACTGAAAGAAATAAGAAAGGGACAATTGAAATACTTTGGCCACATTAAAAAACAACACACTTTTAAAAACCATACTGGAGGCAAAAGTCGAAGGCAAGAGATAGACGGGTAGCAGTCTGAGACAGTGTACAACCTGCACAAGAAACAGAGCATGTTAATGATACGTTGCAGCCAACCTTCCTTGTGGAAACGGCACCTGATTGATTAGTGATGAAGAGGAAAAATTAAATGTGACGATCATGCAAAATGGGAGGAATGCAAATGGCTCTTACGGCTTTAACAACTGATAAGATGATCGAGGTGACTGAAGCAGGGTTGGGTAAGAGAGCAGTGCTACGGTGCACCAAAAGCCAGAGGGGCTATATATTGACTACACAAAATAAAACCAGTAAACGATAAGAAGTGATCAGGACTATGCTAGGAACTAAAGAAAGGATAATAATGAATCTGCCACACAAAATTAGGATTTCCAAAGACATCAACAGACCAACAGTAACCATAGTCATCACATGTGTGCCACTAACCACCGAAAAGGACAGAATTATGGATGACTTGAAGAGGGACAACCCAGGCATCGAATTCATCCAGATAGACAAACAACATCTAGAGGGAACCCCACCACCGTAATTAGGACTAAATGTGAGGGGATGGCAGTTCCAAAACACATCATGCTGAAAGATAAAATAAAGTTGATTGAATTATATATTCCTGTTATGCCGCCTTGCGAAAGATGTTTACGTTTCTTTTACAGCAGACAGCAATGTCGGGCCAAGGAGCGCACTTGTAGATTTTGTGGAAAGAAGCATTGTTTTAGGGAGTGTTTGAAGGCTAGGGTCGATGGGGAGTGCAGCAAGCAGAGCCCTAAGAGATACTGTATCAATTGCAAGGGAAATCACAGTGAACGTTACCTAGGATGCCCGAAGAGGGGAAAAGCATTAATGATTTGGAAGGAAACTTTAGTTACAGGGATGCCAGTCGCTATGATAAGATGAAGACTACAAGAAGGAATTCAAGGACTAAACAGTGCACTGGGGAGTGAAACAACACAGGCGGTTAGCAATACCAGCAGCGAGCAAATGATCACGAAGATTAGAGACAGGGAGACGGAGATGTATACAGCCAGTCAGATTGATGGAAAGGATATCAGGCCAACTGTTGCTCGAGTCTCCATACCGACCCTACCCCTCCAAAGCCAATATCCTAGTCCTAGCATCTGTCCTCAACAGTTTCAACCATCCCCCACTGCATCCTTTCCTCCCTTCCCCTTAATCATCTCACACCACCCCCCCCCCTCCCCGACCTCTCCCTAAGGCGCCCCAACCACCTGCCCTAGTACAGAACCATCCTCCCACTGGCCTTGCACTGATCCTTCTTCTCCTCGGTATCCTCCAGACCGAGCTGCCCCATCATACCATCATTCCCCCCCCCCCTTCCCTTCCATCAACATGGCCAGAGAACTACCTTACTTCCAGCATCCATACAGATCCATACCTGCACACCTGTGAACCGATGTTAGCCTGAATGCTACTAGCAGAAATATATAAACTACATAGGGCAAGAAATGTTAACACACAGATAATGAGAGAAAGGGAAACGGAGAAGATAAGAATGCACAATGAAGTAAAGTAATGCATAGATTCTCTTATGAAGACGGTACAAGAGCTAGCAAACAAAGGGAGAGATAACAAAACTCACAGAACAGGAAAAAAAAAAAAAAATTTAAACAATGAAAACAGGCCCAGGGACACAAGTATTGACAACAAGGCCTGGCAAGATAAGGCCTACAGTATGTGAAGATCTAAAAAGTGACACCCAAAACAATATTGTCCGCTATGTCCATTTCTCCTTTTGTTTTTATTGTTTATCGTTTTCAGATCACTATTCCGAGAGAAGAACGGAGGGACAATGAAAAGATGTATAATAAAATGACTATCAAACAGTTTGCCGAGTTGGTTCCCGGGGTAAGTAGTCGGTCCTCCTTTTCTTCTTCTTCTTCTTCTTCTTCTTCTTCTTCTTCTTCTTCTTCTTCTTTTTTCTTCTTCTTCTTCTTCTTCTTCTTCTTTGTGGTTAAAGTGGTTTACGGAAGAAGAAGATGGAGTAGAAGTCGTTGCAGTGTTATTGGCGATTGTGGTAGGAGGAGCAGAGGAAGAAGCGTTTCTGTGGCTTGGTTGCTTCTGGTTCGTTTCGTATTGCCGGAGTGTCGGGCTTGATCCCAGCTGCAGGCGATTTGGTAGCAGACTGTCTTGCGTTGGTTTTGACCTTGGTATCAAGAGCTTACCATTTTAAACAGCAATAGCAAACTACTAAACGTAACATTTGTCTAGAAAAGCAAAATATCCCCCCGAAAATGTTGTAGTTGGTTCTGCAGCGTCCTGTAAAAGATGCGCAACTTACTTTATATATATATATATATATATATATATATATATATATATATATATATATATATATATATATATATATATAAGCATATCAGCAAGCATATGACGCTAAACTTGTATTGTTATAGATCATCCGCACTCGATGAGTGATGTGGTTAGCTTTATGTTGATCACCTTCACATCCCTGGACAATACCGGTGCTCACCATAAAGTGTCGGTGTGCATCTGCGTGAGGAGAACGCAACCAGAAGTCTGTATAAAATTAACCCAGATCTGTAAAACGGATTGCAAGCCAAATTCAAGTTCTGAAGCAGGACTAAAGTGGAGAAGACGAAGAGGAGGAGGAGGAAGAAGAAGAAGAAGGAGGAGGAGAAGGAACAGAATGATGATGATGATGATGATGCAAGCATACGAGCGTCTAGCCATGATACGACCGCAGCTCAGACACTTCGCGGACAATTCTGGAAAATTCTGTATACCATTGGACTCATGTCTGCTCTTTCGCAGTTCGACTGGCTGGACTACCTGCAGAAGATCTATGGGACAGTGGGTATCAACATTACAGAGACGGAGAAGATCGTTGTCTATGCCCCAGCTTACTTTCAGAAGTTCGCCAAACTCTACCAGACTGTGCAGAAAAGGTAAGGCTTGGTCTTACGTCAGAACATTAAAGAAAATGAAGATGTGTGTTTATGTAGATTCTTACATTTAATAATTAACTGACTGTCCATGGTTCACTTCCATACGTCAGTATTATCTCTACTTAATTTTTTTACGAATTCTTTTGCTTGCCTTATTCAATAAGACAATATGTATGGGTTTTCTCGAACATCGGGTTTTGTCTGCATACACAGGAAAGCTATCTGAAGTTTACAGGAGGTATATAGATGATGGCGTTGGTATTGCTGAAATGTCATGTGATTAACTCGACCAATTCAATAATTTCATCAGCACATTCAATCTCACTATTCAGTTCACCCCTTTGATTTCCACAACTTCCGTGAATTTCTTGGACATCAAGGTTAGCATCGACTTTCCATTCTTAACCACCCGTGCCTGTTATTATAAACCCTCTGATTCGATAACTATCTTAGCTAGGCATCCTCTTACCCATTCTCTTGCAACAATTCTTTACCACTCTCTCAGCTGCTTAGATTACGTAGGACTTTTTCTGTGCCCGCCTCTAACCTAAATACATTCTTATGGAGGCTGTTTAAAAAGTCCAATCCATTACCCAGAGAGAGGCATTGCCCACTAAACGTAAACCTGCTCTTTGAAGACATAAACTGATCTTAACTTTTCACCCTAATAATGTGGCTGTATCTAGAATCTTCCGTCGTCATCTTAATATTCTTCGCTCTAATCCTGCCACCTCTAAGATGTTTTTGACAACCCTAGAGTGGTCTACATGCGAGACTGTAATCTTAAGAACATACTTGTCAGAAGCAGATTGCCTCCGATCCAGAAAACGGTTCCTTCCGGTACTTCCAAATGCTCCCGTACAGATGTAAAACATGTCCATTTGTGACCCAACCCCCTTCGGTCTGCTTCCCGAAGGGTTTATTTCAAATTAAAGAATCATTTACTTGTAAACATCTTGCTGACATTCGAACTAAGGCTCTGAAACCTATCTCCCTCCATTTTAACAGTTCTGACCACCAAGGCGAAAACGATATCTCAGTCACTGCTATCAAATCCTGATCTGGTGATCAAACCAGCCGCTACTGCCAGGACCCGAACCCACAACCTTACGATCCCCAGGCGAGCGTCAATTGTATGGAATGGGAGAGATTACCAGTTACAAACAGATCGCGCTGCTGTGTACAGACAGGGGTAGAAGTCGAGTGACGTTTAGGCACCATCCTGTTTATATCATTTATCGCTTGAGTGAGGAGCTGGATTATCTTCACAGCACTCTGGACACATTTATGGGTGCTCAGATCCCCCCTTCTGCGTGTGCGTCCGGTGTGCTTCTCATGCTTGGCTGTGCCGATCTTTACTCCCAATTATCGTATTCTTAGCAGAATGTATCGTCTTCGTGTCTAGGGTGAAAGCCAACTACCTCTTCTGGCGTATCCTGATGAACCGGGTCAACAACCTGCCCAGCCAGTACCGCAGCATCAAGAATGAGTTCTTGAAGGTTGGTTCAGATCTCTAGACCTAAACTACAACTATTATCATCATCATCATCATCGTCATCATCATCATCAGCATCATCATCATTTTTAATGATCATTTATGTTTGTTGTTTGCTTGGTTCCGCTTTTCCAGATAAAAGTGTTGCATTAGATCATAGGGAGGCATTGGAATCACAACACATTGCGATAGTTATGACTAGCAAGATCCCTTTATATTAAGAAAAGTCTCCCACAATTAGATATACAATAGACAAACAGGCAAAGTATTGATTGGCAGTTATCGAAAGTAAGAAGTAGAAAGATAATCGAAAGCCAAAGTTACCGTGGCGGCAATCGAACCTGTCACCTCCAAGCGGCGTTTTTATTTATGCGAATTCCACAGTTAGAGCAAGGCATTTCAAGACCTTCGTTACCTTGGCATATATGTTATGTGCTTCTTATCACACGTTCAGCACTTCTCTACGATCATTTTCTCCTGTATCCCTATTCCCTTTCCAAGATTCCTCAATACAGCACAGCCCCTGATATCCTTCATTGTTACTGCTATCGAAAGTTGAATTAAGAATTCTCATGATAGCACTGAGACACTCCTAAAAGAGCTCCGTCCCGATTCCCGCTATGGAGGAGGAGGGTTGGGGGGGGGGGGGGATTTCAGGTTCTGGCTCCTTTGGTGGCGATATACAGTTATTCTATTTCTTTCATTGTGTGATCGCCTGTCCGTCCATTTGTTTTCATTTGTGTTTGTGGAGTTTGATTCCTCTGCTAGATCGACCCAGTTTAGAATGGCTACCAGATAATGTCATGGGAAGCAAAGATGGCGGGTTTGATGCTGACCACATCACCCATAGAGTGCAGAAAATATCACTTGATGCTTTCTCCTGTTTAATGGTTACCTGCTAACGTTTACGCATGCGAACTGGTCACTGGGCGATGGTGTGAAAAGGGTCCTTTGCTTTTACAGGTGATATTTGGATCGCATGCGGAGCCGGCCAGGTGGTACGAGTGTGTGACGTTTGTTAACGAACACATGGGAAATGCCTTGGGGAGGCTGTTTGTGGAAGCTCATTTCGATGAGGGATCTAGAGAAACGGTGAGTTCAGAATGTACAACTGTGAGTTCAGACTGTTTATAAAAGCACGTTTCAAGATAACATTGAGTTCAGGTTTTTTTGTTTTTTTTTTTTTTTTTTTTTGTGGTTTTTTTTTTGTGTGTGTAAAGGCTGATTTCAAGAGAAACTGAGTTCATGTTGTTCGTAAAAGATAATTTCAAGAGAAACGACGAGTTCAGGTTTGAAGAAGCTCATTTTGATGAGGGTTCATAAAGAAATGCTGTTTGTTCATTTTGCCCACTTGTTAAAATACTCTTCTTGTGAGATGTCTGTAAATACTTTGCCCACATGTTATAGTACTTTTCATGCAAGATATCCTTAATTACTTTCCCACTTGTTATTGTACTTTGTACGCAGGATGGCTTTTGTTGCTTTGTCCACTTGTTATAGTACTCGCCATGCCGTATGTCTGCATTTAATTTGCCCGCCTTTTTTGGTACTTTTCATGCAGGTGTCTTTAATTACTTTGTCCACTTGTTATAGTACTTTTAAGGCAAGAAGTCCTTAGTTACTTTGTCCCCTTGTTTATAGTACTTTTCATGCAGGTGTCTTTAATCACTTTGTCCACCTGTTATAGTACTTTTAAGGCAAGAAGTCCTTAGTTACTTTGTCACTTGTTTATAGTACTTTTCAGGTATGTAATTAATTACTTTGTCCTTATCCCACCCAAACTAGGAGACAAAGCCATCCAGACATTTGTCTCTGTCACCTATTTACTCTTTATCCATCCGTGTGACTGCTGTTTTTCTTTTTAAATTGTTTTTCTTTCTTACGTATTCTTTATTTATTTTATTTTGTTTTTTTTTTCTCTTTGTCTGTTTCTCTATCCATCCTTGTTTCTTTCTATATATCTTTCTAAATATTATTATAAAAATATATCTGAATATCTGTCTGTCTGTCTCTCTTTCTTTCTTTCTATATATCTTTATAAATATCATTATAAATGATGTGGGCAAAGTAATCTGTTTATATGTCTGTCTCTCTATCTTTTTCTTTCTTTCTTTCTATTATTCTTTCTTTCTTTCCTTTTGTCTTAATTAATTTATTTATTTTGTTCTTCCTCCCCTACTATTGCTGCTGTTGCTACTGTGTATCACATTACAACGATTAATACTTCTGCTGCTGCTGCTGCTGCTGCTGCTGCTGCTGCTGCTGCTGCTGCTGCTGCTGCTACTACTACTACTACTACTAATAATAATAAAAATAATAATAATAACATTACTACTACCAATAATACGAATGCTGTTGCTGCTGATGCTGATATGCAGTCTAAATTAGTTCCCCTGTTTCATAGTTTCAAGTCATAGTCAGTAGTAGTTCATACTGTGATGTTGCTATAAATAGGGATAACGTCAGGGGATGACTGGCATAATTGGGTAAGTCCCTGAGAGCATGGGTTTCACGGAGGTATGGTGAAACGACAAGAGAGAGTGAGTCACGTGTGAATGCGAGATCTGGGGGATTGAGAATCAGGTGGTCATTCGGTGACTGGGCCCCAGACTGGAAGGATGTGAAGCTGAATCTGTGAAGGTGAATCCAGAATGAATGATCGTGAAGGCCAGCCGTTGTGTTACACAGTTTGATTGTTGAGCCAGCCGTGTATATGCCAGTGTCCATCGTTTGAAGCATGTCTGGAGCCTTAATGCGTGAGCAGGGCGAGATTGCCCGAATGGTGTAAGTTGGTTCTTCTGTTGATTCGTGTCTCGTGCTACAGTGATAATAAACCTGTGAAATGTGTCAGCTGGTGTCGACCGTCGTTTGAAGTTGTGTGGCCGTGGAGAGAAATGCCGTCTGGTTAGAATGAGCTGTGACCTAACACCTAGACAACAGAGTCAGTGTTGAATCTGCACTAGAGAGATCAAGTGTAAAGGAGACACAAGTACATTCATTACACATACAGTAACTGTTCTCACTTCCTGGACGTCTTTCAACTTTTTTGTTGTCATGGATTTTGTGTTGTCGTGGACCTCTTCCGTTATCATGAACTTTGTGTGTGGTAAAGAGAGGATTTTCTGTAATCGTAAAGTTTTTGTTGTCACAATTAGGCTCTTGAGATGATTCATGACATCCGAAACGCTTTCTACGAGATCCTAAACGCCACGGACTGGATGGACGAGAAGACCAAGAAAGTCGCCAAAGAGAAGGTAGTTGGATGTTTAATGTGTTGTTTGTCTTACAGAAATGTCAGTGCTAATATCAGAGGGAAGATGTATCCCAGAGATAGGTTAGTTGCGGAGCCTTTACAGGACATTACAGAACCAACCCCAGCAGCCCCTGGCTGTTGTGGGGTTTCTCTAGGTAAATTTACATCCAGTAGTTTGCCATTGTTTCTGGACGGTCGGCCCCCTGACACCACTGTCGAAACCAACGCAAGGTGCATGGCCCGCAGAAGGGATCGAACCCGGCACCCCGGCATTACGAAGCGTTCGCGTCGACTTAGCAACAGAGCCGATATCCCAGAGATAAAAGAACAGAAAAAAGAAAGACTGGCACAAATGAGGAGCGGTTGGAGCTCTGGGCTCTCAAGCGGGAGACCCGGGTTCGAATCCTCGGTAAGGCTGGGGATTGTTTCTGTCGGGGGCAAAATAAAATCCTCGCCTGCAGAGTCGTGGCGACAGCACTAGCCATGCGACCGTCAATCCTCAGGCTCAAAGCCCCCCCCCCCCCCACCTACACCGCAAAAGTGGTATAATAAAGGCACCTAGAAAATATATAAAACCGAATGAAAAGTATATAAGCAAGCTTCTCAATATAACAAATACAAAGAAAACGCTAACGTTGCGGCTATTGAGCCTTAATCAGCACATACAAAAAAAAAATACTACACAGAAACGCAAAATCACTTAGCTGGTATCTCGAAACAGCAGGGTCTGTTGTTTCTCAGCAGAATGAATACACGTGTCGGCTGGGGGGAATAAATCCCCCTATAGAGTACCAGTGAAGGCAGTAATTGGCAGTTTGGCAGTTTATGCAATAAATTCATGCCATTGCTGGTTAGAAACAGAATTCTTGTATGTCATAAAATGCAATTTTAACATGCGGTTGTGAATCCTGCACACTTAACCTTTTCTCTAAAAATTACCTCACCAAGAGTATCTGCAATTCTTTACGTTTGCCTTTCTAAACACGATATTCCTTGTGTGGCTGTTATAGTCATCAGTGCTGTGCCGGTTGTTTGTTAGGTAGTCAACATATTATCCTCACTGCACATCGAACCATTCTGTCCATAAATGCTCAGATCCCCTCCTCAGTAAATCTCGTCGCTTGTGGCGGCAACGGCACCAATTCTGTATTGGTTTCCTATTTTTCTTTGGCTACCTGCAAAGTGCTCTTTTCTGGCATTCTTCTTCTTCTTTTCACCCTCTTTTACCGCTTCGGATGTCGATGGAGATATAAGGTCCTGATACGTGCTCTTCTAGCTGCTTCCTCATGCTCTAGAATTTCTCTGATATCTTCCCATCTTGTTCTTGGTCTACATTTTGATCTACGTCCTTCTATTCTATTCGTATTTGCCTTGTATGGTGTAGCATCAGAAGGCATTTTCTCCAAGTGAGCAAACCATTAGATTTGCTGTCTTTGTATTTAATTTAGAATTGATCTTGTGCCTACTCTATCTCGTACGACTTCATTCCTGATTTCATCTCTTCTGGTCACTCCTACTGTCTTTCTCAGACACCTCATTTCCATGGTTACTAATTTACTTTTCTGGCCACGCCTCGTTTAGCTTGATATTCTTGCAGTCTGGTCATAATTGCAGATTTACAGTCATCCCCTGATTCTCGCAAAAGTCTTACTTCTTCTGGAGCATTGAGTAATCTGGTAATTTTAGTTTCAGCTTCATAGCAAACGGGTAACCCCATCTTTGCTCCGCTCCTGTGCCAACGAAAAACACACAGAATGTTTATCACAGGATTGAGCATTATCAGCCTGGTCCATGGCTCGTCCGCCCTAACCTGCAAGCCTATCAGCTTCCTCATTTGCTCGCATGCCTGCATACTCTAGCACGAAAATAAAACTGATCTTTATCGCCAGAGACACCAGCCTTGAGACCCAACTCATCTCTGTCATCCTGAGTGTACTCACACTTGAAACCCTATGTATCAAACATGTGTTTTTGTAGGGAACAGAACTTTGATGAGTTAAAGCGATTTCTGTCTTTGACTAAAAGAGTTAATAAACAAGCCAAACAATTTCTCGGAGGCATCAGAGATGTCGTTTTATAGAAAATTCCTTGGACATCCAAAAAGAGTAGCTGGCTCTTTTGAAAGAGGTGAGGGCTGGAAGACAACTTGTCACAAACATCAGACACAGGCATCATTTTTTGGGGTCATGCTATGAGAAAAGGGAAACTGGAGCTAGTTGTGGCCACCGGACAGATCTCTGGGGAAAACACAACGTGAGAAGATTCTTGACAACCTTTTTTTTTGTCACGACATGGAGGGGTGTCAACACACAAACTGATGGATGCTGTTGAAGATTGCAAATTGTGGAGAGGTACGATAACCCACGCCAGTCAGCAGGGCATTGATGATGATGGTGACGAGGATGATGACTCTCTATCTCTCTTTCTGTCTCTCTGCTCTGTATCTGTGTATATTTGTATTTATGTAAATGTGTATGAATATCTGTGTGTGTATGTATCTACATATGTATGTATGCGTGTGTGTGAGTGAGGAGTGAGTCAGTATGTGTGTTTATGCGTGTGCGCAGGCAGTTACCGTCCATGCTTTTGTGTGTTTCGGTGATATTCTTATTATGCATTTTGTTATATGAACGAACGTAAAATGCTTTATTTATTAAATACAACTGTTGGGTTAAAGATGCGTGTTTGGAAAGGCCGAATGTAAGACGGGCCTGTGTGCCCAATTTGTGACCCGTTGAAAGTAAAGTTCGTTCTCTTTCTCTTTCTCAGTCTTTCTCTTTCTTAGTCTCTCTCTCTCTCTGTCTCTCTTTCTGTTTCTCTCTGTTTCTTTCTCTCTCTCTCTCTCTCTCTCTCTCTCTCTCTCTCTCGCTCTCTCTCTCTCTCTTTCTCTCTCTCTCTCTCTCTCTCTCTCTCTCTATCTCTCTCTATCTCTATCTCTCTCTCTCTCTCCCTACGAGGAAGTACAGTGCATGAGAGGTTCAGGGTATACAAATGGAAATTGGTGGTTTAAGTTGAAGCCTCATAAATGTATATGTCATAGTAGACTGTTTTGTCAGAAAGCGATATTGTGACTGGCTCAAGGAATTGGAGGAGTTACCAGATGATAGGCTTCTCATCTGTGAGATCTTCAGTAAAACGAAGGAAGCAAAAACCGGACAAGGAATAGCCCTTGCTAATGCCGTGCTTCACTCTGATATAGTCTGCATAAATTATGGCAGGCCGACTAGAATGGCAACGAGGCCGGGCGATGCAGACACAGCTGTTGACTTGGCATTTGGCTCCGAGTGATCGGTTCTTGATGCAAAATGAAATGTCTTTGACTATGGGAGTGATCACTTGCAATGTTCAGTCCCGATATCCAGATCTAGTAAGGTTAAAACTAGGAGAACGCACTAGACCTTCCGGTTTTAGCGGATCAAAACCCACCTTGGATGCCTCAGACAGAGGGCATGCAACAGGACTGTCAAAACTACTTTGTTACAGCCCTATGGTGAACTCTAAAAGTAGAATAGGCATGGAAGGCAAAGAGAGCTGCTAAGGAAAGGGGGACAAATACCTCTAAGCTCATGAGAAAAAGTGGAGAAGGCGGAAGATGGTTTAAAAAGGTGGTTTTCAACCACTGGTGCAGAAAAAAAAAAAATTAAAAAATTTGAAACTTCATGAAAAACATTGGTGGTAATAAAACACGGGGAACATTCTTGTAACTGCAAAGACAAATGCAAAGAAACCATCGGCCTGTGGCAGTAATGACAATTTATAGAGACGATGATGTGTGTTTGACAACAGCTAAAGAGAAAGGGTGGCGTTTCTGCAGAGATTTACATCGCAGACAGATCATGCACAGAAATAGTGCTGTCGTCCACGCAGAAAAGGCGTCTGTTTTGGTGGGGGTTTCGCTGATGTCCCAAGTCTCACGATAGATGGTAGAAACATCAACAGAGAGAGCAAACTGAAGTATCTGGGAATCACATTTAACAGGAGCCTGTCCCTCAAGAACTATGTGGAGACCGTTGTAACAAGATGCCAAAATTGACTTATTGCACTTAAGACTATGGCTGCAATGGACATGGAGCAGAAAATGCTTTTCACACTATATCAGCAGTTGATCCTTGCAGTGAATGATTATGGGCTAGGACTGCTGATTGCCTCAAAGAGTGACTGCTGATTTGTCTCAAAGAGTGACTGCTGATTGTCTCAAAGAGTGACTGCTGATTGTCTCAAAGAGTGACTCCTGATTGTCTCAAAGAGTGACTGCTGATTGTCTCAAAGAGTGACTGCTGATTGTCTCAAAGTGTGACTGCTGATTGTCTCAAAGAGTGACTGCTGATTGTCTCAAAGAGTGACTGCTGATTGTCTCAAAGAGTGACTGCTGATTGTCTCAAAGAGTCAGCTGGTTCAACTAGAGTGCATACAGAACACAGCTATGAGTGTCATTTTGGGATGTACCAGAGACACCTCTCTGGTGTATAGGCCAGTGTTTCCCAAACTTTTTTTTTTTTTTTTGTTGATTGCGGCGCCTTTTTTCAATAAAATCTTCCCACTGCGCTTTAACCTAAGTAAAAGTATGACTAATCGTATGTAAAAGATTTTTTTTTAAATCGTGCATCTTCGAATATTTCGCGCCGCTCCTGTGAAGAGATCGCGGCTCCCGGGGCGCACAGTTTGAGAATCATTGGTATAGGCGATACATCCGTAGTTTGCAGCCTGCAGCAGTGCTGCTGGCGAAGTCATACCCCAGAGTAGTTGCAGACACAGGCCCTCCTTTGCCCGAAGCGCTGTACGCTAATAAGGGTCTGCGGTTGAGAAGAGGGAAGTCACGGATGGCTCAGGTAGAAGACAAAGAAACAGATGTGTATCCTTGGGAACATAAGGCGATGAGACGATTGGGTCAGAGGACCGGAAGAGCAGTCGGAATTATGTAGTGTCATAATCGCATTGATCCTGGAGTTCAGGGAATGGCCAGCAGACGCCATGAAGGTGGTCATTCGGCAATTAATTCGAAATAATGCTAGCTCGAATGATGTGATTATTTATCAGACTGTTCAGTGTCAAAAGTGCCTGGGGTTTTTTGGCAAAAGCTAATGATCGACGTTCGGTGCAGAAGAGCGTAGCATATATATATCCAAACACTCAGCCTAAGAATGGAGGTGGAGGCGGTCAGTGCAGCTTTCCGCTGTCTAGAGAACACGAAGATGAGGACCAGCATGTTTCTTGCTGAGTCGCATGTTTTGCATCGGAGGTCAAGGTGAAGAACATAATCTGCATATTTTCTCCGGGAATGGCGGTGTGTTGGGAAATAAACAGGCAGACAGATTGGCTGGCTCTGCACAACTTGATGGAATACTGATGTACAATAACGCAGACGGACGTGGGTGGTTAAGATTACGTGTACAATTGGGAACAGAAAATTAGATAATCATAGTCTGGTGAGAGTGATGCAGCGGGAAGTGACGAGAGGATCTGGCTGATGCTCGACGCTCAGAGAAAAGAAAGACGGACATTTAATCAGACTGCTACTGGCACCATTGGAATCGGAACTCTGCTTTAACTGCTGAAGATAGGCACTGAGCGGTTATGGGAGTGCTTCGAGTGCTGTGATATCAGTTCTTAATCAGCTCAACTTAGCTAAACTCTATGTCTGTCTGATTGTCTGTCTGTCTGTCTGTCTGTGTATGTGTGTGGGTGGGTGGCGGGTGGGGGGAGCCGATTTGTAACCCTTTGAAAATAAAGTCCGTTCGTTTGTTCTTTCTTTCTCTCTCTCTCCCTCCCTTCCTCTCTCTCTCTCTTTAACACCCCCTCTCTTTTTCTCTTTCTCTGCCCTGTGTTTCTTTTCAGCTGTACATATGTATGGGGTCTGCTCACCGATGTGGTCAAGGTGTTTACTTCGCGCTCTGAAGGTTGTTGGAGTGTTTGCCTTATTCAGATCACGATGAATATTTATGGAGATCCCTGAGGATCGTCGCTGTAACTAGGGAGTTTGTGCTTTGTGTGACACTCTTGGTAGAGCCTCTATATCAGAGAAAGACCGAGCTATGTGGGATGAAAACACTGTGGTAGTGATAATTGTGACTGTGATATTGTTTGTGATGTTGGTGGGAATGCTGATGATGATGATTATGGTGGTGGTGAAGATACATATGACGATGATGACTAATTCCTGTAAACTCAACATTTATCTACCCCAGGCGGAAGCCATCTCAGAGAAGATAGGATACGCTGACTCCATCTTGAACGACACGGCTCTCAATGAAGAATACCAAGGGGTAAATATTCTTTTGGAAAACATTTTCACATCTTGACCATGTAGACCCCCACCCCCCTTTCCGAGCTCCCGGTCCCCACTTTGTGGAGGGGATAGCAATAGACTCGCTGCTCCTTTATAAGGATGTCGTAAAAGTCAACTAATTAGCAGTGTTTCCTTTGAAGAAGGCATGCATCTGCCTGAAATGCGGAGAAACAACAGTCTGCATACAGTTCGGTAAAACTGATAAGCAAAATTCTAGTTCTAGAGCAAGACTACATTTTACAACAGCACGAACAACCATAATTTTCCACCGGAGTTTGAAGTAGATGGGGAAGAAGAGGCTTGTGTAGCCGACTCCCCCCCCCCCCCCCCACACACACACACACACACAGTGTCCTACCTGATCTATCATGTGTCATGTATTCTTATGCATTTATATTATTTGTTTCTCTCGTTGTTGTTTTTTTCCCCTCTGGGATCACAGCAAAATGGGTTGACACCCCTGTGACTCGAAGAACCACTGTTTGGATGGGAAACCAACAGGGGCAAATCTGAGACACCCTGTTCGACCGTGTAACGGTTATTTTGGGGCGACTGACCGTTAACCGTTACGTAATGACTTGCTGTCCATGACTAGAGTGTCTTAGTGGACTTAATATACTCCTCTGTCTGGGGGTGGGGTCGAGAAAGAGGAGTACATTTAAGAACAGGTAGAAGGGAAGAAAAGAAGATAGGAAGAGTATGGGAAAGAGAAAGCAAAGATTTTTATCTTTGATTGTTGTCCTTACTGTAGTCTCCCCCCCCCCCCCTCAACCACAGAAGAGGGTTCAGTTTGTTCATTAGTAGTTTTCAGTCCTGTTTCATGTGATAAGGCCTAATGTGTCAGTAATTTCTTATCCTCTATCACGTGACAGGGCTTGATGTATCAGTAATTTCTTGTCCTCTTTCATGAAAGAGGGCTTAATTTATCAGTAATTTATTATCCTCTTTCGCGTGACACGACTTGACGTATGAGTAATTTTTGTATAGTTACATTCTTAAAAGACTACAAGCGTGAACTGCAGAATTTATTTTCTCCAGCTTCGGGTAATTAGATTGTGTTTCAACCTTCTCTTCAGGTGGAGTTCTACCCTGACAGATATTTTGATAACGTCATCAGTAACCTCAAACACACGGCCATACTGAACTTGAAGAGACTAAAGGAACCAGTCGACCGAACAAAGTCAGTTTCTCTCTCATGGCTTTATCAAATGTCACAACAACATCCTCATAATCAACATTCTCATCATCATCAACGTCATGTGTATTATCAGCAGCAGCAGCATCATCATTATTATCATCATCATCATCGGCATCAACATCATCAGCATTATCAGTTTCATCATAATCAGCATCATAGTCAGCATCATTATCAGTATCATTATCATCAGCATTATCATCATACTCATCATCATCATCATCCTGGTCATAATCCTAATCCGCAACGTCATAATAAGCATCATCTCAACAGCAGAATCACAATCTTCATAACAAACATCAGCATCATAATTAGCATCATCATCAACATCTCATCATCATCATCAGCATTATCATAATCTTCATAATCATCAGCATCAATGTCTTCGTCGAACAGTTTTTGAATCTGGAGTTTTTTACTGAGACTGAACGAACCAGTGGAAGAAACAAAGTCAGTTCCCCTTATAGAGTTGTCTTTTAGAAGATACAAAAACCAGCCAACTGACTTGCCAAGCAAACAGCCTGCCAGCCCACTTATCTACCAACCAGCCCTTCCACAAACCTACTTCCAAACTTTCATATCAGCCATATTTTCTATCAACAAAAAAAACAAATAGCTACACCCCCCCCCCCCCCCCCCACCCCAACCACCACCGACCAGCCTACTAAAAACATACTTCACGGTCAATCAGCCCTCCAACCTACATAACTAACTTATCAGCCAACCAGCCCTCAAGCAAGCCCTTCCTGTCAACCTACCTACCAAGCAACCAGCCCTCCAGCAAGCCCTCCAGCCAACCTACTTACCAAGCAACCAGTTCTTCATAAAGCAATCCAGCCAACCTACTTACCAAGCAACCAGTCTTCCCACCAACCTGTTTACCAAGCTAGCAATCCAGCTTACCATCCAACTAGTCCTCCCACCAACCTGTTTACTAAGCTAACAATCCAACTTACCAAGCAACCAGTCGTCCCACTAACCTGTTTACAAAGCTAGCAATCCAACTTACCAAGCAACCAGTCTTCCCACCAACCTGTTTACTAAGCTAACAATCCAACTTACCATCCAACCAGTCCTCCCACCAACCTGTTTACCAAGCTAGCAATCCAACTTACCAAGCAACCAGTCTTCCCACCAACCTGTTTACTTAGCTAGCAATCCAGCTTACCATCCAACCAGTTATTCCACCAACCTGTTTACCAAGTTAGCAATCCAACTTACCAGGCAACCAGTCTTCCCACCAACCTGTTTACCAAGCTAGCAATCCAACTTACCATCCTTGTCCTCCCACTAACCTGTTTACCAAGCCAGCAATCCAACTTACCAAGCAACCCGTCTTCCCACCAACCTGTTTACCAAGCTAGCAATCCAACTTACCAAGCAACCCGTCTTCCCACCAACCTGTTTACCAAGCTAGCAATCCAACTTACCATCCAGCCAGTCCTCCCACCAACCTGTTTACCAAGTTAGCAATCCAACTTACCATCCAGCCAGTCCTTCCACCAACCTGTTTACCAAGCTAGCAATCCATCTTACCATCCAACCAGTCCACCCTCCAACCTGTTTACCAAGCTAGCAATCCAACTTACCATCAAACCAGTCCTCCCAACAACATAACTGTCCTACCTACAAGCTCTTCATCTAACCTAAATACCAGCCATCCAACTTACCCACATGCCAGCCAGCCAACCCTCCAGTTACCCTTCCTATCAACCAACCATCCCAATAACCAAGCTAACCACTAGCCAACAAACGATCTGAGAGCTACTTACCAGCCAAGCAGCCCTCTAACCAACCTACCTGTCAACCAGCATGCCGGCCAGCCATGCAACCTGCCTACCAGCCAATCTAGATATTAGCCAATCAGCCCTTCGACCAGTTACTATTTATACACTGACCAACCCACCAGCCAACCTTCCTGCCAAACAGTTTACCATCCAACTAGCTTACTACCAACCACTTTACTTACCTATTTACTAGCTAATCAAGTAAGCACACAGCCAGCCTATCTATCTACAAACCAACTCACAGATGTATAACAGCTCATGTTGTTGTCTACAGGTGGTCGACAACCCCAGCAGTAGTGAATGCTTTCTACAGCTCCACAAAAAACCAAATAAGTAAGTTTGATGAACTTCCTCATGTTGTCCACAGAAACAGATCAATAGGAAAATTTGTTAAACTTATACAAATGTTTGTTACATAGATGGGAATAAATGAAGCAAATAACTGAATCCTACATTGTTGTAAGCCTAGTAGGGCACGTAGCTATCCTTAAAATCTTGAAAGGCAGCTTGCCCTTTCAGGGCCTTTAAAAGATATGGAAAAGTCAAAGAGAGACTAAGGTTCTTGAAATTTGCCAGCAGTAACCGTGAAATAAAAAAAAGAAAAAAGAAAAAAAATCAGAAATAAAAAGTGTTTATAAGACCCATATGTTAGACAGTGATTATCACTAGATCAGAACAAAGCCGGGCTTTGTAGTGAAGCAGCTTTCCACTTCTTCTTAACCAAAGTGCATTTCCACATTTGCCCTGGTAAAGAGTTAAAAATTTTGTTGATTTTGAATTTCATTTGAAAGGAAAATTCAGTTGAAAGGATTCATTTCATTCAATTGTTACGTGGTTAGGACCTTGCGGGAGAGCGTGTACATTTCAGAGGAGCAAATGAATCACCACAGTCTGGTGAGATTGTTACAGCTGGGAGTGACGAGGGGTCCTGCAGATGCTCGAGGCTCAGAGGAAAGGCAAGATGGACATTTAATCAGAATGCTACTGGCGCCATTAGTATCGGAACTCTTTGCTGGCTGCTGAAGATGGGGACTGAGCGCTTATGGAAATGTCCCAAGTGCTGTGATGTCAGTTCTTGAATCAAATCAAATCAGTTGTTACTGTAACAGATTGTACAGTCTATGTTTGTGTCATCTTATGTGAACTGTATTATTGTTATTGTCATTATTATTATCATCTGTGCACACATCCAAATTCTTTTGGGCTGAACTATCTATACTTTTTATTTTATCTCCAGTGTTTCCTGCGGCAATTTTACAACCACCATTTTACAGTAAAGATTATCCCAAGTAAGTAGCCATCTTGGCATATCGTCATATACAAGGTCCAACAATTAAGTAATCAGACTGATTTTATTATGGCCAAGACAAAAATGCCATCCATGAAGCAAAGTGTTAAATCTAAAGAAGCAATATTCATCTATTATCTGGCAACTTTTCATCGCCACTTGATAAGCAGACAACAAACAAGCCGCCATTTTGTTGACCTAGTCAGAGGTGCATTGTTATATAATCAGCACGGAGAAAAAAGCTAATATTAAATTCTGTTCTTTTTAAAACTCAGAAATAAGCGCCATCGAAACTGTTGAATTGATGCAACAAGTTTATGGGGATAATTGTTTATCCCGTGCACACATTTTTAGGTGGTATTCACAATTCAAAAGTGGTGTGGAAATTATTACTAATGCACCTAGACCTGGACGCCAAATTTCTGTTTGTAATGATGAACTCATTGCAAAAGTCAGAGAACTGATACAAAAAGATCATTATTTTACTGTGAGGATGATGGCAGATGAATCGGTTGATAAAAGAGAGATCATTCATAACATTTTAGTGCAAGATTTTGGCAAGAAAAAAGTTGCTTGCCGGTTTGTACCAAATTCGTTTTCTGATGATTAAAAACATCAGCGGGTTGAGTACCCAAGAGACATCATCAAAACAAGAATTTTTGGCCCAAAAACAAGTGTGTGTTCTCAGCCTTCCACCCTATTTCCCAGATTTGTCTCCCTGTGATTTTTTTCTATTCCCAAAATTAAAGTTACAACAGAAGAACTGCAGAGGTCATTTCAGTGTTTGTTAGATCGTGCTACTTGCTGTATCGGTGCACAAAGGGCTTGCTTTGAATAAAATACAGGTTATATCTTCAACTGTTGGTTATTAAAATTGTTATAAAATTAGTCTCATTACTTAATTGCCAGACCTTGTACATATATTGTAATCATTTGCCAGATTTCAAGATGTGTAATGTCTAACTGGAATGTTATGGCAAATTTAGAGTCCTAATTAAATATTTCGATCAGAGTGGTGCTATCTCCACAAAAACATTAGCTGCAACATATCTCCAACTCAGTACACTCTTAGACTGGTGTTCGGCCATCTCTTAATATATTATTCTCACTTGAATCATTCTTTCTTTTCAGTGCTCATCTTTTCCCTCCAGTATGGTTTTTATGTGTTCTATTTTAATGTAGTCAAAATATCTCATTTATGTCTTTGTTCTTCCTTCTATTTTAATGTAGTCAAAATATCTCATTTATGTCTTTGTTCTTCCTTCTGTTTTAATGTAGTCAAAATATCTCATTTATGTCTTTGTTCTTCCTTCTATTTTAATGTAGTCAAAATATCTCATTTATGTCTTTGTTCTTCCTTCTGTTTTAATGTAGTCAAAATATCTCATTTATGTCTTTGTTCTTCCTTCTATTTTAATGTAGTCAAAATATCTCATTTATGTCTTTGTTCTTCCTTCTATTTTAATGTAGTCAAAATATCTCATTTATGTCTTTGTTCTTCCTTCTATTTTAATGTAGTCAAAATATCTCATTTATGTCTTTGTTCTTCCTTCTGTTTTTAATGTAGTCAAAATATCTCATTTATGTCTTTGTTCTTCCTTCTATTTTAATGTAGTCAAAATATCTCATTTATGTCTTTGTTCTTCCTTCTATTTTAATGTAGTCAAAATATCTCATTTATGTCTTTGTTCTTCCTTCTGTTTTAGCAGTTGTTTTTTTTTGTTTTTTTTTTATTTAGTCTCCCCAGAACTTCTTTATTTTATTGTTTTTGCTTCCTTGAAATGCAGAATATTCTTCCACATCTCCAATGACTATATTTGATTTTATTGTCGCTTGTTCATTGACCGGGAACTACTGTGGTATAACGGCTAGATGCTTGCCTGAGGTTCGTGGGCTCAAATCCGCATCGATTTGGATTTATATGTTAAATGACCTTGGCTTCCAGGTCGACCCAGCCTAAAATGTATACCAGGTAAAGTCCTGGGAAATAAAGGTGGTAGGCATGATATTGACCACATCACCTGCTCAGTGCTGATTGGTTTATAAAATGTAAGACAATACTGTGTGCACAATACTCATAAAGGCTTGGAAAAGGGTCCTTTACTCTTTTACTTTATTCATTGCCCAGGCTTCTGACTATAAAGTGAGTTCACAAGATTTGATCTTTAGAAACATGTGTAGCATCCGATGAAAGTATTGCTATTTTGTAATAGATCTTATTTTTGTAATTCTTACAGAAGCCTTAAATGTGTAATTATTGTTTTATGAATATTACATTTTGGTACTAGGTCATCATCATCATCATGTAGCAGGTCCTTTGCAGAACGTCGCTCTCATCACGGTCTGCCTGAAAGAAACTCGGTCTCTCGCCAGCTCTCCCGCCTCATGTACTTTTATACTCAAGGAGTCATTATATTCTGTGCACATCTTCGTTTTGGTCGGCCAACTGCTCCTCCTTCCTGGTACCATGCCTTCTGCTATTATTTTTCCCAATCCGTTGCAGCCCTTGATATGACAAAAATATTTCAGCTTTTCAGACAGGATGCTGTTTATTAGCCAATCTTCCTTTATGTTCAGATCTTTCAAGATGTCAATATTTCTCATCTTCTTTGTCCAAGATATTGGTACTGGGTTAGTCCTTGCAAAATTGGATTTGCCAACTTAATTACTATACTGTTAAAGGTTGGACCTCATGTCAGCTAAAACCATCTAGCTTTTTCTTTGTTTTGTTTATTTGTTAATCGACTTTGCTGTGTAGTTACTGATCTGGCCTCTTAATCCTATCTGAAATAGGATTAATCTTATCTGAAATATGCAGTTTTTGCTGCCATATTTTTTTTTTTCTGTTTTTGTTCAGCGGTCTGACTTTTATTATTGTTTTACAAATGTTATAAATGCATAAATCTAAAATGTTATTATTTTGGCATAATTTTTAATCTTTATAGATTCCCTTTTACTTTGTTGTAATATTCGAATTGCAGACATTCTTGTTGATTTGAAGTAATGTTTTTCTTACAGAACCTTTCTTCTTCTGTTTTATTATTTGTAATATTATCTTTATCCACAGTGGGGTAGCATTTTATAATCGCTCAATGGTTTCCATGAAAATCCAACCTAAAAGGCCTACCAGGAAATGTCATGGGAAGTAAAGGCACCCAACATGATGTTGACTATATTGCCCACCAAGTGCCAGTTGGTCTTTAAAAACATGAGCTAAACGCTTTAGAATTTGTTATTATTTTAGTATAATGTTATCATTGTGACTTATTATTTTTTTAATAATGTTACCTTTACCTATTTATTAATTATTTTGATATAATTATATCATTCTAGAAGTTGTTATTTTGATATAATGTTATCATTACAGAAGTTGTATTTATGATATCCTTAAAGAGGTAATTATTATTTCGATGTAAAAATATCCTTACAGAAGCCTGAACTACGGCGGTATTGGCATGGTCATAGGTCACGAGATTACCCACGGATTTGATGACAGAGGTAGACAGTATGACAAGAATGGCATTCTGGTGCAGTGGTGGGATGATGAGGTCATCAAGAGGTTCAAGGTAAGGTCACAGCTGGATTAGATGCTGGCATGGTGCAGGGGATTAGCTTGTTGATATATATGCGCAGTATTTTTTTTTTTCCACCTTTGTTATGCCATTGGGCATTTCCTGACATTGCTGTCGACTTACCCGGTCAATTAAGAGCCACCTCAACAGACTACTTGTTACTGATTATTTTCGTCTTCTTTGCATTCTTTGCATTCTGTTTCATATGCTTAGGTCAGACCATCGGTTGGGTTGCCTCTATGAACTCACATGTCAGCAGCAGGTTCTTCATGGTTCCGCATAGCTTGCTCTGCACACTTTGCTCTTGAGGCCAGGCGTCTTTTCAAAGTTGTATGTAGAGTGAGCAGGTCTGCAGAATGTGCTCAGGTTCTTGTGGTCCTGTTTGACAGACACACTGTGGGGACTGTACAATCTTTAGTCTATGCATGTGGTAGTTGAGCCTGCAATGTCCTCTCTGTATGGAATATTTTTGTACTGATTAAAGAGTCGACATCATTGTATACGAGCATACCCACATATGTTCCATCTCTTACAATAAATTATTTTCTTCTTCTGTTCATTCTCCCTGTCAGTTGTTTTCAGGTGAGAAATCTACGGGCCTATTTGAAAGATGTGGTGTAACGCATATCTTCCACTGATCCATACAGCTTGGTTTCCACAACAGTGCTAAATGGCCAGACCTGGCATCTGTCTAATGCATGTAGAGCGCATGTCTGTAGCACATGTTCAGTATTTTGTAGTGCCTGTCCACATGGAGAAAGTTCTGACATATTTCACTAAAAACATTTTTTCACACTTGAATTTTTTGTACATATGTCTGTGGAGTCTATTGTATCTAGTTTGCAGTCTTAATACAATGGTCTGTTGCTTTCATGTGAGGACGAATTGATTCTTCAGAATTGTGTTCTGCATCGGAAGTGTCCCGATGTGTTCTAAGACTGCCTTGATCTTGGTTTTATTTTTTTAGAAGAAACAAAGGTTCTTTGTGTAAATGGAGTCTGTTCCAGTAGCACACTGGGTCCTCTCAAATTGCTGCCCTTTCTTGCCGGATCCACACTTAATTCCAAATTGATGCAACCTTACAGTTTCATTTTTACATCATATCTGAACTTTTCTACCGTTTTCCTCGGCTCACTACACTCAGAGGAAAGGCAATACCGTTACCATCAGTATTGGAACTCTGCGCTGGCTGCTGAAGATGAGGACCAAGCATGCATGGGAATGCCCCGAGTGCTGTGATGTCAATTCTTGACTCAACTCTTTACATCATATCTTCCATCAGCCTTCAATCCTAAATGGTATTCACAATGTCTGCCTTGTCCAGTATGTGTGTGCCTGTCTCTGCTTCTTTTGTAACCAAAATATCCCTCATTCATTGCCTCACATTCTTGCACATCCTGAACAGTATGTCCACATGAATCCATGAAATTGATGTTTACTAGGTGTGCTGCCACCAAGAAATCTCTGAGGAGCTCAGCCACCTTTTAATTTTCAAGGACCCACCTTTTGTGACCCACCTTTTGTGACCCACCTTTTGTGTTTGATTTCATTTAACTCATTGGAAAGACTACATTCATCGATAGTTTTCCCTTTTTTTTTTTCACAAAAAAGTATTTAATGTATTCATCAGTAGTTTTTGTTTTTTATTTTTTTGTTAATCTTCTTAAATGTGAGAGAGCTTAATGTGCTCATTGGCAGTTTTATAACAGCTTTAACAGGAGAGAGCTCAGTCTGTTCATCAGTTGTACCCCCTTCCCCTCAGTCATCTTAATGTGAGAATGCTCAATCAATCAAGTTTTATTTCAATTTTTACATGAGAATACTCAGTGAACCAGTAGTTAACCTTTCAACAGATCAGTTGTTTTTGCCAGTTCTAGATGTTCCGGGGTCATTAAAAGCTGTCATCGTGTAGTAAAGAACACGCATTATTGACGCTGATTTAATTGGAGACAAGAAAACCTGACACCCCTTTGATGTAGACCAGCCTAAGAAAGCATGAATGAAATCCCAGTTACGCTGTTTGGGCTAGACTCTGTAAATAGGACCGTTTTTTAATCTTTTGCACTAGAGGTTTCTGACATTTTTTTCATGTTTTTTTTTTTTTTTTACAGTAGAGAGGGCTTAATTTGTTTATTAGTAGTTTCCAATCCTCTTTCCCAGGACAGATCTTAATGTGTCAGTCATTTCTTATCTTTTTTTCACAGAGAACGCTTAGTGTATCAGTAATTGTTTACCTCTTTCACAGAAGAAGGCTTAATATATCAGTGATTGTTTGTTCTCTTTCAAACAAGAAAGCTTAATGTATCAGTAGTTTCTTATCCTTTTTCACAGAAGAAAGCTGTATCAGTTATTTATTATCCTCTTTCACAGAAGAGGGCTTAATGGATCAGTAGTTTCTTATTCTATGTATACGTAGTTTCTTATCCTCTTTCACAGGAGAGGGCTTAATGTATCAGTAGTTTCTTATCCTCTTTCACAGAAGGCTTAATCTATCAGTAATTTCTTATCATCTTTCACAAGAGAGGGCTTAATCTATCAGTAATTTCTTATCCTCTTTCACAAGAGAGGGCTTAATGTATCTTTAGTTTATCATCTTTCACAGGAGAGGGCGCAGTGTATTATTGACCAGTACAGCAACTATACACTTCCAGAGGTCAACATGAAACTCAATGGCATCCAGTGTCAAGGAGAGAATATTGCTGACAATGGAGGTCTCAAAGAAGCGTATATGGTAAGATGTGTACAAAATTCAAGAGAAGTTTTCATAGCACAAGACAATTTTTGGATACTTCTTCTTAAAAGTCAATGCCAAGTGGTGTTGGTAGTCATGACTATCCACAACCTTCTGTATCGTGTACTTTCAGTCAACTCTGACACAGATGATTCTCCATGTCATGATTCAAACTGTCCAGCATATTTTCTCCCCATCTTCCTCTGCCCTCCAACTTGTCTACTGTCACGACGTAATCCACAAAGAATGTAGATTGTCTCTTTCTGATGTGGGCAATCAGTTCTCTACGTGAGTCAGTTTCTCTCAAGACATCTTCATTACTCTTTTTATCTGCCCAGGTTTTTCTCATCATTTGTCTATAAAACCACAATTGTGCCGCTTCAAAATAATTTTTCACGAATCTACCAACTGTCCCTGATTTATCTCTATATATCAAATAGAATTTATTTAGCTTTTAAGAATTCTCTTTCTCATCTAAATTGGCAAAGAAAGATTACATAAAATATTCTTCATTTTGTGCAAACGCTGCCTTTGCTTGAGCAGTTCTACATTTAACCTTTAATACATCTTCCATCTGATGTTATCATGGTATCCAAGTACTTTAACATCTCAATTTTTTTTTTTTAGGTTTGTCCTATTTACTTTGGTGTGGCACTTTGGAGTGTCAGTATTTTTTTTTTTTGGGGGGGTATTGTATTTTCTTTGTAAATTCATACTAAATAAACAAATTTAATTCTCATGTTGAATCAGTACGGCTGTTTGGAGCAGAAATATTAAGAACAACTAAAACAGCTACTGATGAACTATGCACATTCATTAACGGGTGTTTATGCAGAATTAAGAGGGAATTAAATAGTATGACAGAATTATTAATATTGAGCTTTGGAAGAGAACTAAACAAATTCAGATGAATCAAGAAGTGAAGAAAGGACACTGGTGTTGGATTGGTCATACATTGAGAAAACCTGAGAACAGTGTAACTAATCATGTCTGCACAGGAACCCACAGGAGCATAGTGATAAATGTTGACCAAAAAACACATGAAAAAGGGAGCTAGAGAGTAAAGTTAAAAAGATAGGGAGGACATGTATGAGCTACATGTAATAGCAAGGGATAGAATGACTTGGTTGAGGGCGCATGCTTCACTAGGGAATACTAGGCAGAAGTAGAAGAAGAATATTGGGACACTGTCACGGTGTCGACAGCTGTGCGGCAGGGTCAGGGCGCGTGTGCAAGGTGGTCTGAGCTGCCCTGACATACGAGTGTATTCTCATTTGAGTACTGTGGCTGCACTAAGTATTGTCCTGGTGTCCTTGCTATCCAGTAGCAGCTGTGGTGGCTGCATGCTTGCCTGCTAGCCTAGAGATGTTGGATTTGAATCCACATTTAGGTAGATTTGTGTAAATGACATAGAGTTCTCAGGTCAACGCAGCCTCAGAGAACCAAGAACTGTCCTTGGGGCCAGCATGATGTACTGACCACATCACCCATTGAATGCCAGATGCTCTATAAAAATTATGGGTCCAGTACTATTCGCCTCATGTGCCAGAGGGCTGAAAATGGTAGTTTGCTTGTGTCCTTTACCCTACTGTCTTGATTGGGCGGTGGTCTAAGTTACTACTCATATGAGTATCTTCAGTGTACAATCAGTGTTGTTCTGCAGCAGTGAGTTTCAACCTTCCTCCCCCCCCCCCCCCCCCCCCGAATATATAATGTTCACCCCCACACCCCATAAACCAAAAAAAAATTGTGATTAAAAATAGGACATAAAGAATAATCCCAACCACTATTACCAAGAATTCTAAGAAAAACATACATGTAAATCAAAGTGTCAAATAAAATAAAATAAACAGTCACCAGCTCTTGGTACTTTTAGTGTTCAAATAACAGTGTTATGGTTAACACAATTTTGTCTTGATGATATCTTCTATTTTTGGTCAGATCTTGGACAAGACAGAACTGAGACCACTATCCACATCAAGCTTTGTTTTGTTTTTACCATTGTGAAATTTAAATTCTAATTAAACAGAGAAACATGTTAGTATTTAATTAGTATGAGGATCGTTACCAGTACAGGAGGACTCAGTTTCAAAATTGTTGACCCTTTTCTCCCCCCCCCCCCCCCCCCCCCCCACAGGTAGAAAACCCCTGTTCTGATATATTATAATAAAACTCCACAGGGGAGCATACACAGTGGGAGTCTACCGGTCAGTAGAAGATCCTCCGCCTACAGTTGTTTTGGCCCGTTACCATCTTAAACAATTTTAAAAGGTGGGCCAACCTGGGTCATGAAGCCAGGCCCCAGTATCTCCTGCTGTGCTTCTAAAGTATAGCAGTATAGTGCTTTATACATGCATGTCTTCTCTTGTTTTAGGCATATCGGAAATATGTGGATGAGCATGGGCACTCAGAACCTCGGCTGCCAGGGTTGTTACAGTTTAACAGTGACCAGCTTTTCTTTATAAACTTTGCACAGGTACCTTTTTTTTTTTTTTAATGTTTATCTGTTTCATGTGTCCACTCTACGGAGCAAGTGAGGGAACTCAGATGCGCAGGTTAAAGCTAATGTAGGAGTGTACGGGTGCACAGATCATCTTACTACCACCATCACCACTACTGCTGCATCTACTATTACAGCTACTGCTAATGCTACCACTGCTGCTAATGCTAATACACCTACTACCACTAATACATCTGCATCTACTACTACTACTACTACACCTACCACTACGACACCTAGTACTGCTAATACTGCTGCTGCAAAGGTGACAACAGTGACTCTTAATTTTTTATCTCTTTTTAATGTCTATAAAATGTATTATTATGATTAGTATTCATCTTTTTCTGCTTTATCCTCCTCTTCTGCTTTTTCTCTACTTCAACTTATTCTCAATCTTCCTCATTCTCTACCACTTCTTATCTGCTAATTCTTCTTCTTCTTCCTTCTTCAGCTACTTCCTTCTCATCTGTTTATTCTTCATCATTCTTAGTCTTTTATCTTTTCTTCCTCATACCGCACTTTGTTAAATCCTTCCTATTCTGCTATTTTATACCAACAGACCTCTGTGATAACACTTCTATTCCTGTCTCAAAATTTCCTTTCCCAGCTTCCCCATCTCTGCACAGTGTCTCTATATAGCCAAATCCCTGCCTATACAGGACAGCTGGCTGGAGTAATCATTACGGGTGCCCTAATTCTAAAATCTTTTGGAGGTTCGCCTGGGCATCTTTGCCCTACTGACTTGCCATTTACAGTGAGATTTTGTAATCTCATGGTGGTCAAATTTTCAGGTTAGCAGCCCAGAGAGGGATAGAGAAAGAGAGAGGAGAGAGAGAGATAAATAAAAGAAAGGGAAGATACACAGGAAACCAAAGAAGAAGAATATACCAACACAGAGCTGGTGTTGTCAGTTGCTACGCACTGAGAGAAATACTGAGAGTGGATCAGAGCATCTGAACTAAATGATAGTGTAGACTGCTTAATTTCTTTTGTGAAGAACAGTTTGTTTCTTCTATGCAATTTTTCTTGCTTAAATTATTATCTGATAAGAGGAATTTCTGATAAGAAGAATTATCTTTCGGTCTGGTGAGTTCTCCTTATCAGGTCTGCACTGTATGCTAGGTTGTGAGGTTAATTTGTAAACTAACTAATTAACCTGCATTGCACATGATCGTTAACTCTCTTTTTCAGGTGTGGTGCGGTGTTATGAGGCCTGAGGCAGCTATAAATAGAATAAAAACAGGTGTACACAGTCCAGGACGCTTCAGGTGAGAGTTCTTTTGTCCAGGTATGGGTATCCAGGTGTTTACCCGGCAACAGTAGAACAGTAGCTTTTTAATAGCATCTGATAGGTTTAATAAGTCACCCATCTTGAACCTTGTCACCAAGTGAAAGCAGGTTTTCCAACTTGCTTGTATCTGCTTTTGATGATGTATCATCTTAGGGTAGTGGCCAGGATGCCAGTATTACAGCTTTGTTACTGTTTGCAACTGCATAATGTGTACATCTGTGTGGTAGCTATGATTGTATTTACCCAAACAAATATTTAAGATGTTATTTTCCCCTTGTGGGTTCCGGAGCCCTATTGTGAGGAAAACAGGAACAGATCCACTACCTACCCAGCAAACATGTTGAAGGAGTCGATTAATTTGCAGCTTCCTTTGAAGTGGGAGTGCATCTGCCTGAACAGCAAGGAACAACAAAATGTGCACGAATAAGTCAATAAAATGGATATACACACAGAACTCAGGTCCTGGCACAAAGTCAAAGTCAAAACAGACGAACCAGGACTTTCACCCAGAGCTTACATCCAGTGAACAAAGAAGATATTTAAGGTGAAGAAAAATTGTCATTGTGACATAATACACTTATGATGAGGTTATTTTGCTGTATGTGGCGTGTCAACAAAACCTCAATTTTCTTAGTCAAAGGGAAAAAAAGCAGTTATTTTTTTGCTCCATTTGTATTTATAGAATGCTACTACTTTTTTTATTAAACACAGGACGAGATGGGACAGTGCTACCCAAGAATATCAGTAGCTTAAATTATCAAAAAGGTTTATAGATAGGCTGATATATTGGCTGCTGCCACTCCTTTGGTTTGAGGTTTTGAACAATGGATTAACATCATGGCTCACAGGTGTAACCCATAAGTGCTCTGTTCTTCTTCTAACCAAAGTCTGAGTCCGAAAAGAAGCTCAGCACAGTGCACAGGCTCTGTAGCACCGGCAAGGATCCTGAAATAATTTTTTGTAAATTTGTAACTCAAAATTTTGCCCGGGCAGCGCCATTAGGCTACTCTTTTCGATTTCTAACTGCCAAGGTTTTATTTTTTAGGTGTGCAACAATGCACACGGGCGTCCAGTCTCACTACCCAGAGACCACGGGGAGTTACTAGAATTGAACCCTGAACCTCTAGCACTCGAGGCCGACACCATGCCTCGAGACCACACAGCCCCCGCCACTCCTTTGGGTGGTGAGCTACTTATGATAAAGTGCAGTAGAACAGACAGAGAATCCATACATTGAAAGACTAATTGAGTGGGAGGTGAGTAGAGGTTCTGGAAGATATTCAGCATTGAGGGGAACATGTCGTAATTGTAACAGACTCTTTAAGCATGCTGAGAAAGGTGAAGACAGGGATGCTTCAAGCAGAGTGGCAAGCTTTACTGTAAAGGTTATGGGTAATGAGCATACTTTAGATCTTTTTTCCAGGCCATGCCGGCGTGGTGGGGAATGAACAGACAGATTGGCTGGATCTGCATCACTGGGTGGTGAATTGATACTTGACAAGGCAGATGTGATCAAGGCCCTTTTGAAATAAGCAACAAAATCAGTAGAGATGGTCTGGAGAGAATGAAGCATCTGGGTGTAACCAGAGGGTCTGGCCGGCTCACTACACTCAGAGGAAAGGCAAGACGGACATATAACCAGATTGTGACTGGTACCATCAGTATTGGAACTCTGCGCTAGCTGCTGAAGATGAGGACGGAGCATGCATGGGAATGCCCTGAGTGCTGTGATGTCAGTGCTTAACTCAACTCATTGAGGGGAAAACAAAGGCAAACTTTTAATCAGGTGGCAGCTGGTACTATTATCATGACGACACTTTGTTGCTTACTAATGAAGGAGATGGAATGTCCTGTGGCAATGTCCTGAGTGCTGGGATGTCAGTTGATGATGATGATAGTGATGTTCTGTTGGGGTTTTTTTTTCTTTTCAGGGTCATAGGAACACTACAAAATTTGCAAGCATTCTCTGATGCCTTCAACTGCTCTGTCGACTCCTACATGAACAGACGAGACAAGTGCACCGTTTGGTGACATCGCTGTCTACATATTTTGTTGCATTTATAGACTTGTCTCAGATAAGAGCCCTAGAATTGTTCGCTGGGCAAGAAGCAGCCATATTCAGTCCAGCCAGGTTAAACAACTCCACCATTAAACTTTGCTGGACCTCAAGGAGTTTGGAACGAAGGCCTCGGAGTCTGCCACATGTGGGTGATCTACGGATGTGCTAGTTTGGTGTGGCAGAGCTACCCAGGTGATTCTGTACAGAAGTGACTGAGATGGTGAATTTTTATTGTTTTAAATACACTAGACCAGAGCTTTCCAAACTTTTCGTGTGGCTGACACTTATTAGTCAAACATAATTTTGCGACACAGTAATTTAATCTTCTAGCACACCTGAGGCTAAACTAACCCCTTACAAGAGATGCTGGCATGTACATAAATTGTTATAATGAAATGCTTCACAACACAACCCCTCACTTAATTTCTTAAAATCGTAACCGTTTAATTTATGATAAAAATTAATGTTTCCAAAATTAATGTTGTTATAATTTATGAGTAACAGTAATTAAAAAAATGTGTTATCATAAATAACTGCAGCATTACATGCCGATTATTCTGTTTAACATGTAATGTTTGCGTGACTCACCTCTACACTCCACCAGTCACACAAACTTTAGAAAGCTGTTCACTAGAGAGAACTCTCATGTTCCGATGTAATCTACTAAGGAAGATTTGTTACTGTAATTCCTTTGTGTACATTTTACAGATATAGAGTGAATGGAGATAAAAGTATAATTACTTGCCTCCGTTTTACATTTATAGAACAAATAGAGATTTGTTTAGCATATAACTTGTTTGTGCTTTATATTTGTAGAGTGAACTGAGAGAGAAAAGAATTACTTGCCTCACTTTTAAATATATAGAATAAACAGAGAAATGAGAAAAAATATGTTAACCTGTTTAAACTTTAGAGACATATAACGTAAGGTGAAAAAATGTAATTGCCTGTCTCAGTTTTAAATATATAGAATGAATGGAAATTTTTTTTTTTAATGTGTAAACTTTAGAGATAAAGATTGAATGGAAACAAAAACTTAATTGCCTGACTCAGTTTTAAATATATAGAACGAATGGAGATTTTTATTTTAAATATTATAACTTGCAGATGTGTAGCCAGTGGGAGAAAATCTAGCTATTTGTCTTAAGTTTTAAATATATAGAACGAATTGAGATTTTTTTTTTTATGTTTCACCCTAACATGTATAGATTGAATGAAGATAAAAATTTAATTACTTGCCTCAGTTTTCAATATATAGAACAAATGGAGATTTTTACAAATGTTCAAACTTTACGAGATAGATTGAATGGAGATAAATGTGTAATTACTTGCCTCAGTTTTCAATATATAGAACAAATGGAGATTTTTTATAAATGTATAAACTTTATAGAGTGAATGAAGATAAAAATTCAGTTACTTAGTAAATTGAGATAAAAGTATAATTACTTGTGTGTCATGGCTAGTTTCTGGTAGTACACAGGAAGTGTGCACAGAACTACTGTAACAGACACTTTGTTGTGAGAACCAACACCTTTTCAGACATTTTGTTCTGGGTACTCCCACCTTTTTTTTTTTTTTTTTTGCTTGAGTGTATGTCAAACAAATACCCTGTATAGATAAAAGACAGTTAATTACTTTGTGCACATTTTTAAGATGTAAAGTAAATGAAGATTTTAACTATGTTTTATCTATGTACACTTTTGTTTTTTTTTTAGTATCCAGAAGCCATGAGTTGTTAACCCTTAGACTCGGTATTATGGATATCGCAACCCTTCGGCCTTGATTCCATTGTAAATACCATAAATCTGGGAGAAAATGTGGTTTTTCTACCTACCCCCGGGCATGAACCCGGACCACAAGGAGTTCGTCACCCGGTCACCGCGCAATCCGGTTTAGCCTACTACGCTAGCGAGCCGGGCATGTACACTTTAAACATATAAATTGAATGAAGATCGAAAAGTATAATTACTGATGTCAACTTTAAAGATATAAAGTGCATACAGATAAAATGAAACGTCATGGTCAGCTGAAAAGATATAAAGAGCTTACAGATTAAATGAAAATGTCATGGTCAGCTGAAAAGATATAAAGTGCAAAAAGACAAACAAAATTAATCACTACAAGCAGATTCTAAAGATCTAAAGTGAATGCAGATAAAAATGTAGCTAGTTGTGTTTACCTTAAAAATGTGAAGTAAATAAAGATAAAAGGATACTTTTTGTGTTTTCAAATTTTAATGAGATAAAGTGAAATCAGAGAAAAGTGGAATTGCTGGGGAAAACTTGGGGAAAATATTAATAAAATTAAATGTAACTCTCTTTTTTTGCTTTCAAAAGATCCTGTCAAATGCAGCAGGAATGAGAGAAAAGAAAACAAGTTACATCAAAAACATATTTGGGGAAAAAATGTATTAGTGAAATTCTTACTGATAAAAGTATGTGTCTTTGTGCTAAACAGTATGGAGTGACTGACTAGTGTTACAGAATATTCTTCTTCTTCTACGTTCACCATTCAAGGGATGATTGGCACATTTTGTTGTGGTTTACAGCTAGGCTGTGGTATCTGCACCTTTCGGCCTGATACATCTGATCTCAGCAAACTCCTAATTAGTTTCTTTTTATCCCTTGCTTGGTTGTTGAGGGGGGGGGGGGGATGTGGGGGGGGGGGGGGGGGGGGGGGGGGGGGGGGGGGGAAGCAGTGAGTTTGTTCTATATAAGTGCGTAGAAGTGGGCTTGTAATAATAAAGGTATGTAAAAAAGGGTTTTTAATAACATAAGTGCGTAGAAGTGGGGTTATAATAATATGGGTATGTAAAAGAGGGTTTTTAATAACATAAGTGCGTAGAAGTGGGCTTGTAATAATAAAGGTATGTAAAAGAGGGTTTTTAATAAAATATAAGTGCGTAGAAGTGGGCTTGTAATAATAAAGGTATGTAAAAGAGGGTTTTTAATAAAATATAAGAGCGTAGAAGTGGGGTTATAATAATATAGTTATGTAAAAGAGGGTTTTTAATAACATAAGTGCGTAGAAGTGGGCTTATAATAATATAGGTATGTAAAAGAGGGTTTTTAATAACATAAGTGCGAAGAGTGGGCTTATAATGACATGAGCGGGGGGGAGGGGTTCATAATTTTAAAATACTGAATAGATGGCTTTGCAGTACAGACACAAGAGGTAGAAGAATAACCGCTATGAAACATGTACTTTAAAAAAAATAATACATATCAGAATTGGCCAGATTTCTTCAACATGCTCTAACTAGTGTAAAACAGTGTAGGATAACTCTCTAGCATAGCTGGTTAAACCTGACATCGCGGTGACCGGGTGACGAACTCCTTGTGGTCTGGGTTCGTCCCAGGGGTAGGCAGAAAAGCCACATTTCTCCCAGATTTAGGGTACCTATCATGGAATCGAGGCCGAAGGGTTGCGATATCCATAGTGCTGAGCCATAGGGTTAACAGCTCATGGTTTCTGTATATTTAAAAAAAAAATGCTTTGTTTCGGATCAAAATTATAAACATAAGATATATCGTACAATGACATGTTAAACCAATTAAGAATGTTTGTTGTAGAATATTAACATCTCATATACCGGTGATGAGTCATAGTGTGAAATTGTACCCAAAAAAAAACAGGGTTACTTAATTGCTATAGTGACTTCACACATAGAAGTCAATGTGTGAATTATTTTACTGACTTCACATTTATGTTAGGGGTTAAGTGTAAGAAATGTGGTCAGGGATTGTGTTGTGAATTCTCATACTGACTTCACAAATGTGGTTAGGGGTTGTGAATCCATGTACTGACTTGACAAATTTAGTCTGGGGTTGTGAATTTGTGTACTGACTTCACAAGTGTCATCAGGGGTTGTGAATTCCTATTCTGACTTCGAAAATGTGGTCAGGGGTTGTGAATTCATGTACTGACTTCACAAGTGTGGTAAGTTCATGTACTGATTTCACAAGTATGGTCAGGGGTTCTGAATTTGTGTACTGATTTAACAAGTGTTGTCAGCGGTTGTGAATTCTTGTACTGACTTTATACATTTGGTCAAGGTTTGTGAATCAGTTTACTGACTTCACAAATTGGGTCATTGTCTGTGAATGGTTGCATTGACTTGCCAAATGTGGTCAGAAACTGTCAATCGTATTTGTACTCAATACATGAAATCTCTGTTTGTTCTTCCTATTCTTCTACTTTCTTCCTTAAAAAGATGGGCGGCACATCATGTTGTGGTTTACAACTCAGCTGCAATATCTGCATCTTTCAGCCCAACGCATAGAATTTTGGTGCTTTCTTTTTGGCCGCTCAAGAGCAACAGTGAAAAGTCAACTTTACGGACCAATAAATGAACTTAACAAAAATGATGGCAGGGAAATAAGAGAGACAAAACTGCATGTGTAGACAAATTATTGCAGGTGGAAAAAAAAAAGGAGTGCAGGGAAATAAGACAGAAAAAAATTGCAATTGTAGACAAATTATTGCAGGTGAAAAAAAAAGATTAATGAACCCATTTCACCAACCTCTAAGCCACGGAGCTGCACTATAAATGATACAAGAGTCTATAAAATTTCGGCTGGACTCCACAGCCCTGTACACATAAACTGTGCTGCAGTCTGTCAGCAGACTGTGTGTGGAACTAATGCTGCAGTCTGTCAACAGACTAATTATGTGTGGAACTATACTGCAGAATGTCAACAGACTAATTGTGTGTGGAACTATGCTGCAGAATGTGTGTGTAATTATGATTGTAGAAACAGCCTGTGTGATATTTCCTTTTAAATTTTTTTTTTGAGGGGGGAGGAGGGGGTGGTTAAATTGTATGAGTATAGAAGGCTTTTTTTTTTTAAGATAAAAAGGTGCCCGTATGCACCACACAATATCTATAAAAAAATAAAAAAGGTGCCGGTACTTATTACAAAGTGTCTATTATATTAGTGCTGAATAAAATAATGCCTAAAACAAGGTGCCAGTACTGTGTGCCATTGTGCACCACTTTAAAAAAAAGCCCTATGTTTATGAAATTTTTCCATGAATGTTATTCTTTGTTTGAGTTTGTGGATCATTTCACAATCAGTTTTTTTTTTTAATCTAAGTGTTTGAACTTCAGTGTTACAGGAAAGTTTGTGTACTGGGTGATTCAATGTGTACTGGGTGATTCTGTGTGTACTGGGTGATTCTGTGTGTACTGGGTGATTTTATGTGTACTGGGTGATTCTGTGTGTGCTGGGTGATTCTATGAGCATGATCCAGTGGGTTGAGGTAGCCCCCTTACACACAAAGTGGATTGAATCAATGCAAAGCTCCATTGTATAGGGAGTTACCATCATCTATGTCCCAGGCATGCAGGTGTTGTTGGCAGTGAAAGACTGACAGACTGGCCATTTCTGCTATAGTTGCAGATAACCAGCCTAGGAATAGCATAGATATTGTTAAGGTTCTTAGAGATTTGATGATTAAAGGATTTTAGCAGCAGCACATCCATGTCTCTGCTACGAATGCATAAACTGCCTGTAGAGCCAGGCATGAGAGGCACACCGGACATACAACAAGCCTTGCCAACCAGCAAATGACTGGCAGTATTCATCACTGAATGCTGATGTATGCACTGAGGGAGGAATCTGAGCACCTGTGAATGTTGGGATTGCCGTGCAGATAACCCAGCTTATAACTCCGAAAAATACTATCCCTGAAAAAGAAAAAACTGATATTTCAAGACCCACACATTTTTTTTAGTCTTACCCCGCCAAGCCAAGTACTATTAAATGTTTTGACCAAAAAAAAGCAGACTGATTGATATGATGATAATTTTATAGGGTCTACGGATGATGTTATAAATATCCATGTGGAAATACTATGTTATGTAATTATTCTTTTTGTTTATGTGATAAAACGCGTATCTCGGTGACAGAATTTATGGGTCATGCCGCATGTGGCATGATTATTGACTGTTTTATTGCTTGTACAGTTGCCTGTATAAAATCCTCTTAATATTTTGTACGATACAATCCTCTAAAATGTTTACCATTTGATCCTCTAACATTTTATTATAACATCCAGTCCTCCAACATTTTATACCATAAAGTCCTATAAGATTTTACATCATACAATTCTCAAACATTTTGTACCATACAATCCTGTAACATTTTAAACCATATGATCTTCTAACGTTTTGAACCATACAGTCCTGTAAGATTTTACACCATACAATCCTCTAATATTCTGTACCATGCAATCCTCTAACACTTTAAATCATATGATCCTTTAGTAATTTGAGCCATACAATCCTGTAAGATTTTTTACATCAAACAATCCAACATTTTATACCATAACAATCATGCAAGATTTACATCATACAGTCCTCTAACATTTTATACTTTATTGTTCTCTAATATTTTGAGCCATACAATTCTTTAACATTTTGAGCCATACCATCCTTTAACATATTGAGCCATACAATTCTTTAACATTTTGAGCCATACAATCCTTTAACATATTGAGCCATTCAGTTCTTTAACATTTTGAGCCATACAATTCTTTAACATTTTGAGCCATACCATCCTTTAACATATTGAGCCATACAGTTCTTTAACATTTTGAGCCATACCATCCTTTAACATATTGAGCTATACAGTTCTTTAACATTCTGAGCCATACAATCCTTTAACATTTCATATCATAGTCCACTAAAATGTTTTACCAAATAATACTCTAACATTGTATATCATTCATTCCTTTACATGTTATACCATACAATCCTCTAATATTTCATACCATACAATCCTCTAATATTTCATACCATACAATCCTCTAATATTTTATACCATACGATCCTCTAATATTTTATGCAAAACAGTCTCCTAACCTTTTTTTGCCATAAAGTTCTTTTACATTTCATACCATTCTGTCCTCTAGTATTTTTTATAATACAATCCTGAAATATTTTATACCATACTTCTTCTTTGTGCTCACCAGCTGCAAACTCAAGCAGAAGGTTCTGGTTGTTCATCCACTTCTGGACATTGGTCTTGTTCCAAAATTTGAGTTTTGTGTGTGCTCCATTTTACAAATCTGGCCTTATTTTTATGCAGACTAGCGGTCCCTTGCCTGTCAGGCAGATGCACACCAATGTCAAAGGATGCACACCAATGTCAAAGGATGCACACCAATGTCAAAGGATGCACACCAATGTCAAAGGATGCACACCGACGTCAAAGGATGCACACTGACGTCAAAGGATGCACACCAACGTCAAAGGATGCACACCAATGTCAAAGGATGCACACCAATGTCAAAGGATGCACACCAATGTCAAAGGATGCACACCAATGTCAAAGGATGCACACTAATGTCAAAGGATGCACACCAATGTCAAAGGATGCACACCAATGTCAAAGGATGCACACCAATGTCAAAGGATGCACATCAATGTCAAAGGATGCACACCAATGTCAAAGGATACACACCAATGTCAAAGGATGCACACCCACGTCAAAGGATGCACACCCACGTCAAAGGATGCACACCCACGTCAAAGGATGCACACCCACGTCAAAGGATACACACCAACGTCAAAGGATGCACACCAGTGTCAAATGATGCACACTGTCGTCAAAGGATGCACACCAACATCAAAGGATGCACACTGACTCAAAGGAAGCACCCTTAATTAGTGGACTTTTACATTATGCTTGTTGGTCTATTCTTTTACTGTTCCCACAATGATCCTCTAACAAAGTATACCATATAATTTTTTTTATTTATGCTGTTCATGTAATTACATTTAGTAAATGTAATCATTATCGGACATACACTCTCAAACTTGTGTTCATTAAAACAAGTTATGATTGTATCATATGTTGTGTTACTTCATACCTCAGTATGGGAAGTTTACAAAGAGGCTTGTATAATGGCTACCCATTAAATATTAAAATATACAAGGTGTGACTTGAATGTTTTGAGACAACTGTTACAGAATACAGACAACTTATGCAGAGACAATTCATTTGTATTCTTCAGATAAATTCCTTCATGATCAGTATACTTGTTTGCATGTTCCTTCAATTTCTTCATGCTGTCCAGTAAAGTAGTTCTTAAAATTTTGTTAAGATCCTTTGTCAGTGTAATTGAGTGTCTTACACTGTTGGAAAATCTTGTACAGATCTTTTCTTTTTCCTAAGTATTCATTTACAGTCCAGTCAACTGTCTCCTTCCCATTCAATCAATCAGGTGCCATCTCCACAATGAAGGTTGGCTGCAATGGATCTCCAACAAGCCCTTTTGCCCTTGATGTACACTCACTCATACTGCTATTCGTCCATCTCTTGATGTTATCCTCCCACTTGTAATGCTGTCTGCCTTTTGCTCGCCTACCTTGAACCTTTCCCTCTAGGATGATCTTTACAATACTGTTATGTCTTTTACTGTGGCCAAAATATTTCACTTGTCTCTTTTTTATTTCACCTAGCAACTCTCTTTTCATTCCCAATTTTCTCAGTACCTCTGTATTTGATAGCTTTTGTTTCCATGAAATACGACCTAATCTTCTGTATATCCACATCTCCAAAGAATTGAAACGATTTTCCAGTTGTTTTTTCATTGTCCATGTCTCTGTGCCATAAAGTAAGGTTGAGAATACATAACATTTGACAATTCTCATTTTTAATGTATTACTTATTTCTATTGATGTCAGTAACTTTTGCATGTTGTTGAAAATGTTTTAGGCCATCCCTATTCTTTTCTTGACTTCTGTTTCACTTCTGCCGTCACATGTTATTACTTGTCCACAATATAAGAAATTTTTAACGTGTTCCAATTTCACCCCGTTCTCTGTGATATTCATTGTTAGCTGATTATTTTCTTTGCTCAATATCATGGTTTTTGTCTTTTTCAAATTTATATCTAATCCAAATTCTGCACTCCTTCTGTTTACTTGCTCCACTAGGTCTTGCAACTCCTGCTCACTCTCTGCTATCAACACTGTGTCGTCAGCATATCTCAGATTGTTTATTATTCTACCATTGATGTGCAGTCCTGGTTATTCTACAATTTCTTTAAAAATGGTTTCTGTACATGTTGAAAAGGCTAGGCGACAGCACACTTCCTTGTCTTACTCCTCTCTTGATCTCTATCTGGGGTGAGCAGATGTTGTCATATCTCACTGTTGCTTCTTGCTCCCAGTATAAGTTTCTAATAAGTCTGATATCCTTTCCATCTAGTCCTATGTTTTGAAGAGCTGCAATTAGTTGTTCATGTTGCACTCTGTCAAAAGCTTTTTTGTCATCTATAAAACATGCATAAATATTTTTCTGAACTTCTATATATTTTTCAGTCAGCATCTTTAGACAAATTATGGCCTCTCGAGTACCACTGTTTTTACGGAATCCAAATTGCTGTTCAGAAACTTCTTTCTCTATTTTATCTTTAATTCTTGCTTGTATAATCTTTAAGAGTAACTTAGTTACGTGACTCATTAGGCTAATAGTTCTGTAATCTTCACAATCAACAGCTTTTGATTTCTTGGGTAGTGTGATAAAAACAGATGTTTTCATGTCCCTGGGAATGTAGCCATGGTTATAAATGTCATTGCATATTTCTGTGACAGTATCAATTCCAAAAGTAGATAATGATTTTAACATTTCTGCAGTTATGTTGTCTGGACCTGCAGCTTTTCCCTGCTTCATCTGTTTAATAGCTTTCTCTACTTCAGACTTTAATATGTTTGGTCCCTTTTAAATATTATGGATTGGCGGTTTGTCACCTCTGTTGTCCCAAAACAGGTCTTCTGTGTATTCAGTCGATCTTTTTATTATATCTTTCTTATCAACAATAATTTTTCCATCCTTTCCCCTAATACAACCATTTCCTGTTAAATGTTTTTCCTTGTTTGTAAGCTTTCTTATATTTGCATGTATTTCCTTGGTTCTGCGTTTTATTTCAAGATCCTCTATTTCTTTGCATTTTACTCCTTCTCATTACTCAACCCTTTTGCCTAGAAAATGCAAAACCAACACCTCCGGTTGAGTCCAGTTCCCCATAAATGCCACTTTTTCTACGTCTATAGTGATCTGTTTATGATTCACATAGTTCATGCTTTTGGCTGTTTTCGCCCATGTGCAAACAATTAGGAGGTCAGGATTTAAATACTTTAACTAAATATAGCATTTAGAAAGATTTTCTTTAGAGCTAAGTAGCTTTTTATTTTTCCTAAAGTCAAGTTGAGGTCAAATTTTCCCATAAGCCTCAGTGATAAAACTGGATTGGTGTATATGTCTAACCCATGTAAAGTCAAATATGCCTAAAGCTGTGGGAAAAAGTGCTCCTTTATCTTTACTCAGTGATAGAGAACACTGTCACGGCATGAGTCGCCCCGTAAATGTGCTGTTTTTCAAATGCCCTGAGAGCGTATTCCATATTTTGCTTCATCCTGTTCATGTTTACTGATTACTCTCTTCACATATCTTTATAGAGTAAAGTACATAAAGCACCCTTTATAGTAAAAAAGTAAAGGTCCTTTGTCCACACCTTCAGGCATATGGGTAATATATATGTTTATAAACCAATCGGTACTTAGTGGGGGGTGGTCAGCATCTCGCTGATCGCCTTTACTTCCCAGGACTGCACCTGGTACCCATTTAGGGCATATATCTTTATATATTTTTAGAAAACATATTTAATGTAGATAAATATTTATGAATTTAGTTGTGACATGTGGGGAAAAAAAATGTAATAGAAATTATTTTGGGGACTCCAGCTGAGTCATGACCCATTTTCTTTGTAGTGTTCTCAGGACGAGAGGATTAAACAGAAAGTAATCACTGGGAGAGTTGAAGAGTAATGTTGAATTAAGAATCATCATCATAGCACTCAGGACACTTCCATAAGTACTCTGCCCCCATCTTCAGCAGAAGAATAAAGAGTAATGCAACAGACTTCTATCAGCAGATAGCTCACAAGATTCAATTATGTTGTTTGTTCTGGCAGTAAAAAAAATGACAACTTCATGCGTTGTCCCTAACATCCTTCATTCCGCATCAAAAGCAAGCATTCACCGAAACACATTAGCACAACTAATGGTAGTAATCAGATAAGCCTATATTCGTTCATTTATTTATTTATTGGGAGTCACAGTGGTGGAGCAGCTAGACACTCGCCACAGATCGGAAGGTCGTGGGTTCACTCCCTGGCAGAGCCAGACTTTTTTCAGAAATGACCTTGGCTCCCAGGTCGACTCAGCCTTGAGTGGGTACAGGGTGCAGTCCCGGAAAGTAGAGGCGGCCGGCGTGATGCTGACCACATCACCCATCTTGTGCCGATTGGTCTGTAAAATATAGGTCTAGCCCTATCTGCCTAAAGGTGTGGGAAAAGGGTCCTTTACTTTACTTTCTATTTATTTATTCCTCCTCAATTCTGTCCTATCCTGTGCAGTCAGTTCAATATCATGGATGGAATTATTTCCAGCAGCTTTGGCCTCTTTCATCAACTTTTGTTTTAGGGTTTCTGTTAGGCATCCTCGCCTCCTTAATCCCTTTATTTCCCATTTCAATGCTTGTTTGGTGGTTTTTTCTCAGGATGTGTCCAATGTAGCGCCATCTTCTTTGTCTTATTACTATCAATACTAGTGGTTGCCCAGACATTTCTTAATTTTTCACTCCTTTTCAATTCATCCCATTTTTTTTTTTCATCATTATATATCGGCCTTATTAAACAGTTTTATCAGTGGCACAATAATTTTACTGGCTGTAACACAAAATGTAATTTCCATTCTTTTCTTCTTCCTGACACCGAAAAGGTTTTTTTTTCCTCACACAACTGAATAGAAACCATTAAAGCCAGATCAAGTCAAAGATGAGGCATAGTACAATTTAGTTATGTGTCGGCAGCTAACGCGTGGTACACTCTTAAAACTGCTTGTCCTGAAACTTTTTGGTCGCATCTTGTACTCACCATAAATCATATGAAAGTTGGTTTCTCATAGCGTAGCCTAATGTTGAATTCACTTGTACGAATGAAGAAGCGTGGCAACATGTGGGCATTTGTTTGCTTCGTCAAACTATTTTCAGTAACATTTGTAATTATGTTGAATTACACCTTTGTTAATAGTTTGATCTCTACATATACCCATCTTGTATTTATTCAGCTTTCTATTTTATTTACTGTTTAAGTGTAACATACATATGTATTTGTTCATTCTATACCTGCATAAAAAAAAGTATTTGTACGTGCAGTACTCTATATCTACAGCGTTTGCCTGAGTTTTGTACATAATTATTTATGAATCTGTATGTGAATTTGTCTACAGCTACGCACATTTTTACTTAAGGATGTGAGTCGTCAGCTCTTACTCATCATCATGTAGCAGGTCCTTTGCAGAACATCGCCAGCTCTCCCGCCTCATGTACTTTCATACTCAAGGAGTCACTTGTAGCCTGTGCCCATCTTCCTGTTGGTCGGCCCCTGCAACTACTTCCTGGTACCATGCCTTCTGCTTTCATTTTTTTCCAATTCGTTGTGGCGCTTGATATGACCAAAATATTTCAGCTTCAGAGACAGGATGCTGTTTATTAGCCAATCTTCCTTGATTTTCAGATCTTTCAAGATGTCAGTATTTCTCCTCTTCTTTGTCCAAGATATTTTGACAATCTTTCTATAGCATTTCAGCTCAAAAGCCCCTATTCTCTTTCTCAAGGACTGGGAGATAGTCCACGACTCACATCTGTATGTTGCTACAGGGAAGATGCAAGCTCTCAAAATTCTAATTGTGATCTCCTTGCTGGTTCTTAACCGTAGACTTTTAATGCTGTTTAATGGACTCACTCCTATTCAGACATTAACTGTTAAAAATCGGAGCTTTGAAACTGAAATGCTACAGAAAAATTCTTAGTATACCATTGACCAAAAGGAATAAAAACACCGACATCCTACATGATCTGAGTATAAAGGAGAATTGGCTCATAAACAACATCCTGTCCTGAAAGCTGGGCTATTTTAGTCATGTTAAACGTCCTGGTGGCCTGGAGAGAATGGTGAATGATGGTACCGTTTATGAAACATGAGGCAGAGGCAAACCTCTGTGGACACAAGACATTAAAGATGCACTGAAAGGATATAACGCTGGGGACATTGACTAGACAAAGAGGGACTTTCAGGTGTGCCGTAACGAGAGCAGTGCACTATTTAAAAAAAAAACATACTGATTGATGACACACACATTGGAAGTGGCCATAGTGTAGTCACACTTACCAGGCCAAAAGTCTTAGGTTCAGATTCACATTCAGTGTGTATGGGTTTGGTGGGGGGAAGATCTCTAATTGACCTTGGCTCCCAGGTCAGCCCAGTTTTAAATGGGTATCAGGTCATTTCTTCAGAAGTAAAGGCAGCTGGTATGATGTTGACCACATCATCCACCCGATCATGTACCCGATGTGGCACTGGTGAAAAGGGTGTTGTACTTCTTCTACTTTATACATATATTTTTTGTGAATTTTGTCCCTAGTGATTAAGTGCATTTGTAGGAGTTGGCCCATAGCTGTAAAGGTGTGTATGAGGTGTGTAAAAAGGGTGCTGTAGTTCTCCTACTTTATACATACTTTTTATGTGAATTTTGCCCTAGTTATTTTGGGTTTTGTGGGCTTTGTCTTTAGCTGTAAGCCAACATGTGTGGTTTATCCATATTTGTAAGTGTACATGTGTGTGGTTTATCCATATTTGTAAGTGTACATGTGTGTGGTTTATCCAAATTGTGTGGTTTGTCCATTGTTATAGGTGAATGTATGTGGTTTGTCCACAGTTGTTGTGTAAATGTGTCTGGTTTGTCCATAGATGTAAGCATTTATGTGTGTGTGTGTGTGTGGTTTGTAAGTATCTCTGGGGTTTGTCCATTGTTGTAAGTGTATATGTGTGTCGTGTGTCCATAGCTGAAAGTGAATGTGTGGTTTGTCCATCATTATATGTGTGATTTTTGTATTATTTGTAAGTGCATTTGTCCATTGTTGCATATGTATGTTTATGTGTAGTTTATCCATAGTAACAAGTATGTGTGTGTGAGCATTGTTTCTAGTTACTCATATATGTTTGTGTCGTTTGTTTCTAATTATTTGTTTGTGTGTGTTTCTAGTTACATAGGTGTAGGTGTTCCTAATTAGATTATTTATGTGTGTCCTTAGTTACATATATATGTTTGGTTGTAGTTTGCTCCTAGTTACATATGTACATTTGTTTGTAGTTTTGGTCATAGTTTCATATTTCTGCATTTACTGTGGAATGTATAACTGCATGTGCATTTTTTAGTTTTGCTCATAAATATGTGTGTATGTTTGTGTGATTTTATTTATAACCGTCGCATGTATTATGTTTATGTAGGTTTATCCACTTACGCATGAATGTTTGTGTGTAGTTTGTCATTGTTACATATGAATGCCTGTATGAGTTTCACCCACAGCTATCTGAAAATAGCTATATGTTCATAACTACATTTGAATGTATGTTAGTTTCATTATAGTTTCATGTGTACATGTTTATGGGGGTTTATTTTGTTATAAGTGTATGTTTATGTTTTGTTTGTCTACAGTTTCATTCTGTGTGTGTGTTGTTTATCCATATTTATGTATGTGTGTATGTTGTCTACCCATTGTTACATAGTTATGCATGTTGTTTATCTATAGTTCGTATGTTTGTATAAGTTTTCTCATAGTTTCACATGTACAGTGTTTATGTGGTGTGTCCAGTTACAGATGTAGCTGGCAGCAAGATGCACATGTAAATGTTGAAGGGGGAACCTGAGGACTTATCGAAGTGTCAGGATTGTCGTGAGGCTAACTTAAATTATAACTCACCTTAAAAAAATGTACTTGCAAAGAGAACTGGTTGCTCACACCAGAAGAAGACAATCCACAATCTTTGAGCAGGTCATGAGAAGGGTATAGTTGGAGTAGGTTCTGACTTATTCTTCTGCATCCACCCTTAAAAGGTTGTGTTGTGGTTGATATCTGTGCCTTTTCCCTCAACACATCCTATTTCAGTCCCATGGGGCCTCACTTTGAACAGAAAAGAGCAGACCAACTGCCCCTTCCCCAACAAGCATGTCAAAAAGGTTGACTAATTAGGGGCATTTCCTTCAAAGTGTAAGTGTGTCTGTCTGAGAGGCGAGGAACCAGTCAGCATACAAATAATTCAGATCTGTCAAATGGATGTGCATGCTAAACTCAAGTTCTCAAGCATGATTTAAGTCCAGAAGTGGATAAATAACCAGAACTTTCCGCTGCTGAATAGTAAGAAGAGGAGCCAACATAATTATAAAATTCCGCCCCTGGACCATCCAAACACCTGCAAAATTTGATTGAGGCAGTTATCCGCCCCTCCCCCCCCCCCCCCCCCCTGTGGTAGCGCCCACTCTGGAAAATACTAACATTAAGGAACATGTGCCTATGAAATTATTTGTAGTAGAATTAATAATAATGAATACCAATGTCATGTTGCAGGAAGGAACATCTGTATTTTAATTATTGGTAGTAGATGAGACAGAAGGCTGGGGAAAATAATGATTACCTATGTCATGTTGCAGGAAGGAAGATCTATATTTGAAATTCTGGTAGTAGGTGAGACAGAGGAACATCTATGCCACATGGTATGGGCTATTGAAAAATAAAAAACACGAATAATTGTACAATGCTGTTTATTCAGCAAAAACAGAAACGCAACATGTCATTTTGCAAGGTTACTACTATCATGACTGTTATCAGCTACAATCATTTGTCATTCATGACCGCGATAACCTGAAGCTAACTCTACTTTTAATATGGTTCTTCTGCTTCTTCACATTCATCGGCTGTAAACACTGGCAGAAAGTTCTAGGCGTTTGTCCACCTTCGGACTTTAGTCTTGTTCCAGAACTTTAGTTTTGTGTACTCATCTGTTTCACACATCTGGCTTATTTGTATGCAGACTCTTGGTTCCTTGCCTCTCTGATGTATTCCAACTTCAAAGGATGCCTCTGAATTAGTCGACTCCTTCGATACGCTTGTTAGGGAGGCAATGGTCTATTCTTGTTTCTCCAATAACATTTCATTTGGTTTGATATCTTTTCATGGTATTTTTCTGCTTCACTGCAGTCCAATAATTTCACTTATCGGCTACTATATGTTTGTGCCTGTCTATCTTGTCTGTTCTGCATGTTTTTCTAAAATTGTTTATGGTGATCTTGTTTATTCATATTTGTAATTGTATCACTGTTTGTGTCATGTGCTGATGAAGGCTTTCTGGCTGCAGCGTGCATTTGTTGTTCTGGTTGTGGTAATGTGAAGCTAACCAGTTCCACTTCTTGTCTGCTTTGATATCTTTTCTTTGTTCTCTTGTATCTCACTGCCATTTTGAGCAACTGATATAAAATATAACATCTTCTAAAAAGCAACAACAGTTGGCATTCATGACATCAAAACATGCCAGAGAAAATCAACTCTCTTGTAAGTGACTTGTTTCAAGACATCAAAATAAGCCAGTTGGGAGCAACAGGTGTGACCAACTAAACATATCCCAAAAGTGACATCACTCGTGACATCAAAATATGCCATGTATTGAACAAAACATAAAAACAAAAATATGCCAGGTAAGGTACCAAATAAAACATTTCCCAGAAGTTACACACTCATTAAATCAAAACATACCAGGTAAGATCAACTGATTTGTCATTTGGCTAAAATATCAATTCAGGGAGGGAGCCACCGTGGTGTGGTGGCTGGATGCTCGACGGTCGTGGGTTAAAATTTGCATGGAGCTGGATTTATTTCATATATGACATTGTCCATCAGGTGGAGGGAGCCTTAAACGGGTTCTAGGTAAAGTCTTGGGAAGTAAAGGTGGCCAGCGTGGTGTTGATCACATCACCCATCGAGGCCAAAACTGGTCTATAAAAATGAGTCTAACATCATATGTCTGATGCGCCACTAGCATGCAAAGAGACTTCTACATTTTTTTTTTTTTAACAATTCCAGTAAGATCTTCATTTTAGGTTTGAACAATTGATCAACATCATGGCTCACGGGTAGTGACCAATAAGTGCTCCGTTCATCTTCTAACTCAAGTCTGAGTTTGAAGAAACTCAGCCCAGTGCACAGGCTCTGATTCACCGGCGAGGATCCTGAAATACTTTGGGTAGATTTCTAACTCCAAATGTTGCTAGTACAGTGCCATTAGGCTACTCTTTTTGATTTCCAACTGCCAAGGGAGTTTTTTACGTGGGCAAAAAATGCACATGGGCGTCTGATCTCACTACCCAGAGACCAGGGGGAATTACTAGAAGTCCAAGTCCACGTGAAAAAAATCCCAGCTCTAACTGGGGATTGAACCTGGAACCTCTAGCCCTCGAGGCGGACACCATGCCTCGAAACCACGCAGCCCCCAGTAGGATCGTCAACACATAGCATTAAAGATGTATGCAAGGAGAACACTAATGATACATATAATTATGTGCATTCAAGGGAACAGGGTGCCTTGGAAGGTGACAATTAGAAAGGGAACAGAGATAAAGAAAAAGATGACTGCAGATAGATTAGGAGCTGAGGAGAGACATGGTAATACATGTGATGGCAACATTTGTCTTGAAATCAAACGCTCTAATTCTGGAAGACTTTTCCTAATGATAGGGTCTCGCTAGCCATTGCCATGGGCTGTGGTTCCTATGCCTCCCAATATTGCATAGTACACCAATATTGTCTGGGAAGGCAGAAAAGTGCTAACAGTAAAGCTTCATAGCCTTTATCGGCTGTAAACTTAGAGGGAAAGTTTTTGTTGTTTGTCTACTTTTGGATTTTGTGTCTTGTTCTATAACTTCTGTTTTGTGTTCACAGATCTGGTTTATTTGATGACAAACTTGGTTCTTTGCCTTTCATATAGATGCACTCTGACTTTTAAGGAAACACCCCCAATTAGTTGGTCTAATTTTACAACATAACCCCATCCCCCCACCCCTTTCTTCTCAATGGGGCCCCAGAATCCACACACGGAGCATCAAGCAACAATATAACAATCCAGGTAAGATGAACTGAACAACTTTCAAAATTGACCTCTGTTTTTAATTGTACAACTCCATATGAAAAGCAACTGACTTGCTATCTGGCGAGGGTTGCATCTATCTGCATCACCCACGGCAAAGTCAGCAGAATTTTCCTGCGATAGTTTGGATCCATCTTCTTCTCATCGTTGAAATAAATGGGGTTTCTTTCTAAATAGACGGTCTGTAGTTTCTTCAGCTTGGTCAATGCTTGCACCTCATCCCATGAATCTACCAGATTATCATTGAACTGGGGGGAACAAATGAGAACAACACTACATTTTGGTCACTAATCGTCAAGTCATTCAGTAAGAGTAGCTGCTGGCTAAGCGGTTCAGAAGGTTGGAGTCTTATTCAGGAGAACCAGGTTCGAATCCTCAGTATAGTGATGGGTTTTTCCCTGATGGAGGCAAAACTAAAATCCTACCCTGCACAGTTCATGGCAAGTGCACTAGCCATGCAGCCCAGACTCATGACTCTTACACCCCACCCCACTTACTCAATCAATCAGGTACCATCTCCACAATGAAGATTGGCTGAATCTCTAACAAACCCTGTAGCTTGTCTTGGTTGAACACTCTCTCAGACTGTTCATCTCTTGATGTTGTCCTTCCACTTGTATAATTGTCTACTTCTTCGTTTTCTGCCTTTGACTTGTCCCTCCTGCATGGTTTTTAAGAGTATTATGTCTTTTTATGTGGCAGCAATATTTCAGCTGTCTTTTTTTTTTTTTTTAGTAATTTTTTTCATTCATAGTTTCTCCAGAACCTCTGTATTGGAATGTTTTTGTTTCCATTAAATAAGATTCGTGTTGTCAACATTACATCTTTCTGGGAAATTTCCTGGAACCAATTTTGGGCTCAATCAACCTGGGAGGCAATGCCAGTTACCTTAAATTAAAAAAAAAAAAAACGTACTATGATTTTTTGGTGTGCAATGTGTAGCTACTTTGTTTACGACAGACACAGGGCTGGAATCTGTTGACAATGTAATACACTGATACCTCGCCTAATTAAGATAATTCGTTCCAGAATCACACTTGTTTGTTAGCCAAAATCTTTGTTAGTCGAAACATAATTTCCTGTAGGTTTCTAGAGAAACTCAGATCACAATGAGCAGTGCTATCCTTAATCGCGCATCTCCTAAAACATTCGTTTGCTGAGGCTGAAAATCAGTGAAAAATATCTTCGTTAGGGGAAATAATTGTTAGCCAGGTCACTCGTTAGCCGAAGCTCACTACTTAAAAACTGTGGAGGATGCATTGCCAAATTAGCCTAATCTTATCTTGGCCAGTTTGTATTTTTATAGGCCAAATGGCACTCGTAAGGTTGTGTTGTCAACACCAAAACTGGCCTATGACATTTACAGTAAAAATTTTAAGCTTGGAGCCATATCAATCAATCAGGTGCCGTCTCCACAATGAAGGTCCGCTGAAATGGATCGCCAACACACTCTTGCCTTGGTTGTACACTTTCTCAGACTGCTGTTCCTCCATCTCTTTATGTTATCCTCCCACTTGTAACATTGTCTACCTCTTGCTCTCTTGTCCTCGACTTTTCCCTCTAGTATGGTTTTTAAAAAGGTGTTGTCTTTTAATACGGCATTTTTCAGCTGTCTCATTTTTATTTATTTCAATAATTCTCTTTTAATCCATGGTCTTTCCAGAACCTCTGTACTGGTCGGGTATTTTTGTTTCTATGAAATAGGACCTATTCTTCTGTATATCTAAACTTCCAGAGACACAATGCAATTGTTCTAGCTGCTTGTTCATTTTTTCCTAGTTTCTGCACCATACAGGGGGTGTACAAATCTGCCTTGCCATGGTTTCAAATTCAAGCATCTAGCTACTGTGCTACCATAGCTCCCTCTAAGCATATGCAGTGCTAAATCTATTTTATTTTGTCAATTCAAATGAGACCAGACAGTTCAGGTCTATATCTACAAGGAGTCCTCAAATGAAAACATTAAAAGTGTGCTCAAAAGTAAAATAACAGTGTCAACGTCAAATAACCTGTCAATATTTGTGTTAAGGTTATCATGAGTATTAAGCATGTGACATCAGGGTTCAAGCGAACAAGGTGACGCCATAATGAGTTTACAAATGGCCTCCCCACTACATTTTCAGTTTTCATTTGAAGCCTCCTAGTTTACAGAGCTGACCCTGAAGTATAGGGGTTCACTGACCAAGCAGCCTTAAAAAAGCTGACTCACCCAAAACTCCTCCAGGTTTTCCAGGTGATCGATATTCTCAATCTTGCGTATCCTGTTACCTGCCAGGTCTAGGGTTTTCAGTTTTTTCTGGGAGAATAATTATATAACATGTCAGGTCATGGGACACACTGTAGTGGTCTTAGTCTATCTGTATATCGGTATACTAATATATATGTGGTGTTTGTCTATTTATAACAATTATCCATCTGTGATACGTATCTATCTGTGACAGATATCCATCTGTGATACTTATTTAACTGTGATAGATATCCAGCTGTGATACTTATTATCTGTAATAGCTGTCTTAACAGGTATGCTGTGTTTCAATTTGTTGTGTTGTTTTCTAATATCTCTCTGAAATCTACAAGTGATGTTTCTCATTGTAATCTCCTCTTTCTCTCTCTCTCTCTCTGTTGTCTATCTCTACCTAATCTCTCTTTCTCTCTCTCGCTCTCTCTATGTTGTCTATCTCTACCTAATTTCTCTCTCTCTCTCTCTCTCTCTCTCTCTCTATGTTGTCTATCTCTACCTAATCTCTCTCTCTTTCTCTCTCTATGTTGTCTATCTCTACCTAATCTCTCTCTCTCTCTCTTTCTCTCTCTCTATTTTGTCTATCTCTACCTAATCTCTCTCTTTCTCTCTCTATGTTGTCTATCTCTACCTAATCTCTCTCTCTCTCTTTCTCTCTCTATGTTGTCTATCTCTACCTAATCTCTCTTTCTCTCTCTATGTTGTCTATCTCTACCTAATCTCTCTTTCTCTCTCTATGTTGTCTATCTCTACCTAATCTCTCTTTCTCTCTATGTTGTCTATCTCTACCTAATCTCTCTCTATGTTGCTATCTCTATCTAATCTCTGTCTCTCTCACTCTGTTGTCCTTCTTCAGCGATCTCTGGTCATGCGCATAATCCACTGTGGGTCATAAACTGGGATGTCTTTTCAAGGTCTCTTAGGTTTCCCCAAAGCTTAGTTGTCAGTTCTACTGGGTGTTGCCATATGTCGCTCCGCAGCTCCGCCAGGAGAGGACAGTCTTGCAGGACATGTTCTGGAGTCTGTTCAGCACGAAGACACTGGCAGAGAGCTGTTTAGCTCATACCTAATTTATATGAGTGTTTATTGAGTCTGCAGTGTCCAGTGCGTAAGCGAAAAACTGTGACTTGGTCTGTTCTGTTCAAGTGCCTCAGAAAATCTTTTCCGTAGTCATAACCAGTGTTGTTTTTCCAATTTGTTTCTGATTTTCTCTTAATGAGAGTTTTGACTTCTGGAAAAGATAGTGGCTGGTAGGTCTGTGGTTTGTTACTGCCTTCCTTGGCTAAAGCATCTGCGCTTTCATTGCCTTTGATGCCGCAGTGAGACGGAATCCACTGCAAGTGAATTTCTGCCTTATTTGACAACATAGCAAGTTCCTGTGTTAGACTTTGTAGTGTGCTGTCAGTAGGTTTGGACTCAAGGGCCTGTACAGCTGACAGTGAGTCAGTGAGAAAAACTATCCTGTCTGCGGTGATTTGCAGATTGTTCATATACTGTGCTGCCATCAATAGAGCTGAGAGTTCTGCCTTGTAGTTAGAGCAAGTTCGTCCGGTGGGGGCTGCTAGGGACACAGTAGTGGCATCTGGGTGTTTTATGTAAACACCTGCCCCACCATTCGTAGTTGCCTCTTTTGCTGATCCATCTGAGTAGATTCTTGTCCAGCTGTCCTGTGGGAACATGTTGAGGTGTTCCATTGTGAGTGCTTTCTTCACTAAAGCGGACTCAGCATCTTTGTTTCCCAGGTTCGGGATGGATGTTGACACATTGAGTGTCAATAATTCGGAGTCCCAGAGATCGAAAGATAGCTCTTCAGGTGTACATTGTTGGTTAAGTAGTGAAGAGAATGACTTTCCAAATTCCTTCGTTAGATGGTTTAGGCTTGTGCGCTTTATTCTGTTTTTTGTCCTGGCTGCCAATTTTTCGTGTAATGGGTGGTTTAGCATTCTCTTCATTTTTTTAGCATGTAGAATTGCTTTTGTCCTTCTTCTTTCTTCTAAGGGGATGATGTTGGCTGCCTTTTCCATTTCTACAATAGGTGTAGATTTTATGGCTCCCAGAATTGTACGCAGACTTCTATTTTGCGTTTTGTCTAGTATCTGTTGTTGTCCATCTCTACCTTCTCATCTCTCTGTCTTAATCACCAAATCTCCTCTGCCTTCTTCTTACTATCTTTTCAAATATGTCTCTCTAAATATCTTCCATCTTCCTCATTGTCTCTCTCTTTTTCTGTTACTGCATCCTTCTCTCTCTCTCTTTCTCTCTCTCTTTTCTCCTGATGTCTTTATTTCATCTACTGCCTCATTTACTCTCTCTCTTCTCACTTCAGCTCTCCTCCCCATGTTTCTTCCCTTTTCACTATTTCTCTCCCTCTCTCCATTTCACCCCTCTTTCTCATATTATTCTAACAAATATAATAAGAACCAGACTTCATCTCTGCAGACCTTCAGTTTTTTTCCTAGCACATTATGACTAATGTTCTTCCCATCCCTCTCCCTCCTCTCTTTCTCCCACTTCCTCATCATCCTATCGCACTCAATAGACAAGAACCACTGCTGTAAGAACTATTTACATAACAGCAGTCCGCATCATCCATCTACTCCTCCACCTACCCCCCCCCCCTTTTCCCCCAGTCTCATCCTGTCATTTAGTTAGTTTGCTGAGGGTTCCAACATCACTGCAGAAAGGTCACCCCATAACGGCTCTGCTTCTATGCCGGGTGGAAATCACACAAAATGTCCGTCACTGTCCATTTTGAAAACTAGTAAAAAACTCATCATTTCCAGCAAAATCTTGATGCTGGCACATGCAAAGTTTTAAAAAAAAATGCACAAGGCAGCTGACAAATGTGCTTACACTAACAGCCACATGCCAGACCTGCAGCTGACAAACGCTACAGCAGCAACCACTTACACATTTCTGCAGACCCTCAATCCGCAGCAGCCCATTATGACTGATGTACAATTCAGTAAGCTCCACCAGATTGTCCAGTCCCTCAATTAACTGCAGTCTGTTGCTCTGGAAAAAAATGTCAAAATTTCAGTAGGTTCCTCTGAGATATAGGTTTAAAATTTCAGTAGGTTCCTCTGAGATATAGGTTTAAAACTTGTCTGTTCCTCTGAGATAAAGGTTTAAAGTTTCAGTCTGTTCCTCTGAGTTAAAGGTTTAAAGTTTCATTCTGTTCCTCTGAGATAAAGGTTGAAAGTTTTAGTCTGTTTCTCTGAGCTATAGATTTAAAGTTTCAGTCTGTTCCTCTGAGATATGGGTTTAAAGTTTCAGTATGTTTCCTTTGAGGTAACAATTTAGAGTTTCAGTCTGTTCCTCTGAGAAAAAAGGTTCAGAGTTTCAATTTGTTCCTCTGAGATAAAGGTTGAAAGTTTCAGTATGTTTCCTTTGAGATAAAGGTTTAGAGTTTCAGTCTGTTCCTCTTAGAAAAAAGGTTCAGAGTTTCAATTTGTTCCTCTGAGATAAAGGTTTGAAGTTTCAGTCTCTTCCTCTGAGATAAAGGTTTGTAAGTTTCAGTCTGATTGAGTTTCAGTTTGTTTCTCTGCGATAAAGGTTTAGAGGTTTGGTTTCTTTCTCTGAGAAAAAGGTTTAAATTTTCAGTAGGTTCTTCTGAGATAAATATTTATAAGTTTCAGTCTGTTCCTCTGAAATAAGGGTTCAAAGTGCCAGTCTGTTCCTCTGAGATAAAAGTTTGGTTTAAGTTTGTTCCTCTGAGATAAAGTTTAAAGTTTCAGTAGGTTCCTCTGAGATAAAGGTTCAAAGTGTCAATTTGTCCTCTGAGATAAAAGTTTAAAGTTTCAGTCTGTTCCACTAAAAAAAGTGTTAAGAGTTTCAATCAGTTGCTCTGAGATAAAAGTTTAAAGTTTCAGTCTGTTCCACTAAAAAAAGTGTTGAGAGTTTCAATCAGTTGCTCTGAGATAAAGGTTTAAAGTTAAACTCATTTACTACCAAGCAATTTAACGGGCATTTGTGAACTTCAAAAATTACAGTAAACTGCAGTGTATAAGCTGAGTTTTCAAGACTAAAAAACTTTCAAAAAACTAGGGGTTGACTTACCTGGCTGGTTCAACATACAAACCTTTACCACCAGCTGCAGGTAATTTGGCAGCAGACCACCTTGCATTGGTTTCAAGAGAGCAGAATGTCCAGAAAGAAATAGCAAACTACTGGACGTAAATTTACTTAGAAAAATAGAAAAACCACAGCAGCAAAAAAATGCTCGGGTTGGTTCTGCAATGTCAAACTGGAGTATCAAAACATCGGTCTAGCTAGGTCTTATTTCTAGAAAAGGGTGCTAGTACTCGCCATAAATGTCTCAAAAAGGTGCAGATATGCAAAATAAAGTGTCTTTTAGAGAAATGCTGGGGGGGGGGGGGGGGGGGGAACTATGCATAAAACAGGTGCCGGTACTGCATACATGGGGAAAAGACCATGGGTCTAGCATTATATGTCAGATGTGTCAAAGATATGAACAGGATCCTTTATTTTTTTTACGGTGAAGACCAGCAAAATTTAAAAAGACATACACTTGTATACCTGTATGCTCAGGCAAGTCAGATTTCTAAGTGTCTGCAGCTCCCTGAGCTTGGCGATTTTGTTCTTGCCCAGAAAGAGCTGCTTGAGGTTGACCAGCTTGCTGAGTCCTTCTATGAGCTTTAAACAGAAGAAGATATACAATTACAGCACAGAATAAGGACCTCTCAGTAGGGAAGTGGTTAAGCTTTGTGTTCTGAAGGCTGTGGGTTTCCACTGTGGACTCCTGATAAGTGTGCAACTAGAATGTCTTTGCAATGGAATCCGCATGGTCGAAGAAACAAAATTAGACTCAAAAGTAAAACATCTACACACAGAAATTTCAGTTATTAACTTGTTCAATTATTTACTTATTCATATTTCTACCCCGCTTTTTACTTATGCCGTCTTACTTATTTTGTTTTGTATTACAGCCCTTCGTATTCATATCTCCATCCCCCCTCCTTCCCCCATGTATTTCTTAGTTTCATGTTGACCTTGTGTTTTTTTTTTTAGATGCTCTGTTGTCTTGTCCGTTTAATTTTTATGTCAGAGTTTGTGCTGTATTTAGTACCCTGCTGATAAAACTTTGAACGAAGCGCTTGGTTGTATTTGCGCTTTTTCTATTCCCACCATTGAGCTTTCTAGTCGCACATTTTACTTTTTATTCAACACACACAGAGAAGGGAATCAAAAATTGAAATCAACAAGATGGGAAGGCCATGAAGTGAGCTACACACAACAGCAAAAGATAGACCAACCTGTCATGAAATGGCAGGGGGCCTATGCTCCACTGGGGATAAAGGGCGGAAGAAAAGGACAGTTAACAACTCTCAACCATTATAAGTGCTAATAGTAGCGCTATTATCCATACAGTCCTGACCTATATGTTGACAGTGAAATCTGAGCACCTATGGATGTGTCTGAGTAACCTTATCAATAACGTAAAATCGCAGGCACTCCGTACATTATGTAACTCTGTCCACTATTCTCTCCCTAGGTCGACCTAGCCTTAAATGGGTACCAGGCAATGTCCTGGGAAGTAAAGGTGGTCAGCGTGAAGTAAAAATATCTTCCCTCACATTCCTGATACGCCAATGTCTTGTAATGGTATTTACTTTACTTTTACTATTCTCTACTCTAAGTGTTTAAAATATCCCTCTATATCATCATTCGTGGTGGTGGTGGGGGGGGGGGGGAGTAGGGTCTGATTTCATCTTCTTAAGCTTCTCCTTCTCTGAATCCTTCTTCTTCTCCTTCCCTCCTTCTCCTCCTCCTACTCTTCCTCCTCCAGAGAATTATTCTGATTTGAATTTAGATCGTACTATCTGAGGTCTCAATCAGGTGCTGTCTCGACAATGGTTGGCTGCAATGGATCTCAAACATGATCCTTTTTATTCTTGATGTACATTTCTTCAGACTGCTATTCATCGATCTATTGATTTTATCCTCCTACTTGTATCATTGTCTACCTCATGCTTGTCTTTGCTTCAACTTTTCCCACCAGTGTGGTTTCTGTAAGACTGTTGTGTCTTTTAATGTAGCTAAAATATTTGTCTCTTTTTTATTTTCTGTACAAATTCACCCCTCCCCCAACCCCTAGTCTCTCCAAAATCTCTGTGCCTAGTTATTTGTTTGTCTCTATGAAACACAATCTCTTCTTCTCTATATCCACACCTACTGAAAGCTGTGATGCATAGTTTATAAACACATTAGTTGAATGTCCTTTACAGGATGTTGCAGAACCAACCTCAGAAACATTTTTTCTGTTTGGTTTTACTAGACAATTTTTAAACTCAGTAGTTTGCCATTGCTTCTAAGCCATCATCAATCCATACCACTGTCAAAATCAACTCAAAAGGGTCTGTTGCTAAACTGCTGGCAGCTAGAATCAAAACAAGTTTTTCAGAATTTATAATCTGTTTAAATCATCATTGATCACTGGCATCATGAGAGCTAATCGACTGAAATGGTTGAGGCATATTGAAAGAATGTCAGATGACAGAGAAGTAAAAAGTTTATACACAATGGAGAATGGTCATAGACCACGAGGCAGACCAAGATGAAGATGGAGAAATAATGTCCAGACAGACCTGCAAACACTTGGTGTCACCAACTGGAAAGAGAAGGCCAACCAGAGAGATGAATGGAGGCGGGTGATATCTGTAGCAATAAACCTCAAGGGCTCGGAAAGCTGAAGAAGGCCAACCAGAGAGACGAATGGAGGCGGGTGATATCTGCAGCAATGAACCTCAAGGGCTCGGAATGCTAAAGAAGGCCAACCAGAGAGATGAATGGAGGCAGGTGATATCTGCAGCAATGAACCTCAAGGGATCGGAATGCTGAAGAAGGCCAACCAGAGAGATGAATGGAGGCAGGTGATATCTGCAGCAATAAACCTCAAGGGCTCGGAATGCTGAAGAAGGCCAACCAGGGAGATGAATGGAGGCAGGTGATATCTGCAGCAATGAACAAGGGCTCGGAACGATGAAGAAGAAGATGAAGTGTGTTCATAATGTCTAAACCAAAGAGGCTGATATTTTATAAACAGGATGTGCAAACAGAAGGAATGGCTTCAAGTGCTCTGTTCATGACCCCTAGCAGTGAAGACTTTGGTAAATGCCAAATACAAAAAAAAAAGAGATCATACCCTGATTTTATTATCTCCCAACTCTAGAAGCTCCAGGTGCACCAGATGGCTGATATTCTCAATGGCATCAATTTTATTATTCACGAGAAACAGCTTACGTAAACTGACCAGGGTCTCGAGTCCTTCAATCTTTCGCAGACGATTGTACGACAGGTCTAGATGCCTGATGTCAATGAAAACAGTAAATAAATGAATGACTTTAGGTTCATTATAAATAAACTAATTACAGCAGGATTTGAATCAGGTCTTGTTCAGGTATGACTGAACTGCTGTATAACAGTAGTCATTACTGTCTGTTCTCTGTTAACTTAGTTATATATGACTGAGCTACCATACAACAGCAATCGGTTCTACCTTTTCTGTTATCAAACTGCTACTGGCACCATCCGAACTGTAACTCTTTGCTGGCTGCTGAAAATGAGTATGGAGCACTTATTGGAATGTCTCTTTTGGTGTGTCAATTCTTAACTCCTGAGCGGAGACCATGTGACCTCACTGATCATACTGTCCATGAGCACTTGACTATTATTTTAAAAATCTGTAAATTACTTGACTATTATAAAAAGGAAATCAAAAGTTACTTGACTATTATATTACAAAAGGACGTCATAAGTTACCTATCTATTAAAAATGAGTCACAGGTTACTTATCTTTTACCAAAAAAAGAAGTCATAAGTTACCTTACCATTGTAAAAAGAAGCTGTACGTTACTTGACTATTAAACAAAAATGCCATAGGGTACTTCACTATTATCTTTTTCTTTCTTCTTTGTTGTTCACTGGCTATAAGCTCTAATGGAAAGTCCTGGTTGTTCGTCCATTTGGACTTTGTGCCAGCTCCTGCGTTTTGCGTGTACATCCATTGTACTGGCTTATTTGTGTGCAGTTGGTTTTTCCTTACTGCTTGGGCCGATGTACTCCGACTTAGAAAAAAGCTCCTGTCAACTCTTACAACATACTTTTTGGGTAGACAATGGGTCTGTTCTTGTTTTCCCCACAATGGGGCCCGGAACCCATATGGTGACTTTATTATTATTAAAAAACAGTCATATGTAACTTGACTTTTATAAAGATCATAAGTTGTATGGGTATTATAAAATGAAGTTGTATGTTTCTAGATGATTATTACAGAAAGTCACAAGTTGCTCGATTATTGTGAATGCTGTCAAAGCCTTGTCAAATGCTTCTAGTGTGACAAACAGGCAACTTACTCTAAGCTCGTCAATGCTTCCAGGTTTTCAATCCTTGTGATCTGGTTGTCATAGAGATCAAGCTCTCTAAGGCGTGTGAGTGAACTGAGTCCTTCAATCTGCTTTATCAGATTCTGTCGCAAGCACAGTGTCTGAAGAAAAAAAACTACTGCATTTATACTCTAGCTGACAGACACATCATAGCAAATGTTCAGTGGTAGATACTAACAAATAAATAAATTTACATAAATTTGTGATTACATGAAAAAATCTTAAATAAAATTAAAGATGCCAAGAATAATTGTAAACAAATTTGTTGCGTATTCTTTACAGGACATTGCAAAAGCAGTCCCAGCATATTTTAGATGTTGTGATTTTTCTAGGCAAATTTATGTCCTGTAGTTTGCCACTGCTTACTGGACGGTCGGCTTCTTGATACCACTGTCGAAATTAATGCACGGTGCAAGGTCCGCAGATGGGATCGAATCCGGCTAAGCCACAGATGCTGCCCAAGAATAATATATGCACTAAAATATAGTGTAGTCCTGAAGACGGAAAAGTCCATGGAAACATAACTGCAGATAGGTAAAAAGGCGAGAGTCTGAAAAGAAGCAGATTACATTTTCTTCTTCTTCTGTTTGCCCTTAAAATGGTGATTGGCACTTTACATTGTGGTTTACAGCTTGACTGCACTATCTTAATTTTTTGACCTAGTGCACCACTTTGTTAACTAGTTGTCTTTTATGACACGCCTTTGAGGAGTGGAGGTGTGCTGATGGGTATATTCTCCCCATCCAAACCCCCAAATAAGGCCCTGGAACCCACAAAATTCAGACTTTTTTACATAATCACAAAATCAGAGGTCATGTGGCCAGAACTTACCTCAACATGTGTGGCTCGCTCCAAGTTTTGTATCCTGCCAATCCTCTGATGGTTATAGTCTAAATCCTTGAGGAGAAAATAAAATAAACAAAGAAAGAAGCGATCCTCAGCTTCATGAAAACACAATCAAGGGTGATAGAATTATCATTATGGCTATACAGCCTTCATTAGTATGAAAAATACAGTGACAATTATACCACTAAATAAAGTAAAGATACTTTTATCATGTCTTTATGTGCAAGATACATAGTGCTGAACTTTATACATAAAGTAAAGATCACTTTGTTATACCTTTAGGTGAAGGAAACATATAGTGCTCACCTACATAAAGTAAGGATCTCTTTATCATGCCTTTAGATGCAAGAAACATACAGTGCTCAATTGTATACATAAAGTAAAGATCACTTCATTACACCTTTAGGTGCACGAATCATACTGTGCTCAACTTTATACATAAAGAAAATATCCCTTTGTTATACCTTTAGGTGCATGAAACATATAGTGCTAACCTACATAAAGTAAAGATTTCTTTATCATGCCTTCATTTGCAGGAAACATATAGTGCTCAACTACACAAAGTAGTGAACACTTTATTACACCTTTAACTGTCTTATAGAAGAGACACTAAAACTATGATCCAGATGGAGACGTTTAATAGTATGCAGTCACACCCAATGAATGCAAGATCAGATGATCTGCCATTGGGGCGTCTCAAACGTAGCAGCTTTGTCCATCGTGGGAAAGACTTAGCAGTCAGTATCAAGCAGATCTACCCATGAGAACACCACTAAAACCCTATACCTTGTACCTTGAGAGTATGCAGTGAGAAAGTAACGACTTCAGTCAATGCACGCACTGCTGGAGATGAGTCCAATGATCATCAAAAACAATCAGTGGTCTCTTAGTATGATCCAGGATAAATATTCTGAACAGTCTTGGATACATGCATATACATGTGGATCAGCAACCAGTGTGGTTAAAAATGGGGGTGCTGACGTCTTTATCACATATCTAGACACCACCGCCACACAAAGTATATACCCATTGGTAAGTTTTGTTCTGACTACACAGCAGAGATCCTAGCATTAGAGCAAGCTGCCAAAATATTACACAATATTAGTTCTGACTGCCAACAAGTGGTCATCTTCACAGATGCACTATAGGTGCTCCAAGCCCTCAAGAGTGGTAAACTTCCGACCTGAGATCTGAAATAAGCAAGGTGGTTGCCCAAAAGTGTACTGTACTCCAGTGGGTGCCATCCCACTGTGGTATACCAGCATGACTTGGAGAAAATATCCAAAAAACGCCAACTACTTTGTATCCTTTTTTTCAGAGATCCATGGGATAGTTTCTGGAGTTACAGAGTTCATACTTTTAAGTTCAACATTCAGTGAGACCAAGCTGGATGAAACCCAGTGCAATGAAACAGATCCGCTTATAGGACAATCAATTTTTTTTTTTAAACCTGATATTACTCACGGTATTTACCCATTTTTACTAAAGGGTGGGGTGTCTTTGTTTGAGCCTGAGTATTTATGGCCACATGGCTAGTGCAGTAGCCACCGGCTGTGCAGGTTAATATTTTATTTTTGTCACAGAAACAAATCCACATCCTTACTCAAGATTCCAATCTGGGTCTCTCATATTACAGCCAAACGTCCTTAACCATCTGGCCAGCTTCTCAAGTTTCATCAATTTTACTGTGCTGGTTTTATTTTCTATGGCTCGGTCTCTCTCCACAGAGTTACTAGTCACCTACAGAGCACCATGATTAGCATAAAATTCATTATCTTCAGCAATAACCCATGGGACTTTTTGAACACTTGCACTCATGAACCAAAGTCCGAACTTGAGTTACAACCCCCAGGGTGCCAAACTATAGCTTAACTACTTCACCACAAGGGAGCCATGTTAGTGAAGTGGCTTGACATTTGCACAACAGCACGAAGGTCTCAAGCTTAAATCACCACGAAGACAAGTAAAGAACATAAGAACTTTTAACAGTGTACTTGCAACTGCATCTGTATCTTCGAGCACAAGCTCAGTGAACAATTCAGTGCCATCCACAGTGTCAACATCATCACCTGGTGACTCCCCATCTCTTGCACTGCTGCTGGTTTCAAACATTGTTTTTATCACTGAAAAAAGAGTTGGTAACTCTTTTTGTATAAATTTTTTTTAACAATATCTCTTTCTATTCTGTCAAGTAAGTAAAGGATACTTTTCCGCGCCTTCAGGTGTATTGGGCATATAGGGCTAGACCTATATTTCACAGACCAGTCAGTGTTCAGTGGTCAACATCACACCAGCCACCTTTACTTCTCAGGACTTTACCTGGCACCCATTTAAGGCTGTTTCAACCTGGGAGCCAAGGTCATTTTTGAAAAAGTACAGTTCTATCAGGACCTAACCCCATGACCTTTGGATCTGCAGGCGAGCATCTAGCTACTATAGCATAGGAGCTCCCTCTTTCTATTCTAAGTATTTATTTATTTAAGTAAATAAACTGTTGGTCTGAGGTGTTATAACAGCTTTATGGAATATGAGCGGTTAAAAAAGTAGCTGGGTGGGATATGAGGAGTCAAAACATCAGCATTGTGGGACGGGAGGAGTTAAAACAGCAGCATTAAGATAAGTGTGAAGCTAGAACACCAGCACTGTGGGACAGGAAGAGTTAAAACAGTAGCACTATGTGATAGCATTGTGGGACAGGGGCAGTAAAAGTTTTTTTTTTTTTCAAGTGAGTGTAGCAAATCGCTGGGCCAGAGGAAGTAAATGACGACAACTGAAACCAACAAATGCATGGTGAGCTGGCTTGTATTGAATGACTAAAAGGGTACATCAGCCAGTACATATCAAGAGTCTTCGATGTAAACACATTAAGAAACATGTTCGGGAGAGGGATAGGGTACTTCTGAATATGTCCAATATGCAATGAAGAAGACCCCACTGAACAATTAACTGACGCCTTAACGTAATATTCAATATTAATATTATAAGTAAAGAAAGTAAAGGACCCTCTTCCACGCCTTTAGGTGTAGCAGTGCTCTCTTCTTCGTTGCGTATGTTCTTGTCACACCCAGGTTCGTCTTTAGGTTTGCTACAGGAGGAGTCGATTGGAAGATTATAGACGAGGAGAAAGATGGTCGTGTCGATAGTGGTTATGATGATGATGATGTCTTCCTAGCTGCATGCTTCTCACGTGACTCTGATACTTGTATAACAAAATGTCTGGAAACAACTGTTCTCATCTGTACTGTCTTTATTGTGTTACTTCAGCAAAGTCACAAAATAACAGCAATGATATTCTAAATAGTGCCGAGTTATCTCTATGGCTAAATACTCGTAGGTTCGCGTTGTGTTCTTCTTCTTTAGTTACTTTGTTAAAATGGTTCTAGTGTCACTAACTGCCACCTGGCTTGTAGTACTGTTGGTACTAACGGCTTGATCATCGACTCTAACATCTCTGTAGTGTTCCTAATGTGTCTCTGTTGACCATGGATCCATGTATATCTTGTGTGTCGTCTCTGTAGCTCGATGTCTCGTTTCATGTTTGCTCTCCAGTGACTGTCTTCGAGGTTCCATATAAACGGCTGCTCTGCTTCCAGTGTTGAGCTGGCATCAAGGATCATTGAGACTAGTCGCTCGTCCTCTGAGTCTCAACGACTGAAGGCTTCTAGTGTTGAACTTACATCTTTACCACTGAAGGCTGCATTGAGAGTCCATGACTGGTCTCTCCTTTCTTGAGTCTTGTGGACTGAAGAATTTTTAAAGTGCTTTGTTGCTCGCTATTTATACTTGGATGCTGGAATGCTAGGTATTTGTTTTCTTCTCGCTTTGTCTGCTTCTAGAATATTCTAGTACGCCTCAACTTGTTTACTAGGTAGGTTCTCACGTGGGATTTGCTAATTATATCTTGATTGCATCAGATTTCATCATCCTATTCTACGCAGATATAGTAGTTAAACTGACAATTGAGGTCGTAGAAGCTTCTAGAAAAACAAAGACAATTGCGTTTGCTTTGATAGGGCACGTCAACAAGGTATTCACTAGTATGATAAGGTTGAGTCACATGATGAAAAGAATGCGTTTCAAAACTTCCAGAAAGAAGGCCAAGGCCAGACAACACCAGTTTGATGTCAATAGCTTGTTTTGGCGAGAAAAGAAGATTCTGGAAAAGGGAATGTCAAGGCTGCCAAAACTTGTTGATTTTCAGTACACCATAACTCTGCGTAATAACCCACTTCCTTCAAACAAGTAATGACTTAACTGTGTTACATAGGCGCATAGGGCATATAGGGCTTGAACTATATACTATATTTTATAGACCAGCGGCACAAGATGGGTGACGTGGTCAGCATCACGCCTGCCGCCTCTACTTCCCGGGACTGCACCCGGTACCCACTCAAGGCTGGGTGGACCTGGGAGCCAAGGTCATTTTTAAAGAAAAGTCCAGGGAGCGAACACACGACCTTCCGATCCGCGGCGCGCGTCTAGCGCCTAGCTCTGCCACGGCGACTCCCATATTAATATTATTATACTGAATGGCAATAATCAATATATAAAACGGCGACCCTAACGGACACAACCTAGTGAATATCAGCTTCTGGGGGACATTGGGGAGTAGTGGAAACAGACCCACTGCCCTTTAAAGCATGTTGTAAAGGGGTTTAATTAAGGGTTTGTTGAAAGCGAATGTGATGGGGGTCGAAAGTTCAATAAACTGATCAGAATCACCAAACACACTTCTTTGACTTAATAATTAAGTACAGGGGCGTGTCTTGGTTGTACAGAAATTGTTTTCGTGAACCCGTCGATTTTAATATTTTATCATTAACAACTAAACTACGATAAAAGACACTGTTTTTGTCCTTAACTAACATCTTTCATGACATTTTTTAAAAATCTTACAGATCACAAACGGATAGCTCGCTTATGGTCCGACGGGATCTGCTACTTTATGGGTGTAAAACATGTTTCCTGGATAGAAGAGCTCATTAATTCCGGAGATGCCGTACGAGTTAACTAATTCGATTAACAATTAGATGCCTTCTCCACAACCACAACAAAGACTGGCTGCTATGAATTCCCTACACTTTTTATTTCTCGTTTTGGTTATAAACTCTTTACACTGTTTTTTGTTGATCTCTGGTTATCATTCTTTTATTCTTTTTTTTTTCGCTGTCTGTGTCGTGTTGCTTGCCTACAGCTTTTCACTTCAGTAATTTTTTTATTATTAAGTGTTATATGTTGTAAGTAAAGAAAAGGACCACTTCCCATCCCTTTATGTGTATTAGGGTGTATAGTGCTAGACGTATGCTTCTAAGAGTACCATCAGCAGCAGCAGGAGCACTACTACCACCACCAGCAACAACAGGAACACCACCACTAACAGCAACAGGAGCACTACTACCACCATCATCAACAACAGGAGCACTACCACTAACAGCAGCAGGAGCACCAGCAGAAGCAACAACAGCAGGAAGACCAGCAGCAGAAGCAGGGCCACCAGCAGCAGTAATACCACCACTAACAGCAACACCACCACCAGTAGCAGTACCAGCAACATTCAACATTCTCACCTCTAGTGGTATTTACAGAGCATTACAGAATCACCAAAGCTTACTAATGTGATGCTAACTATTCCTGCAACCAGTGCTTCAGGTGGGCTGTCGTTGTCCCCATTAAGAGAATTTATCTTTATAGCATACAATCACATAACAAATTCTCTAGGCTTTCTTTGATGTCTATTGAAAGAAGATTGCTAAAGATGGTGACATTTAAAAAGTGTCATTTTACGACTCCGTGACTGGGGATTTAGACAAAAAGGGCCGCAGAATTAGCTACAAATTCAAACGAAAATATGTTATCATCGCATAGTCATAATTGTCACAATCTGAACCAACAGCAGAATTTGTAAATATTATTATTAATAATAATTTGCTTCGTGAAATATTAACTTTGTCTAAACCGCTTACACGTTCGAATTGATCACGCCTTGCCAGAGTCAGAGTATCCAGACATTGAAAAAAAATTATTCAGCGGGGACAGTGGCATAGCAAGGCCAGGAGATACCCGATGTGGATTTTTCCTGTCACTCCCCACACACTACACAGGAGATACCCGGTGTGGATTGTTTCCTGTCACTCCCCACACACTACACATTTTAGGTTTAAAAAAACACCATATTTTCGCTTTCTTGCCCCCCCCCCCCCCCAGTAATGACATCCGGTGGGAGCCCCCACCCACCCCCTCCCCAGTCCTTTGCTACGCCTCTGAACGGGGGTGATCAAGAGTTCTGGAAGATATTTAGCGCTGAGGGGGAAATACGGGTGGACAGTAAATCAGATTACTTAGGCTATGGCCCATTTAGTATGCAGACTCGTCGCAGGCTACTGGGAAAAAAGACAACGAACATTTGGAAATGTCCCATGTGCAGTGTGCTATCGAATCTTGATTTATTCATTTCCACATAGTGATATAATGTAATGAAAAATATCTTATGCAATACATCGCTCTCATTTAATGTCAGAAAAAGGTGATAAAATGTTACATAGAACATGTTCTGCTGTATGGAAGCGAATCTTAGAATGTCACTGAACAAATTAAGAAGAATTTGGAAGCAACAGAGATGTGGTTTTTTAGACGAATGTTACGAATACCTTGGACGGCCCGAGTAACTAACAGCGATTGCTTGAAAGAGGCTAATGAAAGTAGATCTCTATATACAACAATAAGAAATAGACAAACACTGTTCTTTGGCCACATAATGAGAAGAGAGACATTGGAGAACATTGTGACAACTTGGAAAGATCAGTGCAAAAAGGGGTAGAGGCAGATCAAGAGTGATGCTGGATGGGCTAAAACGATGGCATAGGGGGATATCAAGAGAGCTGTTTCAGTCAACCAGGGATCTGTGGAGACGCATGGGCGCCTACGCCAGTTGGTAGGGCACATGATGATGATGATATAATGTAGCACCTGATTACGTCCAGTGAAACGCCTAGTACAGGGCTATTCAACCAAGTTTACTCAGGGGCCAAAATAAGGAAAATCGGGATCGCCACTGGCCATAGGTCAGAGTTCCAGCATAGAAAGTTCATTAATACAATGTAGCTGGCAATGATCCGCGGACCATGTGCTAGGCCTTTGCGTGCCAGATTTGGCCCTCGGGCCGCCAGTTGAATATCCCTGCTAGTGTGTAGTATGGCACAATTATGTCATGAGGTTTATGACGATGATGATGTTTGATTACCATTGATCTCAAACATTTCTGTATCAATGACACTAATTCACCTCCGAAAATTGGAGAATATCACAATCATGGAGTTTGGTTTCGTCTGCAATATGAGCCAAGTGCCTACCTATGATTCTACAGCGTTAATATCTTATTTCATTTCCTTGAAGTTGTGTTTTTCAAGAATTTTCTCGTATCCGTTTATTATCGGACATTTTTATGTTTAAAAAATAAGCAGTGACCAGTTGGATGAATAAAAAAATCCTTGTTTGTTTTGATTTCCCTCAAGTTCATAGGACAAATCCTAGGCTCCTCTGTATACTGTATAGTTTATTAAATTAACTAACGAAGTCGTATCAAGCTAGGTGAAGGTGAACATAATGAAAATGAATTGGACAATATGGTCTATTCAATTTTATCGTCTCTTATCAGATTCCCGTTTTGCCCTTAGCATCGCAGTTTAACAGTTACAGGTGGCAGGCCAGGGCATGTTTGGTCAGATAGGCGTTGTGAAGTCTAAAGACTCAAGCTGTCACTGACTCATTTGATCCATCTTCTTATGGTCTCCTCTTGACTCTTGGTTTTCTTTTTCACAGTTTACACTTTGACTACCTGCATTATTGGATTCATTCTCACTAGTTGGCCAAGCCATCTATTTTTCAGTCTGTTTTTCAACAAATATTTTGACAAGGAGGAAAATGGATTTACTGTACATTGTACAGACAAAAGCAAGTGATTCATTCTCTTGCATCATTAAGATGGAGATAAATTCAGTCAGTCAAATGTCAGGATATTGATTGACTGAATAATAGAACATTGAATACTACAGGACAATACAGCTCATCTAAACTAAAACAACAGTTTGAATTTATATGAGGTAACATTTGGGAACTTTGATGTGGATTATATCAGAGAGCTTCAAAAATCTCTTCAGATCTCAATAAATCTGTGTGGTAAGTTCAGTCAACATTTTTTTTTAAATGTTTATTTATAACTTGTTTGTAATTTTTTTTTCAATGTTGATAACAAATATGAGAAAATCATTTCAGTGCATAAAGAATTTTCAAAATTTTTTGTTCACCAGAAAATGTAGGTGTTGCCTCCATTTACCTGGGGTATTAATTTCTTCCTTGAGAAGACTTTAATTTCTGTTTGCTTCAGTCAGTCAAGGGCTGTCTTCACAATGAAAGTTGGCTGCATTGGATCTCCAGCACACTTTGTCTTTCACCTTAACTCTTTGAGTCCCAGAGGGTTTAGCATCACAGGCCCAGTGGGTAGTAAAGAAAGTAATAAAATCGGCGCATCATGCGTTCATTGGGCTTCTAGGTAGGAACCTATGAATGTATGATGGGTTCCTTGGGACTCAAAGAGTTAATGTACTGTTTCTATTTTGTTATGATTTCAATGCTTATTTGTGGTGTTAGTGGTGGGATGCCAGTCTCTGCTTACAGTATAAGATATAATTTTTGTTTTTCAAACTTTGCAGAGCAAGTCTTTAATGAGGGAGATCACAAAAGTTAACTGCGTGACACTACAATCTTTGGGCGATCAAATGAAGACCAAGAATTTCTACATGATCCTAGTCTTTGTGACTGTGTCCGTGGTGGCCTTATGGGTTCTCTCATCTCCAACACCAAATTTGCAGACAATGGTACAGAAGACTCACTCAGGCCTCAAACGAGCCTCCAGCATCCAGCTTAAAGGTATGACTTGTCAAACTGAAATATACATATTTCTGCAACTTTTTTAATTACATTTTTTAAAGGTTTTATTGGTGTGTTAAGCTTAGTGGTTGTTAACCCTCTCACTCTGGGAACGCACAAAAACAAAACAAATTGAGGTCAAGACCTCATTGGAATCCCAGAAAAGAAAATATGCCACATCAATAATAATTGTGTTTTAAATTTGCTCATTTTACAGCATGCTTGTTAAAGTCAGTGTTTGTTATTTATTTTTTTCAACGACAGACAAGATTATGAAAAGAATTGCCTTTAAATTGCTCTTCTGCTGCCAGTTATCCTACTGTATCTCTCCTTTCCTTTGACAACAAAATAAAACCGAGTTATTGTCCCTGTCTGTCATACAGAGCAAGTTTTGACTGTCGACCCGATGTACCTGAGACAGCTAGGGCTCATAGCAAGCCGCAGTACAACAGACGCAAGTGTGAATGCCCTGGCAAATAAAGATAAATATAATGAAAACCTGGAAGCAATCATCCTTCCCAGCCCCAAGACCACATTAGGACCCCCGGTAATTGCCAGTGGGGTTAGACCGAACCACTTTGAGGAAGCAGTTGTGTTGATGAAGTCTGTACATTCATTGCTGCCTGGATACAGACTTGTCATGTATGACCTGGGACTGTCAGCCACAGAACAAATGCTGGTAATGTTGTTTTTATTGTTCTTACATAAAGTTTTTGTTAGTTAGAACTGTTCACAACATGCTTACTGGTCACTAGAACCATTCACATCATAATTACTGGTAACTTAGAACCATTCACATCATAATTACTGGTTACTTAAAACCGTTCACATCATAGTTAGTGGATCATGATTACTGGTTACTTAAAACTGTTCACATCATAGTTAGTAAATCAGAATTACTGGTTACTTAAAACCATTTACATCATGATTACTGGTTACTTAGAACCATTCATATCATGATAACTGGTAACTTAGAACCGTTCCCATCATGATTACTGGTTACTTAGAACCATTCACATCATGAATACTGGTTACTTAGAACCATTCACATCATGATAACTGGTTACTTAGAACCATTCACATCATGATTACTGGTTACTTAGAACCATTCACATCATTTAACATTTTAGAACAATGCAACGAATAGCAGAGAAGTATATATATTAATTTTGTGGACTTTGAGAAAGCTTTTGACAGCGTCCATAGAGACGGTCTGTGGAAAATTTTACAACATTATGGAATTCCAGAAAAAATAGTCAACATAATTGCTCTCTTCTATAAAGACTTTTCCTGCAGTATAAAAAATTACAATACATCTTTTCCAGTAAAGACGAGTGTAAGACAGGGATGTGTCATGTCATCTCTCCTCTTCAACCTTGTGATTTATTGGATACTAAAGAACACAGTAGACAGGACATAAGGAGGCATACGATGGACTCCATTCACCATGCTTGAGGACCTTGATTTTGCAGATGATATAGCACTACTATCACATAAACATGAACATATACAAGAGAAAAGTAACAGACTAAACTGCACAGCAGAAATGGTGGGACTGAGAATAAATACAAAGAAAACTAAGATCACAAACAGTCTAAACCAACAACCAGTGACCATAAGTAACCAATCACTTGAAAATGTAGAACATTTCACATATCTTGGCAGTGTGGTGTCCCTACTGGGAGGGACAGAGGAAAACATACAGTCACGTCTGAACAAAGCTAGAGCTGCTTTTGGAAGGATGAGGCAAATCTGGAAATCCAACAATTACTGCAGAGGAAGGAAACTCCGACTCTACAAGAGCATCATTTTGCCAGTTCTTCTTTATGGAGCGGAATGCTGGAGAATGACCAGAAAGAATACTCACAAGCTGTCCACCTTCCACCACACATGTCTACGAACAATTATCAAAATTTTATGGCCAGATACAATCTCAAACACTAAACTACTTCAAGCCACAAACCAAGAAACTTTAGACAGTATGATTACCAAGAGAAGATGGAAATGGCTTGGCCACGTTATGAGAATGACTTCTGATATACCTGCCAAAACAGCTCTCACATGGACACCAGAGAGAAAGAGAAAACAGGGGCGCCCAAAAACAACATGGAGACGAACGATGGAAAGTGAGCTGAGTGCGGCATCTTTGACATGGAAAACTGCACTGAAGATTGCACAGGGCAGGAAAGCATGGACAGTCCTCTCTGAAGCCTCATGTGCCACTAGGCATAACGAGAACTGATGATGATTCACATAATGATAACTGGTTACTTAGAACCATTCACATCATGATAACTGGTTACTTAGAACCATTCACATCATGATTACTGGTTACTTAGAACCATTCACATCATGAATACTGGTTACTTAGAACCATTCATATCATGATAACTGGTTACTAGAACCATTCACATCATGATTACTGGTTATTTAGAACCGTTCAAATCATAGTTAGTGGGTCATGATTACTCGTTACTTAGAACCGTTCACATCATAGTTAGTAAATTATGATAACTGGTTACTTAGAACCATTCACATCATGATTACTGATTACTTAGAACCATTCACATCATGATTACTGGTTACTTAGAACCAATCACATCATGATTACTGGTTACTTAGAACCATTCACATCATGATAACTGGTTACTTAGAACCATTCACATCATGATTACTGGTTATTTAGAACCACTCACATCATGGTTACTGGTTACTTAAAACCATTCATATCATGCTTAGTAGTTACTTAGAAACATTCACATTATGGTTACTTAGAAATATTTTTTGCATGATTACTGTTGAATTAGTTAATGGGGCTTATGCAGCTCTGTTGTTTAGAAGTTAGTGGGAACATTTAACAGTTTCATTATGATAGTACAAAGTTTCAGTTTCCATGGTGGATGGTTGTTTTCGGACAGTGGTACGAGAGTCACACAGTGAAAGGGATTGGGACCTCACCACACAGTATTCCAAAAGACATCAGAGGGTACACTATAGCCGGTCTTCATTATGGTGATGACACACGAACTTGTGGTCTTACAGATATCTAAAAGAGACATTCATAATTTTCAGGTGGGTGGGGGAGGGGGGGGGGAACACCCACGTCAGTTGGCAAAGCACTTGATGATGACTGTTTGATTAAAAAATGTTTGTAGTTTGGGTGCTGATTCATCTATACAAAATAATGGACTGTATACTTCAGATCATACAAATGGGACCTGACCTTTTTCTTTTACTTAAAAACTGTTTCATGAAACTTTTTTGTTTTTGTCACCAAACTTTCCTAATTAACTTTTCTGTGCTTTCAACAGCTTGCCAAATACTGCAACACAACCTGGAACTGTGAGACGCTTTTGTTTCAGTTTTACTTGTACCCAACCCATGTCAGATACTTAAACATTTGGAGCTACCGACCAATTTGTATTCAGGTAACTTTGTTGTCAGCCAGGTGCCATCTCGACAGTAAAGGTTGACTGCAGTGAATCTCTAGCATTCACTGTCTATCTCCCTGGCTATACACTCCGATAAACTGCTGTTCATTGATCGTGATGTTATCCCCTTACTTTATAAGTAGGGGGATCTGACTGAGACTCATGCCATCGGAATTAGAACTGTGCTTGCTGCTGAAGATGAGACCAGAGTGCTTATGGGAATGTCCAGAGTGCTGTTATGTCAGTTTTTAACTCATGTGAAGTAAAGGACCCTTTTCATGCTTTTGGCATATAGTCCTAAACCTGTATATTTAGAGATAAATCAGCACTGAATCGGTGATGTAGCCCTCACAATGGTCACCTTTACTTTCTAGTACCTAGTACTAACTTTTGGCTGGGTCAACCTAGAGCCCATTTTTTTTTTTTTTTTATGAAAAACATTACCTGATTGTGGATTTAAACCCTAGACTTTCGGGGCAGCAGAAGAGTGACTAGTCACCACAAATTGTGTTATTGTCCATTTCTTATTTGCCTGCTTTTGTCTATTTCTTGTTTGCCTACTTTCACTCTTTCTTCCCAGTATGGTTTTTTTTTTTTTTAAAGAAAACCTATGTCTGTTTTATATATATATATATATATATATATATATAATATATATATATATATATATATATATATATATATATATATATATATATATATATATATATATGTTTATATAAACACCACTCTTTTTCATTAGAAGTTATCTCTGGAATCTTTCTATTTAATTGCTGTTGTGTTACTTTTTTTTTTTTTTATTATTGGCAAGTTATTGCAGTGAATATGTTTTCTTTAGTGTGTAGCTATCTTTTACAGATAAAAGGTGGTGAGTGAAACTTTAACAGGCTAGACAGTTAGGCATCTCACCTCCCAACACTGATTTTTCTAAGCATTTTCAATCTCCAGGGTGCCTTATAAGTGTCCATACATGGGAAAAAATAAACATATCTCTAACATCATTACACGAATAACTCAGCTGTGCTTATATGTTTCCTTCAGCAGTGGGGAGCATGCATTGATATGTGTTTTCAGAACAATGGTAGTCATGTGGAGCATACTATGTCAATAAAAATGGTTTTCTTTAAAAAGGAAAAAAGTAAAGATTCCTTTTCCACGCCTTTATGCGTATAGGGCTAGACCTGTATTTTTATAGACAAAGTTGGGTGATGTGGTCAGTGTCATGCCGGCCGCCTTTACTTCCCGGGACTGCACCTGGTACCCAATCAAGGCTGGGTCGACCTGGGAGTCAAGGTCATTATTGAAAAAAGTCCGGCTCCGCCAGAGAGCAAACCCACAACCTTCCGATCAGCACGCGAGCATCTAGCCACTGTGCCACAGCCACTCTCTTCCTGCGTGGGAGACACTGGATATTCAGAGTTAACCCAAAAATGTATACACAGTAATTGCCCAACAGTAAACTGTATAAACATTTTTACACAGGCTACTTGTTTTAAAATGTCATCATTACACAACATATTCCGCCATATTTAGATCAAAGTCCCCATGTGGGTTCCGGGGCCCTATTATAGGAAAAACAAGAATAGACCCGCTGCCTACCCAAAAGCCTGTCGTAAGAGTCGTCTAATTGGGAGCTATCTTCGAAGTCGGAGTGCATCAGACTGAGAGGCAAGGAACCAAAAGTCTGCATTCAAATGAGTCAGATCTGTCAAATGGATGCACACTCAACACTCAGGTTCTGAAATAGGACTGCAGTCCAGAAGTGGACGAACAACCAGAACTTTCCCCCAGAGTTTTCAGCCGGTGAACATGAAGAAGAAGAAGAGAAAATTACGGTAGCTGTGTGTTGTATTCTGGTTATGAAAAGTGTCTGGAGGCTAAGAGGAATCATTTTGAGCACCTGTAGGAACTTCATACATCACATGTAACCTGTATGCATCTCTTCATGTCTGAATAAATTTAGTATCAAATTGTTTATATGGGGTTTTTTTTAAACAAACCCATGCAACACATTGCTACCATAATGTATGCAAAGACTGCAAATATCGTACATGTAGATACATTTAACTGATGGGCGATTACTGTGTATAAAGTTGTTTTGGTTAACTCTGTAAACAATCGATCATTCTAGAAATGTTTTTCTTTTAGTACCTGATGAGGTACAGACATAATGAAAGAAGAAAAAGAAAGAAAGAACATATCTGTTGGAAGCTGAGGTGGCATGGTGTCTGAATGCCTGCATTTAGGTCCTAAGATTTAACCCTGTCCCCCCCCCAGAAAGCCAGTTTTCCTACTTTTATTGGTTATTGATGAAATTACTTCTTTAGACAGTGGCTAATGTGATTGTAAAACAGCTTTGGTGCTGGTTGCAACTGTATAGTGTGTAGATGTAGTGGGTATGACTATGTTTACACATTCACAAAGTTCGGTATTATTTGATGTGGGAAAAAACTAATCCTTGGGGGGAGGGGGGGGAATCATTTTCAAAGATTTTTACAGAGCAGAATGTTAATCCCTATCAGGATTAACTTAACTTATAGCTGGTACCAGGAAATGGCCTACCAAGTTGAGCGTATGTTGTTGATCACATCACCAAGTATCAGTTGGTCTGTACAGTATGCCTAGCAACAAATGACTGGGCTCCAGTGGCATGAATTGTCTATCAGCCTCGTATGTCAGAACTCTGCTTTATGGCAGTGAAACTCGGTTAACTTATTCGCACCAGGAGAAATAGCTAAATAGCTTTCACATGCAGTGCATAAGAAGAATAATTAGCATGAAATGGCAAGACATAATTACAAACACAGAGGTATGGGAAAGAGCTGGTGGTACAACAGTTTTCTCAGTGCTCAGTCTGCAAAGGTTCAGGTGGCTGGGTCACACAGAGAACTGATGATGGTAGAAACCCTAAGGATATTCTCTGTGGTGAATCACAGATGGGTAGAAGGTTTGAGGTTTGAACAACGGATCAACATCATAGCACACAGGTGGTAACCCATAATGGCTCCGTTCTACTTCTAACTAAAGTCTAAGTCCAAAGAATCTCAGCGCAGTGCACAAACTCTGTAGCAACAGCGAGGATCCTGAGATACTTTGGGTAAATTTTCAACTCAAAAGGTTGCCCGGGCAGCGTCGTTAGGTTACTATTTTTGATTGCCAACTGCCAAGGGATTTTTTTTTGCTTGCGCGGTAATGCACACAGGCATCCAATCTCACTACCCAGAGACCAGGGGGAATTACTAGAAGTTAAAGTCCACATGAAAAAATCCCAGCTCTTACCGGGGATTGAACCCGGAACCTCTAGAACTTGAGGTGGACACCATGCCTTGAAACCACACAGCCCCCTCCCTGGGTAGAAGGTATTGAGGCTGGCCTCTACTAAAATTTAAAGACATGTGCAAGCAAGACATGAATGATGCAGATATTCAAGCCTGTTCATGGGAACAATGTACCATGGATCATGTTTTGTGGAGGGAGGCAAACCAGGAAGGAAATGAGAATTGAGGACAAATGATTGCAGAAATGATGAGAGCTGAGCATCTGAGAAGAAGCACATTTAAATACATGTGATGGCAGCAAAAGTCCTGAAATCCCATGCCCTAATTATGGAAGACTTTTCTTAACCCTACCAGACCTGAGGCCTTGAACCTAACTGTCCCTATAACCTGGGCTCCTGGGCATTACCGTGAAAAAACCAACATGATATTCACAAATATTAGTTACATGCAAACGAGTGGCTAGAATATGATGAAACTTGGAGACATTGTAGAAAATAGGCTTACCTTTTATTTAGCGCCAATATTCCACCTTTGTGTGCGAATTCACTCATCAGGATCAACTTTGTTTCACAAAGTGAACACCAGATGTTGCCGTTTGATGGACACACCCCCTTCTCCTACTATTGATCTATTTCAAGATTAATAATTTTCAAGATTTTCTTCATCATTCGTGCTCTCACTGACAGTGTCACTTTCAACAGAGTCTGATTAAACCAAAGTGTTGATCACCTGTTGGACTGTGAAAAGCTTAGAACTTGGTTCATCAGCCGCTCGTTTCATTGTAAATTTTCATAATTTTTCCACGTAAAACAACACAGATATAATCCACTCATGCGGGCAGACATTTGCAATGTCTAACAAAGAGGATTGATAACGATTGGGTGGTTATTTTTAGTCCATGACGCATCGTTTTCCCGTACTACGCAAAATGCCAAAAATTAGGGCCAGCGGTATAGAGAAATCCCCGGTAAACCGGGCCAGCGGTTTGGTAGGGTTAACACAAGCGGGTCTTGCTAGTCACACTCACCATCACCATGGGCTGGTAGTCCCATGCCTCCTCATAGCACAGCATTACACAGTCATCTGGGAAGACAGAAAGGCACCAAAAATTGGCATGAAAAGAGCTGGTTTTTTTTTTTTTTTTTTTTATGCTTACTTGTCATTGGCCTGACTAATGTAACATAATGTGTCATTTATATCATGTCTTCCATGTTTGCAGGAGATGTTGAACAAGTATGGCGCAGTCATCTGGGTCGATGATGGTTACTATTTTATAAATGGCAGTCTCAGCTTGACTCTGACAAATGCCAGGAAATCTGGCATTCAGGGCTGGGCTATAAAAGAACCAACATCGTCTATCACACATCCCAAAATGTTCCAATTCTTCAGTGTGGATCAGGGTTCTTATTTCTTTCAGGTAACCCTATTTTAGGATTGAAGTTCATGTTTGACTGAAATAATTGTTTTGGTGAATTTCATATGATAAAATGAGGGGGCTTCAAATTCCAGTTTTTAAAATATGATGGAAATGTCAAGAACTGCTCCATTATCTTGTAACCTGTCAGTATTGTTGTAAGGATGTCAAGAATGTTAAGCTCGTGACATCACACTTCAGACAAAAATGGTGGCTTCATTAATCTTAGTTTGAAGATGATCGCTCCACTTTTGACATGAAGTAAAGAGGAGCAGTATTCTATTAGTCATTATATTTTTTTTTAAATCAGTGAAGGGGTGAAACCTTTAGAAAGTAATTGATAAATGAAGGTCCTGTGTGTTGTTGCCTGCCTGTAAGTCCAGCAAGTGTATTGGCTGACAGGCTGACCCAGCCTAAATTTAAAGGCAGCTGGCGTGATATTGACCACATCCCCTTTGAGTGCTAATTGTTCTATAAAAATATGAATCTGGCATTAGATGTCCATGTGCCAGTGGTGCGAAGATGTCCTTTGGTTTTTTTTTTTTTTTTTTTAACTCACCAAGATTCAGAACCATATATTAGGCCTCTCACCCAGAGAAGCACCAGACTTCGCACATCCAGTTTGTGCCATGCCCCGTAAATATAGCTTTACAGCCTATACTGGCTTGTTCACAAGGAGCCTAACTAACAACATTGGTTCCCTTTTTTCCTGTACAAACATTTAGGAGCACTAGGAATGATTATATTTGCTAAAGATAGCATTGGGGAGTCTTGTGAAAATAGCTTTCTACATAAAAAGTGTGTCATAATTTCTCACTGGTCGTAGTGGTAACCGTCAGCAACTGGTCAGGGATAAAATTTGTCACGATTAAATTGTTCTGCATAACATGGAAAAATTCTTGTTCTAACTTGCTTGTTTTGGACATCTCCTTAGCCAGTCAGTTAAGCTGCTTGCCTCACGCTCTGAAGGCCATGGGTTTGTTTTCATGGACTGTGTTTTTCGGTTCACAGGTTCAGATTTCACCTAAAGAGTTACCTAGGGATCATCACTGGAATTTGAGCTTTATATGATGTTCTTGGCAGGTGGTGAGCCGTTCTGCAGAGAGGGACCAAGCCATATGGGATATATCATATTTTTCCATGTACAGGGTGCCCCGATGAATGAAACGACTCCTTTTTGCTTTTAGCCTACCGTTAAGAAATCCTTATAGACTTTTTTTTTTAAGACCACCACTTTTAAGAAATCCATATTTAAAACATATTCTGTTTATAAGACGACTCCCAGTTTTAAACTTAAAATAACTTGGGAAAACAATCTTATATGCAGAAAAATGTGATAACTCAATCAAAGAATTTGATAATTTTGACATTAAATGTTTACTTTTTAATTTTTTTTATTTTAAACTATTCCCAGCATGCTGTTGAGTCATCTCACCTTGTGATCTACAATTCAGAGAAGATTTCCAAACAAGTGATGCTACCATGGGTGAAATGTGCACTGCTGGAAGAATGTATAAGCCCAACTGGTGCTCAGAACACTGGCTGCAACTACTTCAGACGACCCCTGTACAAATATACAGGTTGTCATCGTTACGATATGTCAGCCTTGAACATTATTTTAGGCAAGACTTTTGGCTTTGAAGAGGAACCCTACACCAGTATAGAGAGAGTGTTTGCTAGTTTGTTAGGTGATCAGCTAAAGGCAGAGAACAAATCTAGACCTGCTTGAGATTGCCAACACATTGAGGCATAACAGATACTGGAATTTTCAAGGAGGAAGCGCAGCCCTTGAAAACCAATTTGGCAATGATTTTGAAAGTCCAGCTCTTAAAATATCCTTGAGAATTTAAGGGGAAGGCAGAAAAACCTTGAAGTTCTTACAGCCGAACCTGAAAGAAGACCATAAGTATGAAGTCTTCTAATGTTGGGGCCAATTTGCAGCCTGATGTAAAAGTCACATCTCTTATTCATCCATGTGTTGAATGACTAGGATGTTCAGGTGTGCAGGGCAATGAGCAGGCTGATAGCAGATTGGCTGCTGTTACTGATTCTATTAGTGGTAAGCTTTTTTTTTTTTTTTTTTTAATGATAGGGTGGGTGGGTGTTGGCTGTCAGGGACAAGTGGTGAATGTGAGAGCATAGTTCCTGATAAATTCAGCATTATCGTGTGCCATACTGGGTGACACAGGCAATCACATTTTTCTGTTTTCTGATAAACTCAAAAGTATTATGAGCCATACTGGGCAGTACTGACAGAGTTGCTTTGCATCTGTTTTCTGGTCTCTTGACCAGACATGAGTGTTATATGCGATCCAGAGAGATTGATCGCATATCTGGCGAAGTGTCTTGGGATGATGATCATGCTTCGCCCATACATACAAATGTTCTCCAGTCGAAAACATGCTACAAATACTAGAATCACAATGTCACCACCAATACATTAGAAGTCATCTCTGTAATAGTGCATCCGTCTCTTTCTTATGGACGAAACACGCTATGATGAAAATGAGTGGTGATCGATGATACACTGTCGTCTTCTACTGCCTTCCTAAATAAAAACATTTGCAGTCTCCAGACATCTAAACAGGCTCCAGTGGACCATGAGGTGAGAAAAAGACGCTGGCGTTGGATAGGACACACAATGAGAAAACAGGAAAATAGCATAACTAGAATGTCTTTGCATTGGAACCCACAGGGGCATAGGAATAAAGGAAGGCCAAAAAACACACGGAGAAGAGATCTGGAGAATGAAGTTAGAAAGATGGGGAGGACATGGGGAGAGCTCCATGCAATGGCGAAGGATAGAACGACTTGGCGTGAGTTGGTTGAGGGCCTATGCTCCATTGGGGGATAGAAAGGCAGAAGAAGAAGTCTCCAGACATAGATGAAACACCCCAGCAAACTATATCCCAGGTGTCTGCTACTGTCAACTCACACCCGACCGCACAGATACATCTATGTGATCTACAATGACCACTTCCTGACAGCTGTCCCTCCAACGGACTCATCAGTCCGAGGGTTTAAGGTAGATGCACCATACGGTGAAAAATAAAGCTAAAAGGAAATCCAGACCACAGTCTGCTACCTAGTCACTGAAGCATCGCTGACTACCATTCTGTCATTCAGCCTCCGATACTTTTCCCCACATCACACTCCTCGTTAGTTAACACACACAAGGTTCCCAGCACCTTCTTTGCCCTTACAGATACCCCTGTCAACCATGTGGCCATAGCCGCAACAGTCCTGATCCCACCAACACATGGGCCGCACAACCGTCCATTCTGGAAATGACAGAGTTCCTGAGTCTATCGCACGATCCAGCAAACCTATTAGACCCATTCACAGGAGCTCCAACAGAATGAAAACACCTAGTTAAAACACTCCCGACCGGAACAACTCATGCACAAACATGTCCGCAGACTGACTGCCCGAGAGGCACTGACTGGACACGGGATAAACTTCAGCTTAGCGGCTAACCGTGCTTGCTATACACGTGGAGCTGCTGTTACCCGCTAATCTCACGTCATGTGGTGTGGACTTTTTGCGCTCATCTCTGTCATCATCACCATCATCATCTAGCACCTTTACGATTGGCGTAGGGGATCATGCCTCTGACACAGTTCAACAGCAAAGTGAGTTTAGCACACAACAATGAGATTGTCAGTTGAGGCACCTTACAGATCCATAAAGTATTTCTTTCCTCTTGTCACAAAATGTGACTACATAATTATGACAGTTATTGTTCTTTCTGGCTGGATGTAGCACAGTTTATCTTTAGTGTATGCATCAAGGGTTAAAGGCCAGACTTGGTTTCTGAGTCTTGGTTTCTGCAAATTATCATACTCAGTGAAAGTGTAGAAGGAAAAACTACATTGTCAGTTTATGAGTGGTCATCAAAGTTGGACTGTCACTGACATTTTAATAAATTGCTTGTGCTGCCCAACATGACAGTGATATTGAATTTATTACAAAATAATTGACTGTAGAGGAAATTGATTGCCTGTGTCATCCAGCATGGCACATGATAATGCTGAATCTAACTAGAAGCACAGGAAATATGTATGTAGCGGAACTTTGCTAGTGTTTTCCAGCACGTCACATGATAGTAATGAAGTTATCAGAGCCCAGAAAATATCAGGATGTAGAGGAATTTGATTGCTTGTACTGCCCACTACGGCACATGATAATGTTAAGCATGCCAGTCGGACCTCCTGATTCTCAGAGTGGATTAATACACTCAGGTTCAGTATTTGTAAATAATTAACCTAGCGCTAGATTCAACACAATACTTTTTGAGTTCCGGATGAAGATTTTGCTTATTACCCTGTGCACATTCGTGTGGGTTCCGGGGGCCCTATTATAGGGAAAACAAGAATAGACCCACTGCCTACCCAAAAGCATGTCGTAAGAGTGGACTAATTGGGAGCTTCCTTTGAAGTCGAAGTGCATCTGCCTGAGAGGCAAGGAACCAACAGTCTGCACACAAATGAGTCAGATCTGTCAAATGGATACACACGCAACACTCAGTTTCTGGAACAGGACTGCAGTCCAGAAGTGGACGAACAAGAACTTTCTGCCGAGGTTTACAGCCAGTGAACGCGAAGAAGAAGTGAGGGTGGGGTGAAATTGTGAATTCTTTTCTTTAAGATTTGTTGTAGTATGTTCTTATTGGTAATGTGTGGTATCGTGCAATATCTCTTAACAGGTTGGGGGGGGGGGGGGGGGGGCATGTGCCTGCATATGTATGTGAGAGAGAGATTGTGAATTATGTTCTAAGGAGTGGTATATGCATTATTTTTTCTAGAAATAATTTGTGATGTGTGTTATTTTCCCAGGTATGATGTCTGATATTGTGTGGTCTTAGGAATTATTTTTTTTTTTTTTTTTTTTTTTTTTTTCAAATATTGTGTTAGTTTTCTTTTTTATTAAGTTAATTTTTCCTAGTTGAGACTGGAATCTTTAGGAAGATGATCATAAGAGCTTAACTCTTGAATCACAGGAATTAATGTGTAGGTGATTTCAGCCCTGCATCTACCAGGGGTTGTTTGGTGTGAAGCAGTGGTTCCCACCTAGCTATGAACTACGGACCCCTTTTATTTTTGAAGGTCGGCCACATACATTTTAATATTCATAATAAAGGGCTTATAATTTATAAATATTAGTCTCACAAAAAAGATTGCATGTTAAAGTTATGGTTTCTTTTTAAATTGCGGTGGGGTGGGGGCGCAATGAAACCATGAATAGCTTTACCCTTTCACCCAGAAAAGCCTAAATCTAGTAACTTCTGGTTGCTGTAATACTTATGTATGACCATGTCTGCATTGACCTTTTCTCAAAAAGCATAGTTAAATTTATTTGGTTGGGTGTGCACCTGTGCAGTGTTTTAACAGACCAATATGTGAATATAGTAACTAAAAATAGCATTTAGGTGGGTTTCCTAATGACCCCATGGCTTTTTTAAAGCCAGGTTGATTAAGATTTTCCTGTGCCTCTGTGATTGAGGTTATGATTCACCAACTACATACTTTTTTTTTTAGGCCCTGTAGAATGTATTTCATTTAATTCGTCAATCTGTTCATGTTTTTTGATTACACCATTGCTTGTCTTTATTTTTCTTTTTAGTTGTAAAATGTAGATAAATTAAAAAAAAAAAAAAAACATGATTTGGGGGTTTTTAAAGGATATTTCTGGGAATTCAAACGGGTTGATGACCCATTAATTTTAGCATTCACTGGGTGAAAGTGATAAATTTTTTCAGCCTCCAAATGAGAGACACTACTCTGTACCACAGTCTCTTTATTAACTAAATGTTACCACTGCCAGACTTGGATAATGACAGGGAAAAATCATAAAACAATTGAGATGATGTTCCTGAAAAGAGCATTCTGTATAAGGAGAAAATAAAATAAAAGAGGTGGCTAAAGAAAAACAGATCATCTGTTGAAGGAAAAAACATTTGTGTACAGATGGAGAAGCGAAGGGTTTTTATTTAGGAGATCGGAGCAGATGTGCTATTGCTGCAATGATGATCATCCTAACGGAAACCCAACTTTGGTCAAAATGGTCAGCCCTAACAAAGGTGTTTAGGACAAAATGACTTGAACCGGCTCCATCGAAGGAAAACTGTGGCTATTTCACTTTGTTGTGTGTTTGTACTTGCATGTTTGGGGGTCCTTTGTGGTGAAGTGGTCAAGAAGTTTGTCTCGCTCACACTTTAAAAGTGGTGGGTTTTTTTTTTCATTGATATGTTGTTCAGTTCACGGATGCACTTTCTACGGAGATCCCTGGGGATTGTTTTTGGAGCTACGGAGTTCATGCTTGGGTTGATGCTTAGCAGGCAGCTAACTGTTCTGTGGAGAGAGTGAGCGATATGAGATGACTTGGTGGGATTTCCAGTTTAGAAATGGCGGCACTAAGATGTTTTTGTGGCAAAACGTGATATTATTATTAAATTTACACTTTTTTCAATAACAAAGTGCCTTTGTTACAAATTAATTTGTGATAGATATTTTATTATACCTAGTATCCTGTGGTCTAGGGGTGTTATGATGTTAATTCTGACAAATAGCCGCAGTGGCTGTCATGTCGTAATATAGAGAATGTATCTGTAGGAGTCATGCTCCCATTATAAATATGGGAGTCCACGAGTAAAACGGATCAACAGCATGGAGTTCAGCATCAAACACCACACTACAAGAATTAGACAAATTGCAAAATCAAGCACTCAGAGTTACAACAGGCAGTATGAATTCAACACCTATGGCTGTGATGGAGAAAATGGGGATGATCTAAGCAATGAATGCAGAGACACTATGGCACACTGTTAGAATGTCCAGCATTTTTCTTTGTCTGCCATTTTTACCATTACCTCATTCTTTTTTCTCATGTTCAGTTGTAAAATCTAGAGGAAAGTTCTGGTTGTTTATCCTCTTTAGGACCGCAGTCCTGTTCCAGAACATGATTGTTGCGTGTGCATCCGTTTTACAAATTTGACTAATTTGTATGCAGACTGCTGGTTCCTTGCCTCTCAGGCAGATGCACTCCAACTTCAAAGAAAGCTCCCAATTAGTCGACTCTTACGATATGCTTTTGGGTAGGCAGTGGGTCTATTCTTGTTTTCCTTATAACAGGGCCCAGGAACCCACACGGGAATTACCTCATTCACTACCAAGATACTAACCACACATTCATTGCTTGCTCCGGACACCAATATGTTTTCCTTAATATACTGTACCCAGTCACATTAACCTATACTTTTCCAGTTTTACTCTACTTATGCTAATTTTAAAATGCTATCATTTTATCTGCTTCCCACTCAAATCCTTTTAGGTTAGAATATTAGCTGCCTTGGATAGAAAGAGGCTATGTAACATCTGGGACTTGAAGATCTTTCTGGTCAGATTCTAAACTGCCCCTCTTTTTACTTAGGGTGAAAAAGGGGGGGAGGAGGGGCGCGTGTCATTTAGTTGCATCTTAATCAATTCATCAGTGAGTGAAACATTTATGTAGATTCTGCAATGATGTGCCTTTATTGCATACTAGACAGTCTAGCACCATGGCATGGTATCAGTCAATGTCAGAAATGACTGAAAGAAAGTACATAGAACAAAAAGCTGTGGACAGACATGATTTCTATAACCACATGTTATGAACCAGCAGAAGAAGAAGAATTCATTCTACTGATGTTCTCCAGTGCTTGTCTCCTGATCACATGACTAAAGAATACAAACCAACAGCCACAACCAAAGAAAACCTAGAACCAAACACATTAGGATTGTTCAAACATAGCATGACTTTTTTCAATATCCACCAACAAGGCTTTGAAAAGTCATGGTCACAAGTTAGTGTTAACTTACAAAACAAAAACGTTGCAGTCAACAAATAAATGTGTCTGTCTGAAATCTTTACCAATGATGGCATATATATGTATATTTGTCTATCCCAGTATGTATCTTTATAGCTCTTACACATCAGCAATGTCTTTCTTTATCTGTAGCATTATACAGCTTTCTTTCATATCTGTTTACATCATCATGTTTGTATGACTCTCCCTGTCACAATGCTTCCTTTCTTATCTGTTTATGACAGTGTCTCTATAATTCTCTTAGACTAGTTTTTATTATCTGCTTATGTCTAATTGTAAAACTCCCACCAAAATATTTTTCTTTCTTACCTGTTTACATCGATGTGCTTGTGGAATTGTTTTGTATTCCCCCCCCCCCTCCCCTTTTTTTGGGGTCAGTTTGTATAGTTATCTCAGAGCAGTATTTTTTTTTCTTTAGGTTGCCTATCTGTGTGCATCAGAATGTGTTCTTTTCCCTAAACTACCAGCCCACATTAGTTCTGTCTTTCATATCTGTTATCAGTTAGTTGTCACATCTCCCATAGTCTTGTATTGGTTTTTTATCTGATGTCATCATGTTGTACTGCTGTCAGAATGAAATCTTTCTTATCTGTTGGTATCTAAATTTGCACACAGCCTCTTACAGCAACTCTTTGTTTTGTAACTGTATATAAGCATGCTAGTATAACTGCCTCACTGTAACATCTTTTCACATCAGCATATTTTGTACAGTAATGCCACAACAGTTGACAATCTCTTGGTAACTGTACCTGCACACCTCCCACAGCTATGCTTTGTTTATCAGCTGTTTACATCAGCATGCTGTTTAAACTGCCTCACAGTAATGTCTTTGTCTTTTCACGTCAGCATGTTTGTACAGCCCTCTCACTGCAATATTTTGTCTTTTTTTCACCTCTCCTGTAATAAAATTTTCTTTCTAATATGTTTAAATAAGCATGCCTTCAGAACTTCATCACAACAGTGTCCAGCTGTTTCTACAACTCTACTTCAGTAATGTGTTTTTTCCATATCTGTTTAAATAAACATGCCTGTATAACTCTCTCACAACAATGACCATCTGTTATACAACTCTCCTTCAGTAGCATTTTCTTATCCGTTTACAGCAACATGCTTGTGCTACTACTCCCTCACAACAATGTCCATCTGTTACACAACTCTCCCTCAGTAATGTGTTTTTTTTAAATATCTGTTTAAATAAACATGACTGTATCACTCCTTCACAAAAATGACCATTTGTTATACAACTCTCCTTCAGTAACATTTTCTTATCTGTTGACAGCAACACGCTTGCGCTACTCCCTCACAACAATGTCTATCTGTTGTACAACTCTCTCTCTCAGTAATGTTTTCTTTCATATCTGTTTACGGAAACATACTTATGCTACTCATGCACAATGATATATTTCTTGTCTGTGCAAATCAGCATGTTTTGTACATTAATGTCACCACAATTTATCTGTACACATCTGCACAACTCTCTCTGAGTAATTATTTATTTTCTGTATACATCAGCATTCTTGTACAACAACCTCACAGCAGTGTCTTGTCTTATCTGTGCACATCAGCATGTTCTAAACATTGATGTCACTATTTTTTTTATCCATTCACTCTGTTTGTATTCCCTGAGTGATTTTTTTTAATCTGTTTATCTCAGCATTTTTGTACAACTCCCTCATAGCAATGTCTTTTCTTATCTATCTATATCACATTTCACATCAAAACACCTCAGTGGCAGCTATAGTAGCACTATCAACTAGACCACTTCCAACATCAAGCACCTTACTAATAGTTATCATAATTTAACACAGTTCAAGTTTATAAAAATAAAAATAAATTTAAAAAAAAAAAAATACTTCTACACTCCAAGGTAGAAGACTAAACTAGAACATTAGCCAATAAACTTATATGTGTTTAACTATGACAGGATCAACTCACTGCACTAGATGTGATCCCATATGATTCTGGCTGTTCGCCCACCTAGATTATCACATAAAGCATGAGTTTACATTGCTTTACAAGTTGTCCCATTAAGTTTCTATACATAGGAACAATAAACATATCACTAACACTATTACAAGCATAACTCCATCACCATCTGTGCTTACGCATGTTCTTTAGCAGTGGGAGGACACCCATTGAAATTTATTTTCAAAACAATGGTGTTTTTTTTTTTGTTTTTTTTTTAAATAAAAATGTTAATTTTTTATGTGCATGGAAACTTATGGCACAAGCTGTAGTTGTGATCCCTATTCATCTCTGAATACCTGCATTTGCAAAACAAAAGAATGAAGGCCAAACCCATGATCTTCATATCACAAGATAAACAGCATCGAGCTGCACAAATTATCAACAGCATAAACACTGCACAAATTAACGTTCATTACAAACATGGAAAAGAAAAGATCAGAGATAAACCACATCAGCTGTGGAGCCAACATCTATGACTCAACACTGCCTGTCAGCAAACAAATTAAACGTCATTCTTATTTAAGGAAATATGGGAAACAAAAAAGGCTAGTAGATCCAAAATTCTACTATCTTTTGTGTGTGGTTGATTTGTATGGTTATAAATAATCTGGCTGAAACTGTGAATACTATGACTGGTCCAGAATTGGACTAGAGCGATGTCATCAAAGTCTTGTAAGGTGCATATCCCATAGAGACGGCCAGTGTTTGAAACCGTGCAGTTCCCGGGGTTCACCCAGCCTCTAGGAAATGGGTACCAAAGTTAACACTCTAAGGTAAATAGAGGTACGTCGCTGTAGCAACGGAGTTGCATGCGGACGGCAACACAGGCGGACACTTCCTTATCAGCTGTTGGTACTGATGGCAGAGCAATTATGGTTTATAACCGAGTGCAAAGACACTGGTTCACATCTCCCGACTTTACCTCCAACATTTTTTAGGGTGGTAAGACTAGGTTTCCCGGCTTTCTGATCCATTTAACGACCACAAAACATCAAGAACTGGCCCTAACCCCAACCCACCTACGTCCCACGAGAGAGTGCAGCCTAGGTCCTACGACTGCATGCAGCCTATCTACCAACCTCTGAAATATTAGACTGTCCCATGACCTGTGGATTTTCCCTGTTTGGGGTAGGATATTGAGAAAGCACTCACACAGATTACTACAGCAACAGGCATGGCTGCATTTCTGACCATGTTTTTGGAAATGGAGGTGCAATTTGAAACTGCCAGACATGAATGAACATTTCACTAAGCACATCTTTTCAGATGATGGTGTTCTATTATGCTATAGCAAAGCATGGGGAGTCGGGGGGGGGGGGGGGGGGGGGGGGGGTGGGGGGGGGGGGGGGGGGGGGGGGGGGGGGGGGGGGGGGGGGGGGGGGGGGGAACAAAGTTCCTTCTCTTCACAGCATGAAGCCTGGGCAGTATCTTCTTTGTGTTTACTGCCTGTAAACTCCGGCAGAAAGTTCTGGTTGTTCCGTCTACGTTCAGACTTGAGTCTTGTTCCAGTACATGAGTTCTGCATGCTTGAGTTTAAACAGTCTGGCTTATTTGTACACAGACAGTTGGTTCCTTGCCTCTCAGGGAGATGCACTCTGACTCTGAAGAAAACCCCTATCTAGTCAGCTCTTATAACATGTTTGTTAGGGAGGCAGTGAAACTATTCTTTTTTTTTTTTGTATGTTTCCCCACAATGGGGCCTCGTGACCCACACAGGAAACCTAGGCTGTATTACAGAGACCATGTGTTGCCCATGCAGCATGATTCCTCTTTAGGCCTGCTTTGTTAACTCCACAGGAGAAGTAACACACCAATATGCTTGGAAAAAAGCATGCTGCAGAAGTAAATAAGCACAGGATGTTTGGTTAATCAACATAGAACGGGTGTGTAAGTTGTTTTATGCTATTTACGCTGGGGCTCTGGCCCATGAAGATCCCCATTTTCACCATTAAGGCACTTGAGGAAACTCAGCTGAACAGACCTGGTCTAGCTTATGTGCAGACCCAACATGTCCCACCCATCTGCTATGGAACAACCTTTAAATTTAACTACATGTTAACAGGGCCCATAGTGTAATTATCATCATCATCATACATCCCTGCTGCTGTTAACAGTCACAGCAAGGAATAATTTGCAATCCAGTGCCCAGTGGCTGGCACTGGCTACTGATTAACCCTACAGTAAGCAAACAGCGAGCTACTGCCCACATTTACTCTTTTTTTTAAAGTGTGGAGTGGTCTTTGAGAATGAGGATTTAGGGCCGCATGAATAGTGCTGTCGCCGTGAACTGCGCAGGTTAAGATTTTTATTTTGCTGCTGACAAAAAAAGCCATAGCGTCACCGAGGTTTTGAACCTAGGTCTCCCGTTTGAGAACCCTGCGTTCTTAACTGTTGGCCAGCTACTGTTCGAGCTACAGTAACACTGTAACTGCACCTACCCTGCACTGTTTAAGAGGTGACTAGTGAGGACAGCCACCTCGTTGTGCAGAAAACACATTTTCTCCAGGTCATGCTGGTGTGGAGGAAAATAAACAGGCAGATAGACTAGCTGGTTCTTTACAACCTGGTGGTGAAGGGATGCATTACATGCTAGATATTGTAAGGGCCAAAAAGGGTTCGAGTGAGCAGGGCAGAGGCAGAGATGGACCATCATGGTCTGGAAAGAATGGTGCTGCGAGGAGTGACCAGTGGATCTGGCAGACGCTCAACACTCAGAGAAAAGGCGAGATGAATATACAATCATACCATTACTGGTAACATTGGAACTGAAACTCTGCACTTGCTGCTGAAGATGGGGGCCGAGCGCTTGTGAGAATGTCCAGAGTGCTGTGGTGTTGATTCTTAATTAAACATTAAGCAGAAAATGCTACCCTCCAAGTGCAACCAACCATGAACAAGTCAAGAGCTGTGCATGGATAAATTATGGTCCTATGCTTTGATCGCCAGCACAGCACCGGTATCACCTAACCTCATCCATGAAATGAGTACAAGAGACTTGCCGAGAAAGACCAAAATATGGCATTTACACTTTCTGTCCCAAACAACACACTATGTAGAAAGACCAAATATGGCATTAACGCTTTCTGTCCCAAACAACACACTATGTAGAAAGACCAAATATGGCATTAACGCTTTATGTCCCAAACAATGCACTATGTAGAAAGACCAAATATGGCATTAACGCTTTCTGTCCCAAACAATGCACTATGTAGAAAGACCAAATATGGCATTAACGTTTTATGTCCCAAACAATGCACTATGTAGAAAGACCAAATATGGCATTAACGCTTTCTGTCCCAAACAATGCACTATGTAGAAAGACCAAATATGGCATTAACGTTTTATGTCCCAAACAATGCACTATGTATGACTTGGTGTTATTCATGTGTATTAGTCAGCATGTTATCTAGGTGTTTTTTTTTAACATCTTATGTTTATTGAGCGACTCTGAAGAACTCTGACAACATAATTGTTTCCTGCAAGGGTCCCCTATATTTGGTCCCTCTGGAAGTAATTAACCCATGAGTTTAGCTTTACCAAACTTAACTCCCTTGAACGTTAGCTAGGAAACCCAGGGACTGAGAGTTAAAAGTGGGGTCAATTCAAAAAAAGAAAAACATAACTCAGTATAATTGTACGTGCAACCCGCACACATCCAAAATAAGTATCAATATCAGAGCAAATGAAACCCTGCTCCACAATTCAACACGACTTCAAAAAATTATGGTAAGATGGAACAAATATTTATATTAGGTTAAATCAATAAAGTCAAGGTCTGATGACAGTTTCGGAGCATCAGTCAACAGTGATGATGATGATGATGTTGCTGATGCTTTCATTGACATGAAGGGATGCAGTGTTTGCATATCATACAGTCTGTCTCTTTTTCTGGGTTTGCTGATCACCGCTTGTGTTTTGAATTTCATTTCCTCGCCATTTTCACTCTCCCCTGCAGATGATGATGATGTCAATGCTCCCACTGTCATAAAGGAATGCAGGTTTTGCCTATCCAACAATCTTTCCTTTCTGGGGGGCTTGTACATCCCCGCTTGTGTTTTAGATTTTATTTCACCACCATTTTCACTGTCCTCTGCAGATGATGATGATGTTAATGCTTTCATTGTCATGGGGGGATGCAGGTTTTGCGTATCCAACAATCTGTACTTTTTTAGTGGTTTGTTTATCCCCGCTTGTGTTTTAGATTTTATTTCCTCACCATTTTCGCCCTCTTCTGCAGATGATGATGATATTATTGCTTTCATTGTCATGGGGGGATGCAGGTTTTGTGTATCCAACAATCTGTACTTTTTTGGAGGTTTGTTCATCCCCATTTGTGCTTTAGATTTTATTTCTTCACCATTTTCGCCATCCTCTGCAGATGACAACGATGAAGGAGAAGATGACGGTGGCAATACGGAATGACAATGAGCTTGAACAAACCGGCTGATATGAGGCTGTTTGCCATGCAGTTTTGAGAGCACATTTTCCATTTTGGTGTTGCGTCTATCAAAAATTTTCTTCGGGTTTGATTTTAAGAGGGCGCCACTTCTCGGACCCTGTGTATGCACATATGTTTCTGAACCTCCAAATCCATCATATCCTCGTGTTATTACAGATGATACGTGGGCCCGTGAGTTTGACTGTGCAGTCAGTTTTTTCTTTAAGATGTTTAACACAGCTTGCGGAAGACTCGGAGGATCATCCTGTTGCATTTCTGCCCTGCTCTTCCTGCCGGCTTGGAGACGTTCTGCTGCTGTTGGAATATTAGCGAACTTTAATTTCGGTCCCTCTAATTCTTCCAAACATTTGCGTTTTAGATTACTGCGATGTAAACTGGGCGAATCATCAAAAAGATCGGGTGTCAGGCAAAAATTCTGGCTCCCATTTTCGTCATCATCTTGCAGATCATGTGACCTATCTATAAATCTTGGTGGAGTATATGCCACATTGGGACTATCCTCATTCAGAGCTCGGTGGAAACTCTGGCTGCCTTCTGTCTTATTGTGTCGCAGAGCATTCCTGAGATGTACCAGCTTCCGTCGATTTTCGTTGTTGTCTTTCTCCGCCTGAAAAAAAAAAATAAACGAAGCAATTAGTTATGCTAAATTTCTTGCACTGGAACTCATAAGGTTATAGGAATAAGGGCAGACCCAAAAAAAAGGAGAGATATACTCTTAGGTTTAGACAATGGATCAACATCATGGCACAAGGGGTAGCCCATAAGTGCTCCGTTCTTCTGACTCAAGCCTGAGTCTTAAGAATCTCAATGAACTCCGTAGCACCGGCGAGGATCCCAAAATACTTTGAAGAGAACAATTAAGAAACTGAAATAAGACAGGAAGGACACGGGGTGACATAGATGATAGCAAAGGATAAGAGGACTTAGTAAGAGTTGGCTGAAGACCTATGCTTCATTGGGGAACAAGCGCAGAAAAAGAAGAAAATTATTTGTAACAGTTTAATGTATAAATGTGACAGAGAATGACATATAACTATGCCTGAAAAAACAGTTTCACTTTTGTTTTTCCTGGCTTTTGACTGCAACTAGTCTACTTGGACTGGACACTGTTCAGTGATTCAATGAGTATGATCCGGAGGGTTCAGGCAGGTTCGGTGCGAAGAGAATAGCTTGAATCATTACAGAAGTCCACTGTGTGTGGAGTCACCTTTATTTTTGTTCCGAGACACGCAGGCGTCGATGGAAATGAAAGAGCTGACAGGTTGGCTGGATCCGCTATCACTACCGACGGTCAGCCTATGGATCATGCTGATATTATTAATGCTCTCAGAGAAATGGGAAGGATAGAAGACTTTGGTGGCAGTGAATCCACATCACTCGCCAGAATGGCAGACTTGGGAATTAAGATCGGTATAGCAAAAAACGAGACGCACACCAGACACGCCAGAAGACTTGTTAATCAACATAGAACTGGTACTATTAGCCATCGGACGTTGGGATTCTAGTCAGGGGAAGATCTGAGCACCTATGGACATGTCCGGAGTGCAATGATGATAACCCAACTAACTAACTAACTAACTAACTAACTGTTCACTGTTCATTTAAAGATCATTTGTATCGCAGATCTATAAGTGTTCTGATCTCCTCCTGAGCATGTCTCTCAGCGTTTTTAGGCTAACATTCTATTCTGGTTGATGTAATGACAGCTGGCTCTTGCGGTTTTCTTGTCTTGTTGCTCCTGAGCATGTCTCTAAGTGTTTTTAGGCTAACATTCTATTCTGGTTGATGTAATGACAGATGGCTCTTGCGGTTTTCTTGTCTTGTTGCTCCTGAGCATGTCTCTAAGTGTTTTTAGGCTAACATTCTATTCTGGCTGATGTAATGACGGGTGGCTTTTGCGGTTTTCTTGTCATGTTACACCAGCTGGTACACACAGAGTGCATTCCATTCAGTAAATATAATTTTCCATGAAAATGAATCTCACAGCGTTTACTCTCTCTTATAGTATTGATGATGTCTCTCCTGTCCATAGATGGCCCATTCTTGATAGTTGGTGGCAGCCAGAGCATCTGCTCTCTTCTTGCCTTTAATATCTGCAGGCCATGGGACAAAAATGAAGGTAATTTTGCAAATCGCTGCATGCTGCATCAGATGGGTCCACTGTTTTAATATATACTGACTTGGTCATCTGTAGCATGCTCATTGAGTTGCTGAGCAAACATGCATTCATGAATTCCTGAGTTTTCAATCATTCTAGGGCCGTTGTCACAACTATGACAATTAACGAACAATTATCCATTTAGCCAACATTCACTGTGGAGACTGCACCTTACTGATCAAGTCTACCTGAGAGACAGCAAGTCTCAGCATCTTGCATCATCTGGTCTCAACCCTTTGTAATGAAAGAACTTGTCAGTAACTAGGCAGCCATCACACATCGCACCATTTGGGCTCACTGGCACACACTAGCCCTTCTAAAACAAGGTGAAGACACAAAGGAAACATTTGAAACAGAAGTTTTATACTCTTACTTGACTCAGTGCCTCTTGGGTCTTTTCCAAGTCTGTCCTCAGTTCTTTCGCTTCCATCTTAGCTTTTCTTGCTTCACTGTGATAGTGCCCAATAGATTGCTTCAGTTTAGATGTCTGCTCTCTCAAGATTTTTTTATCTGCCAGAACCTGCAATGAATATCAGTTAAAGGTGTATATCACTGTATTTGCTTCAGCCCCGATATGCCAGTGATCTGATACCTCCATCTGTTACAAATCCTTGCGAAGCTGTTAAACCAGCATTGCTGCACTGGTCAGTCCTTAAAACGGGTAGTTAATGGCGTTGGTTCTGTTTGAGCCTGTACAGTGTATATGAGGGCTGGATATGACTATATTTACTAAAATTAACAGTGGGGGGGGGGGGGGGGGTTTTGCTATTATGAACAAAATTGTTTACAGTTTTTATGACATCATAATTTTCCATTCGTCTTACCCAGTTGCTTATGGAAAGGATAACTGTATACATTTTTTTAGACTAAGGAAATGTACATTTAATTATCAGCTCTGAAGACATTTTATTTATTACTCCTTTTCATATATTTTGATGGCAATTTTGAAGTTTTATAACACATTTTTTTTTTAAATTGTGACCTAAGTAAAATTATTGTTGTAAAGCGTCTTTTGCGGAGGAGGGGAGAGTGGGTGGGGGTGAGATTTAGGAACTCCCAAGTTCTGGGCCTCTTCCTCCCATAAATGTTGCACTCTCTTGAGAGTATCCATACCTGGAGATAATTCTTCAGATGAGAAAGTGGGTAGAGAGTCCTGATGATTTTTAGCAGGCTGGGTAAAAGGCAGGCTGGCTCATCAGGCTACAGCTGGCACCTTCAGCATGGGAACTTAACTGACTACTGAGGAAGGGGACATCAGAGTATGCGTGTGTGTGGGAATGTCCTGAATGCAATGATGCAAGTTCCTGATTCATTTATTCCATATTCTTGCAACAAGCTATACAAGGTTTTATGAAAATCAGATACAAGAGTGAGAGAGTACCTAAGAAGATAATTGACCTCTTTGGAATTATAACAATGGAGATACAGTGGCCTCGCATGGAATGAAAATAGCCAGAGCCATCTATGGACCACAGAACTACCAACTGTTCCTCTTCATGAAGCGTGATGGCAACAGTGTAAGGTAACGATAATAATGTCAGTTATAGCTAACCCTGTCACACAGAGAAGCCACAAATCGGACACTTCTGGCTGGGTCTACTTTCCAAAGAAAACCACTTAACTGGCAAGTCTACACTGACATATTTACAAGATGCACTGTAAATGCTACTGGTTGTGTTTGCACCTACAGAGCTTATAACAGGTTAGATATGGTTATCAAAAATAGCATGGGAGTAGGCTGTGTTACTGTGAACCAAATCACTTTTTTACATAATTGTTAACAAACACATTACATTTTTTCTTTAGCCCTAATGATAAAGGTCACAGCATGAGCCATCCATGATCTAGCCTCCACCCTGAGACCATACAAGTGAAAAGAAGAAAGATGACAATGAGATAGAGAAAGGAGAAAGAGGACAATGGAGGAAGAGGTAATAGAGGAAAACAAGAAAGAAAAGAAGGGATGAATTTCATGTCTGAAATCCATGTGAAATGATAAAATATCTTCAGCTGTATAAACCTACTATGAATCAAACAGAAAAAAAGGTTCTGATTGTCAGAAGAGGTATACCACTCTATAACTATACCAGCCTCTTTACATACCTTGGTGTACTCCCTCTTTACGACTGTCACTAGACTAGCCAGCTGCTTAACGGATGATTCACCAGCCTCGGAGTACTGACTGACAACGTCTTGGATTTCAGAGTCGCAACCTGTCAAAACAAAGGTGAAATCATGCGTACATTGAGGCAGCAATGCAGACGGAGAATTCTTACACGCTACACAGATCCAGTTTTAACACAGGGCCTCCCCATGTGGGACCTGGGTCCGCACTGAGGTAGAGGGAAAAAGAAGACCCACTGCCTTCCTAACAAACTTGTCATAAGAGTTGACTAATTAGGGGTTTACTTTGAAGTCGGAATGCATCTGCTTGAGAAGCAAAGAACCAACAGTCTGTGTACAAATAAGCCAGATCTGTGAAACGAATGTGCACACAAAACTCAAGTTCTGCAGCAAAAAACTCAAGTTCTGCAGCAAAAAACTCAAGTTCTGCAGCAAAACTAAAGTCCAGACATTGAAGAACAACTAGAACTTTGCAAAGGAAAAAAAAACATAGGGCTATGAGTTCTAGATAGTTATCCTAGATTTGTAACAAGCCAATAAATACCTTGAAATTTCATAAATGTGGTTTAATATCATCATCATCATGTACCCTCCAACTGGCGTAGGCGCTCATGCTCAGATCACGATCCCTGGTTGCCTGAAACAGCTCTCTTGATGAGTTCCCTCCATGCCATTGTTTCAGCCTATCCATCATCACCTCTCTTGATCTGCCTCTAACCCTTTTTCCACTGATCTTTGCAGTTGTCACGATGTTCTCCAACGTCTCTCTTCTCATTACGTGGCCAAAAACAGTATTTGTCTTTTTTTTAATGTTGTATATAGAGATCTACTTTCATTAGCTTTTTTTCAAAATCGTTGTTAGTTACTCTGGCCGTCCAAGGTATTCGTAACATTCATCTCAGAAACCACATCTCTGTTGCTTCAAAATTCTTCTTAATTTGTTCACTGACATTCCAAGATTCGCTGCCACACAGCAGAACAGGTTCTATGTAACATTATAGCACTCTTTTTGGTTCAAAATAAAAATGCTTAAAACTCTTTGGACGGCTACAGTTAGTAATCCATGTTTTGAAAGAGACACTCCTGAGTTGGTCCAACACCATATTTTGGAAAAAAAAGATTCGGAAGGGGGATGGGGGGTGGGGTGGGGTGGGGTGTTGAAAGAGATGACTCACTGTCCCCTAACAATCATTTCATAAAAGATGACTGATTATCAGTTTGATGAAATCGGATGTATCGGGTCAAAAGGTGAAGATGTCACAGCATAGCCGTAAACCACAACACAACATACCAACCACCCTTTTAACCCTGTTGCCCTAAGCTGCCCCGAGCCAAGTATTTCAGACTGTGACTTGATCCTGTATGTGCCACTTACCTGGCATTCCTGCTTTGGCATATTCCCAAGAAACCTAGTTAATGGTATTGAATTCTGTTTGCACTGAGCAGTGTATAGGAGGCCCAGATATGAACACATTTACTTTAAAAAAATTTATAGCGCTTGTGAATAAAATCAACTTTTTGAAAGCTAGTTTGACATCATAATTTACCTATAGCCTTGGTGTTAGAATTCTGACAAGGTCACAGTGATATTTTAATATTTTTGCCCCATGGAATGTATTTCATTTAGTGCTTCACTCTGTTAGTTTACTTCCTTAAAAGGGAAGGACTGAATCATTTAACAGCTGGGAAGATTTTTGAAAGGAGACAGAGGAACGAACAAACTTTATTTTCAAAGGGTTACAAATTGGGCACGCAGGCCAGTCTGACATTCGGCCCTTCTGAGCACTCATCTTTCAGAGTAACAATGCCTGTTATCAATAATGCATGTTATGCTTACAAGGTAGACAAAGGGAGAATCCTGACAGCCTTCTGTCATGCATGGGATGGTGTCAGAACAAAAACCGATACACGCTATGATCAGATTTGGAAAAGCATTACCACCCATCCCAGTTAGCAATGAACTTAATGATGATGATGATGATGATGATAGGCAAATATTGAGAAACGCATCAAGTACTGAAAATTAGAATATTAAAAAAAATTTAAAGGCAGAATCACAAGCATATCTAATTAGTAGTGTAGACAAATTGCTACAATTTGTTTAACATACTGCCTTATCAACTAAACAGATAAGAACTAGTTCTCATAATAAACACAATTTTCTGAAGTTTTTACCTGTCAGAATTGACTCAATGTTCTGTAGTTCATGCAGTCGCTTCTGTGTTTTTCGGAACTCCTTCAGCTCTTCAGCAAATGCAGCATTCTCCTTTCGCATCAGCCTGAGATCCCTTTGCAGGACATCCTGCACGTTCTGTGCTTCATGAAGCTTCACACTAAGTTCTATCCTATCGGCTTCAGAGGCTGCAAATCGGGCAGAGTAGTAATCTCGGGACTCTGCAATTTCTTGCTTCTGTTTGTCCTTCTCACTAACCTGAGCCTGTAGGTATTTGAGGTTAAACAAAGTTTTCACTGATAACCAGCATCAGAAAGTGGCAATGCACATTGTTTGGTCATGTTGTGAGAAGAAAACTAGAGTATGATGTTAAAAAAATGGCAAAGACCTAGAACCATTATAAATGCTCTCAAGGAGGCTGGACGAGAAAATGATTCAGACGATGACAGTGAGTCAGCAACCCTCAAAAGACTACAAGAACTTCAGATCAAAAGAGGTGTAGCCAGACATGAACATTATAAAGGTAGCCAAAGAAGAATAGTAAACCAACACAGAACTGGTGTTATCAGTAACCACATGCGGAGGGATATACTGAAGATGGGATCAGAGCACTTATAGACTTGTTTGATGTACAATGAAGATAATCAGCCGATTAACTAACTAAAAGGTATAAGCAACAAAAAAGATAGGCAGTGGGGACCATAAGATAAAATGTTAACAGTCTGAAATCATAGCATGGAAGAACATATGTATCAGAAATGATTGAAAGTACAAGAGACAGAAGGCATGATTACCATAACCGTACGTCATGGTCTATTAGACAAAGAAACAAATGACAGAAGGTTCTTCTCCTTTTGCTGCCTTCTATTCCCCCAATGGAGAAAAAACCTCAACCAACTCATTCTATCCTTCACTACTGCATGCAGTTCACTCTATGTTCTCCCCATCTTTTTAACTTCACTCTAGCTCCTTCTCCATCTGTTTTTTTGTTTTAGTCTCCATTATTTCTATTCACCTGTGGGTTCTGGTGCAAAGAAATTCTAGTTATATTGTTCTTATGTTTCCTCAACGTGTGTCCTATCCAACACCAGCACCTTTTCTTTACCTCTTGGTCCACTGGCGCTTGTTTAGTTCTCTCCCAAAGCTCAGCATTGGGACAGAAGGTTAAGGAGGAGATATTTATTTTTTATTCTTTTTAAGAATTACATACCACACTCAAAATACATACAGATATTCTTTTTTATTACAGCAAATGTAATAAAGTGTACACGCTAAATATTTCAATATGTTGTAAAGATGCCTCAATGTTTCTATCAGATGACACACCACCCCCCTCCCTCCTCCACCAAATCCCTTTATCAGACCTTTACTCAGCTGTACCTTTAGACATCTTTGCACCTCATCATCAGTTACAAAGCATTTATTAGGCTCAACTTTTTTTTTTTGAATAGGTCGGGAATCTGCAGGAAACTGGAAGTTCTCGAAAAAATCATGGAAAAAATAAAACCATTTTACACAGGTCACTAACAGATTTTTAAAAATGTATTTATTCATCTTTATTTTTAATTTAATCAATACATTAACACAGTGAATCATTTAAGGATTACATTTCCTGGGGCCTAAAACTAAACACATATCGGGTGATTCATGCCATGACCTTTAACTGATGCTACAGGGAAAATCTGGAAGAGCCATTTCGTTCACAAGAAAACCTACCTAAATGCTAATTTTAGTAAATATATTCATATCTGGGCCCACTAAATGCTGCGCAGGCACAAACCAAACCATTAACATTAAATTACACTTTTCAAAAACAGGTCACTGCAGAAAGTCCAGTTTCGGGGCCTTTGCAGGAGTTTGGCAACAATGGTAAAGGGGTAAAAGGTTTTGAAAAATCAGATATAAGAGCGAAAGGGTGCCTAAGAAAACGATACACATCTTTGGAATCATGACAGTGAAGATACTACAGAGCCACCCATCGACCACAGAACTACCAACTATTCCTCTTCTTAAAGCAAGATGGCAACAGTGGAAGGTAATTAAAAAATGTTAGTTTACCATGTCAAACAGAGAATTTGCAAATCTGATGCTTCCAGTTGGGTCTAATTCCCAAAGAAAGCTACTTAACTGACTAGTCTACAGTGACAGATTTACAAGATGTAAAGTTAATGCTGCAAGTTGTGTTTGCACCTGCAGAGCATATAAGTGGTTCGATTTTTGCAATTATATTTATCAAAAATAGGAGTGGGTGTGGAAAGGTGCGGGGGATCATGTGAACCAAATGGCTTTTTTAAATGACTGTTAATGATTTTACTAAATTTTTCCTTTAGCCTCAGTGACAGAGGTCACAGCATGAGTCATCCAATACCTATTTTCTTAAATCCTCAAGAAATGTTTACCATTTAATGCTTTACCTGTTCATGAAACTGATTACTCCATTTATAAAACTTACATGTTTCAGTAACACAAACAACAAAATTAATGTAGATACATAATTATTTAACAAGTTTATTGGCGACATGTGTAAAATGGTTGTTTCTTTAAAAGGACTGTTTTGGGGGAATTCCAATGGGTTCATGACCTATTCTGTTTTAACCATTTTGACAGTCTCAAAGACCTAGACCCTATTCAGATGTGAAAAGTAGCTGACAGTTGATGCAGTTCTCAGTTGCGTAAGGAAACTGTCTGAAGAAACATACCTTCAAACTGCCAATCTGGTTGAGCAGCCTGTCCACATCTTCAGGTTCACAATCGTCTTCTCGAATATCGAAGAACAAACGTTTAATTATCTGGAGAGGAAAAAACCACAAGCATGCAAATTTTAAAAATCTACCCAGCTGACTCAATTTAATCAACTGTGACTAAAGCATGTTTACAAAATGGTTTTTCCCACTTAGAGAGAAAGCCTTGGATATCAATCCATACTACCACATAAACACAAAATTCAAGATAGGCATATCAGCCATGTGCACCTGTGGAAAGGTGCCCCAGACAGCAGAGCATGTACTCCAGGGACTGCACCGAATTTGACACATTAAGGCAAACCTTTTGGCCAGAAAGAACAACAGTGGAACGTAAACTCTATGGACCACTGAATGAATTAACAACAGTGACATTTATACAAGAGACAAAATTGCTGATATAGACAACTTATGTCAGGTGAACGAAAGAAGAAGAAGAATCCATACAACAACAGAGGAGAGGAACGTAGAGCAAAACGTAGACCAAGAACAAGATGGAAGGAGAACATCAGAAAAATTCTGCAACAGTATGATGTGCCTATGGTCAAGGTGGCCAGAAGAACAAGAAGCAGAGCCTTACATCTCCCATTGACACTGTAAGTGGTAAAACAGGAAGTCAAGGCAAGAGGACAGATTTCATTGCAGTCAGTTTTTTTTTTTTTTTCCAACATGGTTCAGTCTCTTTGTGCAGAGCAGCTTGTCTTCTACCAAGAGAACAGCCCAAAGTACAAAACTGTAGCTCCAAGGGATCTCTAAAACATCTGCACATGATGGATTTAAACACGAACAAAAAACCTTCAGAGCATGAGACAAGCAGCTTAAGAACACAAAAAAATAGCCTTAATTTGAAAAGGGTGTTGAGTTAGTCATGTGTCGAAGTACACTTGTTCTTGCAGCAAGGCACTGTCATCATCTGGATGTTCGATTCCCAATATGCTAACTAACAATAGCCTTTGATTTTTTGTAGGTCTTATGTGTCCGTTTATCTTGCTTGCTTCTTTTTATGAGTGCCAATCACTGCAGGTCAATTTGTTTTATTATATTAAGATAAAACTTTGACAACACAAATTGCAAAGGACCGGAAAAAAATTAAAGCGTTCTTGTAAAAAAAATATACCCTTACCAAAGACTAATAATATACTATCCTTCCCAGGGACCAACATTTGTGTTCATGTTAACCAAGCTCTTCTCTACGTGAGTTCACGTTAACAAGATTTTACTGATTTTAGGAGAACAATTTGATTATCTACTCGGTAAATGCAGCTTTTCCGTGGCTAGAGACCAAGATGCATACATATGATTTGGTTTCATGATTTGATCAATCTGAGGTGAAACATGTCAGACAATAAACTGTGCAATCTATCTGTGTCTTCTTTGTCCAAATTTACAATGGGGGAACATTGCTTTGATAAAAGAACCTACCTGATTTCTCTTTACATTTGAGCGACAGCTGGGACACGTGGATGATGTCTCCATCCACCGCATCAGACAGTCCTCGTGAAATGTGTGGCCACATGGTACTGCCGCGATGTTCACAGTCTGGCAGTTCTCAAACAGGTCAGAACAGATGCAGCACTGAGCCCTCATCATAAAACTTTAGCCACGACTCTTCATCTGAAAACTACAATAACACTTTCATTTGTAATAATCATCATCATCAATCATTTTTCTTTTTGTGTCACTTGCCATTTACAGCTCTTACTGGCTCTATGTATTTCTGGTGATCTCACACGTGTCAGAGATTCAACTCGCCAGAGAGAGATGTGACTTCATTTGGAGATACTTCAGTTAAGTTTCCCGTTTGGGTTCCGATGCCCTGTTAAAGGAAAAACAAGAACAGACCACTGCCTACCCAAAAGCATGTCGTAAGAGTCGGCTAATTGCGAGCTTCCTTCAAAGTTAGGAGTACATCTGCCTAAGAGGCAAGAAACCAACAGTCTGCATACAAATTAGATCTGTCAAACGGATGTACACGCAACACTCAAGTTCTGGAACAGGAGTGCAGTCCAGAAGTGGATGAACATCCAGAACTTTCCCCCAGAGTTTACAGCTGGTGAACGCAAAGAAGAAGAAGAAGACTTCACTTAAGTCATTTTGTGTATTCTTGTTCACATTTGTGGTATTCTCTATGTGATGTGCTGATGAAGGCTCTCTAACCACAATATTCACTTGTTGCTTGTGTTTGTGATAATGTGAAGCTGACTGGTTCTACATTTAATCTGGTTAGATGTCTCTTCATATTTTTATCACCCATTAAAGAATTAACTTCAGTTCCAGTAAATGAAGATGAGAAAAGACACTGGCTTTGGACAGAACACAGTGAGAAAACAAATAACTAGAATTTTCTTGCATGTTCTTACACTGAAACCCACTGGATCAAAGGAATAAAGGCACCCCCCCCCCCCCCCCCAATGCACAGAGAAGTTAATTTATAATTAGCAAATGAGGTGAAAAGATGGTGAGAAAATAGGGTGAACTGTGAATGATGGCAAAATAGGATTACTTGGCTCAAGCTGGTTGAGGGTCTGTGCTCCATTGGGGGATACAGTGGAGAAGAAGCACTCAAACAACTTGTGCCAAATCATTCTATCCTTTGTTGCTTATGCAACTCATTCCATGTCCTTCACAGTTGGCAGGCTTTTGTGGCTAAGATTGTTTTTTATTATTTTTTATAACAAGATAAGGTAGTTTGCTCCACTTTTTTCAAAGATTCAGCAACAGATGAATATAATTTATTATGAAGAACAACATCAACGTTGTCACACTGATTACAAATTCAAATGTAAAATTTAATCAGAAAATAAACTTCTTCAGCATTCCGAGCCCTTGAGATTCATTGCTGCAGATATCACACGCCTCCACTTATCTCTCTGGTTGGCCTTCTCTTTCCAGTTGGTAACACCAAGTATTTGCAGGACTCTACGGACATTATCTTTCTATCGTATCCTGGTCTGCCTCATAGTCTACGACCATTTATTTTCCTTGTGTATACAGTTTTTACCTCTCTGTCATCTGACATTCTTTCAATATACCCCAGCCATTTCAACCTTTTAGATCTAACGATGCCAATGATCAATGGTGATTTAAACAGATTATGAATTTCATTGTTGCTTCTCACTCTCCATTCCCCGCTGTTTACATCTTTGATAGGTCCAAAGATTCGTCATTAAACTCTGTTTTCAAAAACCTGAAAATAAACTGTTTGATAAAATACTTTCAAAACTAAAACTAAAAGGTGTCTGTGACTCAGGCAGGCTGACGTGCTTCATAATACCAGGTTGCTGGGTTCATCCTAGCTGCAGGCGATCTGGCACCAGACCACTTTCCATCCATCCATTTATGAAAACAAAACACACACAAAATTGACCATGCTCAACCTACAGTGAGCAGTATTGTCTATAATTGTGGTCTGGTTTCTTTATGCCAAGTATGTTGGTAAAGAAGTGTTAATTGCACCAAAACAATTACCTGCTTATGTTTGTTGGGGAGGGGGTTTTGCTGGAACGAAATTTTTTTTAATCCTCAGGTTCAGCCAGCATCCCTGAAGGGGACACTTTAGGTTATAATTGTGCCTAGGTTATGTGCGCCATATAAAATAACTTAACATTTCACAAAAATGTGTTTTCCAGGAGTTTTCTTTCCTATTTATGTAGGGTGCATGTTAGCAGGAAGTGGTCTATTGTGTGGGCTTGCGAGGAAACCATCGTAAATAACCACTAAAACAACTGGACGAAGCTGCTGATAAAGCTTCGAACTGGCTCTGGATGCAATGGAACGTCGTAGGGGATAGGCCTTGGTAGAGTGGTCTGTCACTGCAGGAACGGAGCTTCTTATCCCTTAAAAGCAAAAGTGTTTGACTTATGCCTGCCAGTGTCCCTCTGCCAGTTGCCAAAGTCTAACATGTGTCTGATGAACCATCCGTAAGCTAGTCACTTGGTCGTTAAAGTAGCCGGCTGGTCTAATTGGCTATCACAGCGACAACATAAATATTTAAGTTAAATTTTAACTCTCACAGTATCCGTTACATAGTCACCATTTCATCTTGTTCCTGTCCGAGAACATCCGGTAAAGTGTGGCAGGAGAAGATCAAGGCCTGGGGGTCAGTACCCAGGTCGGCTCACCCTCTGAAATTGTTAAGTAGGTAATGGGCCAAAACAGTTGTTCAATAAGGATCTTCTATGGATGATCGGTGGATCGCTGTACATGCTCCACTGTGGATTTCTTCTTATTTATTATTGTTTAGACCACCTTATGTTGGTTTCGACAGTGAAATAGACAGCCGACCGATGTGAGAGCAATGGCAAATGATGAAAGTAAATTTTTAATTTACGTACAAGATTATGATTAAGAAAAACTGAAATTACCAAAAAATGCAGGGGTTGGTTCTGCAACGTCAAAGGATACGCAACTAACTTACTTTAATACTAGCACCAAAAAAATCAAAAGTAACAAACGCCAGACTTTAATCATGGACTACATTTTTCAACTTGTAATAGTAATTAACTTGTACTAACTACTTGTCAGTGTTTCGTTTCACTGTTTCCAGCGAGTGACCGTTCGATACGGTTATGTTTGTGTTTGACTGTTTCAACTAAACTTGGGTCGCTGCAGTTGCCAGCTACGCTCTACGACTATGAAAGTCAAACAACCATAGCAAAACTAGAAACAGAACATAAGTTTTTTTACAATAGTGTATGCGACTGATAAGCTTTACAAAAATAGACTAATGCCTTAATTTGGTAAGAGAGTTCTCACTGAACTCGCTGCGAATCTTACCACCGGCTTGTTTGGAGGATTTGAAGTTCAGCGGTTGCGAGTTCTTCTTTGACAGAAAACACATATCAGAGTCTTATTTATAATTTTATAAATTAGAGAGCTTTATTTACGCTTTATACTTCTTTATTCTACTTTATACTTCTTGTCCCAAGAATGCTGGTGTGTAAGGCAATAAGAGGGCAGACGCCATGGCTGGCAGTGCGATTATCATAAATGGGCCATCTATTGACATGAGAGACACAATTATTGCCATATAAAAGACTAAACGCTGAGAGGCTTTCAGTTGAAAAATGATTTTTTTTTAATTGATTAGACTGCATACCAAGGGCGTACCAGTTGGAGCAGCGAGACAGGAAAACTATACGAGAGCCACCAATCGTTACATCAACCAGAATATAATGGAAGTTATTGGCCTGAAAATATTTGGAGACCTAGGAGGAGATAGGAGAACTTATGGTCATGTCCGATGTGCGATGAAGATCATCTTTAAATGAACGTCTTCCCATTATCATCATCGTTGTTGTTGTTACTGTAGCCGTCCGAGTGTACTTTGTCATGTAGCGTTGATGTTCATGTCTTCATCTTTGTGTTTGTCCATCGGAGCGCCGACTCAATGAAAACATCTATATTTTTTGGGTGGAAAAAAAGGGGGGGGGGAGCTTTTTGTAATGCTTTAGATGTCGGAGTCTGTGGCTGGGATCCCGATTCCTCCTGCGGACGATTTGTCTTAGGCTGGTTTCGACAGTGGTACTGAGAGCTGACCGTTCAGGGAAATGCCAAACTACTGAACACAAAATGTGTCTAGAAAAACCACAATGGCCAATAAATGCTGGGGGTTGTTTCTGCAATGTCCTGTAAAGGATACGCAACTACATTAAACGCTTTATGTAAGTCTTAATTTGTTCTTTTTAAAATTTACACATAAACAAATTGCTGTGAGACCCTTGAGGCATTTAAAACAGTCGCTAAACACACTGTAATGTGCTTATTGTCTCTCCGGTTTCTACGTCTTTCTTCTTCAGAGAGAGATGAGATCGGATACAGCTTGAGGACATGCGCATCATACTTGCATGAACAAAGAATACAGCACGCAGGGCTATATGTTACCACCTTGATCTGATTGTCCAACCATGGAAGAAGGGTAGCAACTTCAAAAATAGGAAAATCCTTCGTGGGTCAGGCCGAGGACATTATTCAACAAGTTTGTTGGTGTACACCTTTTCTTTCTTTGTTTCTTTTTTTTTTTTTCAGACCACATAAAATTGGACTGACTGACCGACTTTCTACCCCACCAGGACATCACACAAGCGATAAACACCCGATGACACAAAGTGCCACCATGTGGATGAGGATCGCCGTGGAGTGGTCCCAGAAACCGCGTTCAGACATTTGGCCATGTGTATGGCCTGCCTATATTGCGGCCCCTAGCAGAAGCCAGAGTAGGGCTTCAAATGACGAAAAATTTCGTCCTGAAAAGGACGAGATTCAAAATAGTAATTATAAAATTGGACACAGAATGTAGACAACAAAACGCTTTAGTGGTTGAGAAAATGTTCAGGTCTTAATACTTGAATATTCCGCTGATGGAGGTGCAGGTTTAAATGCGGACCTGTACGTCGTGCGACGTTACAAAGCTCACTGGCTTTCGCAGTTAAGGTTCAGGGGGAAAACTGTAAAAGAAGATAGTGGTGCTTGTGCCCCGACTACAAGTAGTCTGTCTATGGAGGTGATAGCGATAACAAAGGCAATGATGTGGTGGCTGGAGATACATAATTTTTCTCGATCGAAACAGGATGGATTCGAAGAAAAGATTGGAGTCGCTGAGGAAATATAATCTGATAGGAATCGGTTTCATTTTTTGTGCCAGGCCACTCTGTGTGATAGAAAATAAACGAACGAATTGGCTTGCTGGCAGAGTCACGGTAGGTACAGTAAAAGCAATGGACCAGGCCGACAATCTCAATGCTCAAGGAAGCAGGACGAGAAGATTATTCAGGAGACGACAGTGTGTCAGCAAGACTCAAAGGACAACTAGAACTTCATGTTATAATAGGGGTTGTCAGACATGAACACTATACAGGCAGCCAAGGAAGAATAGTAAACCAACACAGAACTGGTGTTATCAGTCGCCATATTCTAACGTCTATACTGAAGATGGAATCCGAGCGCTTTTGGATATGTAGGATGCACGAGGATAATCTGTTGATTAACCTACTACAGGTATGTGGAGAAAATGATTCAGTTGGGAGTGAGCAGAAGATCTAGGTCTGGAAGGTTTTCTACCCGCATGGAGTGCTGGGGGCGGGGGGGGGGGGGGGGGGGGGCTTTTAATAAGGTTGCAACTGGCACAATCAGAATGAAAACTCGCTGGTTGAGTTGTGCGTATTACGTATGAGAAAGTCCCCAGCGCATGGATGTCAATTCATGATCCAATCATTTATTCATTCTTTCGTTGAAGTTATCTTGCCTAGTAAACAACTTCCGTATCCGGTCCAAGATGGTGGACCGTTAATCCGAGCAGACTACACTCTCTGCATCAAACCTGCGATTTATTCTTGTATGCATCAGTTTCTCCTTGTCTTTTTATTCTGAATTGGATTTAATAACGTTCTAAGGAATAAATGCATCTTTGAGTTAAATATTGCGAGTCTAATATATTTTGGATCCCTGTTTCTTATGTATGAGTATGTGGGAAATAAATTAATTTATTAAAATATTATTATATTTTCTTACAAAATAATACTAACATAAATATTTAAATAATTATTAACAAATATATATATTTGCTAAGTAATAGAGTGTGCGATATATTGTTTATGCCCTCATTATTTAAGTTTACTGTATGAAAGCATTTTCATTGTTTTGAGTTCAGTTTATTTTTTTATATTATTTATAATAGAAGTATAAGTATGACAATTATTTATGAATTGAATTTGAATTATTGTTTTTTTTCTTTCTTGTTGAGTTATGCAATGCTTTTTTGTAATGAAGACTCCACTGTGTGAGTTCCCGGACTCATAAGAGGTGGTGGCTGGGGGGAGTTCCACTTCCACACTTCCACTTCCAAACTAGCATGAGATAAATGTGACTAATTTAGAACTTGCGGAAGTCTGATCAAGGGCCGAAAGGCACAGATATTACAGCCTATAAATTGTAAGCCACAACACGCCAAACCAACCACCCTTTTAAAGGTGAATGAAGAAGACATTTGGGCTATCTTCCGAATAACGATCCCAAATTATCGAGGCGGAAAATATACTCTAACAGAGCCTCAGCCACATGTCAATTGCGAACTTCCGGTGACTTAAATTGCGTACTACCAGTGACTTCCGCCACCGTCGAGAGTATCCCCCACGCCCGTGAGCGGCGTGGATTGGGGCTTAACTAGATGGCTGCAACTCACGAGCAGCAGCTACCGCATCTCCTGCAGCCTCCTTCATTTTATTTGCTCGTGAGTCCCAGCCATCTAGTTTAGCCCCAATCCACGCGGCATGGGGGATACTCTCGGCAGTGGCGGTATAGTCCCCGGAAGATTGAAATTCAGGGGTGGCGGTATAGTCCCCGGAAGTGCGCAATTGACACCTGACTGAGGCTTTGTTAGGGTATATTTTCCACCTTGATAATTTGGGACCGTTATTCAGATGATAGCTGACATTTGTTAAGATGCTCCAAATCTTTTGGAACTGATCATTTTGTTTAAGAATAAAACTGCTGACATTGTTGTCTACAAAATTCTCAGGACCGCTGCGATGGATTCCTACCCTCTTTCTGACCATGGCATACATTCCGGGTCTAGCCACAGTCCAGGCTTGTTGCATGATGAACATCTGCAGCAACTTCATCAGTCAATACAGCAGCAACAGCAGCAGCTCCATCACCAGTTGTCATCAGGCAGTAGCAGCATCAGCGATTTGATTGGAATGTTGCCACAGACAGCATCACTGAACTCCTCAGTGTCAATGTCATCTTCAATGTCGGAGTCTCCCCTCGGCCATGGCATGCAAGGTTTGTCTGCTCATCATCAGGGTTTGTCAGGTATATGCTAATTCATATCTTTAAAAAAAAAAATGCATAAATTTTTTTTTTCAAGTTGATGTCACGTTGCCATGTAGTGTTGATTGCCATGCCTCTACACAGCCTTCTGTCTCATATACTGTCAGTCATTTCTAAAACAGTTGTTCTTAGATCCCATGATGCCAAATTGTCTAACCTTGTTTTGATCTCCTTCTATCTTTCTTCCCCTTCAACTTTTCCACTGTACCCTAGTTTTCATTTTCTCACAATTGTCAAAAAATGTAGTCTTTTTCTAATGTATTTAATCAGTTGTCTCTGTGAGATAATTTCTTTCATTACATCTACATTTTGTTTGATCTGTCCATCGTGCTGACATTATTTTTCTATAAAACAACATCTCTGCAGCCTCCACATAATTGTTCACTCCTTCCGCTTGCAATATCAGCCGCACAAAAACGGTCAGTCTGGGTCAAAAACAGGGAAGTTCACCACTCTTTCTCCCACAGCTGATCTTGTAACATAGCTTTCTTGAGTCAGATCCTCAGCCTTTGTTGGAAGTAATTTGGGCAGTTCTGCAGTACATGCTCGGAGTCTTGTTTGTCTGTACTGCATTCACAGTGGCAGCAGTATCTGTCGGAAGCCTAAAAATTGTTGTTCTTTCCTGTTAAATTTGTTTATGTTGTCGTTCTCCAGTCTGTAGTCTTCATTCTGTCTTCTCCAGTCTTCCTTGAATTACTGCTGTAGGAATGTTTTGGTTCTAATTTGCTGATTGTCCATGATTCACTTCCATTAATCAGGTTTAGTTATATTGCTCTTATCTCTCTGTCTCACCTCAGCTGAGAAAGATATATTACGTAGAATATTCTTCATCCTGTGAAGTACTTCTTATGCATGAGCTATTTTACAATGCTTCATCATCATCAACATCCTATAGTGCCATAATTTATCTCATAGGGCTCAAACGCTAGTCTTCAGCTCCATTCTGTCCTCTACCTATCTTGTGTAGGTGTGCTCCCAGGATTGCAGTCCATCATGTTTGGCCTCTGTCAGCAACATTCCCCTTAGAGTCTCTCCTGGATGTCTGTATTTGCTCAGTCCATTTGTTTTCCCATTTCACCTAATGTTTAATTATTCTCTATACGTTCCTTCTCACAGGATGTGCCCATTATATTGCAATCTTCTTTTTTTCTTGTAACTGACTGAGATACAAGTTTCCAGACATTTCTCTTATCTCTTTGCCTTTCCCGAATTAATATATTTGCCTTCTTGAAGACTTCTTCTTGGTAACACACAGTATGTTAGTAAGCTTGTTTGGTCTTCATTTGATGTGGATTTCTCATGTTTGTGTGCATACAAGTGTGAGAGAAGGGGTGCAGGTTTTCAGGTAAAAGAGGAGTATAATGGAGAGGGAAAAAGTGGCCCGCAAAAAGATAGTGGTGGCAAGGGGGAAGGAGGGGGGGGGGGGTATGTCTGCAGGAATTGAGAGAAAAACAGAGATGGAGAAAGCAAGAACGGAGAGGGGTGAAAAAGAAAATACTGGAAGAGCGAGAGAGAAAAAGAGGAGGTTGGTTATGGAGATTTTTTCGACAGGCCCACTATAAAGCTAAGTGATTTCTATGTATTTCTGATTGCAATTGTACCATTGGAATTGGCTCATAAACAGCATCCTGTTCCAAAAGCTGTTGGATTTTTGCCTTGTCAAGCGCCGTGGTGGTCTGGAGAGAACAGTAATGGAGGGTGTAGCTTCCAGAAAATGAGGCAGAGGCTGACGTTTGTGAAGGTTGAGAAAGGACATTGAAGATTCATTTGAAGAAAGCACACAGGAGAATTCTTCTTCTTCTCATTAACCCTCTGTAAACTCCGGCTGAAAATTCTATTTGTTTTTCCACCTCTAGACTTTAGTTTTGTTCCAGAATCTGAGTGTTGCATGCACATACATTTTACAGATCTGACTTATTTGTATGCTTATTGTTAGTTTCATGCCTCTCAGGCAGATGCACTCTGACTTCGAAGAAAGCCCCCAGTTCGGTGACTCTTACGACATGTGTTTTAGGGGAGCAGTGGGTCTATTCTTCTTTTCTCCACAATGGGGCCCTGGAACCCACACAGGGAACAGGAGAATTGACAAGGCGTGCAGTGAAGAGAGCGATGTTCTGTAAAAGACTTGCTGATTGATTGACTGAATTGTATCATTGTCCATTTGTATCATATGCTGATGAAAGCTTTCTAGCTGCAGTGTTCATTTTTTCAGTGTTCATACCATGATTATGGTATTATGAAACTGACTAGTTCTGCTTCTGATTTACCCCGTGTGGGTTTCCAGAGCACCGTTGAAGGGAAAACAAAAATAATCTAACTGCCTACCCAAAATCTTGTCATCAAAGTCGACTGTTTAGAAGCTTTCTTTGAAGTTGGAGTGCATATGTCTGAGAGGTGAGGAACCAACAGTCTGCATGCACATGTTAGATCTGTAAAATAGATGTGCATGCAACACTTAGGTTCTTGAACAGGACTGAAGTCCAGAAGTGGACGAACACTCAGATTTGTCTGCCAGAGTTTACAGCTGGTGAACAAGAAGAAGAAGACTTCTGATATGGGTTATATTTTTTTAATGGCGTAACTAAGACTTTAACTATTTCTGTTGCACATAGTACATTAACTCTATTGTTGCCACCTGTGCTCCATTGACTTTTGCAAAATACTTTTATGTTGTGCCAGCTGGAGGCATGGAAATGAAGTTCCTCCTCTAGATTCTGAGCACTACGCAGCCTAAAATAAATACCAGGAAATGACCTGGGGAGTAATGTAATCAGCGTGATGCTGACCACATCCTCATCAACCACCGACTGGTGTATTGGTACCATCAGAATTGGAACTGTGCTTTGGCTGCTGAAGACAGGGATTTAGCGCTTTCCCCAGTGCTATGATATTGGTTTTACCTCAGGTTGACTGGCTGATACACACATAGAGTGAGCACCATTTGTCAAATTCACCACAGAACAAGCCATTTGACAAGCCTGATTAGTATGTGTGAATCGTTAGCACTATATTTACCCATTCAGGTTACAGATCTGATAGTCACAACCATTATTTCATGCCAGATTTTCCTGTTTTCTCAAGGCACACCGTTTTATTTGATTTGTCTCATTGATAAATGTGAAAAAATATTTATGATTTTCATTTGACTCTTTTTCAGGTTACAGGTCTGATAGTCATGGCCATTTGACCATGCCAGATTCTCCTATCTACTCAAGTCATGGAAGACATACAGATTCTTCGATTGGTCCGTCTCATTCCTCAGATTCCCAACAAATTGTTAAAGTATGTCACTTCTTGTTTTAATTATTGCCAGTTTGGTCATCTTGTACATATCTTGAACGTACCATAAGTGTTTTTTTTTTTAGTTAGTTGCATTTCTATTAGAGGACATTGCAGACCAACCCCAACATTTGTTAGTTGTTTATGGTTTCATTAAGAAATGTTTACATTCGCTAGTTTGCCATTGCTTACTAAATGGTCGATGCCATTGTCAAAGTCAGTGCAAAGTGGTCTGCTATAAAATCTGCAGGTGAAGTCGAACCAGTATCTCAGAATTACAAACTTTGTTCACAACCCCTCAGCACATATACAATAAGGCATATACCAAAAGTGGAAAGGGGCATGTAGTTCAAAGTAGACCAAGAACAGATTAAAAAAGATAACTTCAAAGAAACTTGACAACTGTGGTGAGAATGAGAGTCTGTGGTCGAGGTGACCAGAGGAGCCAGAACCAGAACCTTGCATCTTCCTCTGCACCAGAAGTGGTAACAGAGGAAGTGAACTAGAAATTAAACTGTTTTCTTGTTTCTGTATTGTGAGTAGCAAGCCGTGTTGATGTGATGGCCAGCATGCTTTCATGGTAGCTCGTGGTTATAGGTTCAAATCTCCACGTTGAAATATATTTTTAACATTGACGTGAGCTTCCAATTCGCCTGCTTTAATATTGGTACTAAGAAATGTGTTGGGAAGTAAAAGTGGCTTCCATGGTCTGACTTCACCTCCCATTGAGCTCACAAATCCAGATATTTGGCCTGTTTATACATATTGAATGAATAATCATTTGAATAGTCTATTTCCTGTGTGGGATTAGGGCTTCAAAGGGCATTTGAGGGTAAAATGAATAACACTCCCCATCCCCCACACCACAAGCATGTCATAAAGAAAGATGACTTAATTGGGGTGTTTTCTTTAAGTCCGAGTGCACAGCCTGGGAAGCATGACATCAACAGTTTGCATACATGTGAGGCAGGTCTGTAAAATGGATGTGACTGCAAGACTCAAGTTTATGCCACAAATGATGGTTCATGCCACAAATGATAGATAGTTCTTGCCACAAGTGATAGTTCATGCCACAAGTGATAGTTCATGCCACAAGTGATAGTTCATGCCACAAATGATAGTTCATGCCACAAATGATAGATAGTTCATGCCACAAATGATAGTTCATGCCACAAATGATAGTTCATGCCACAAATGATAGATAGTTCATGCCACAAATGATAGTTCATGCCACAAATGATAGTTCATGCCACAAGTGATAGTTCATGCCACAAGTGATAGTTCATGCCACAAATGATAGCTCATGCCACAAATGATAGTTCTTGCCACAAATGATAGATAGTTCATGCCACAAATGATAGTTCATGCCACAAGTGATAGTTCATGCCACAAATGATAGCTCATGCCACAAATGATAGTTCTTGCCACAAATGATAGATAGTTCATGCCACAAGTGATAGTTCATGCCACAAATAATAGTTCATGCCACAAATGATAGTTCATGCCACAAATGATAGATAGTTCATGCCACAAATGATAGTTCATGCCACAAATGATAGTTCATGCCACAAATGATTTTTTTTTTTTTTTTACGTATCCAGAAACCATGAGTTGTAAACCCTTTGGCTCGGTATTATGGATATCGCAACCCTTCGGCCTTGATTCCATTATAGGTACCGTTAATCTGGGAAAAATGTGGCTTTTCTGCCTACCCCCGGGAGTGAACCCGGACCACAAGGAGTTCGTCACCCGGCCACTGCAAACGTCAGGTTTAACCAACTTCACTAGAGAGCTGGGCGCCACAAATGATAGTTCATGCCACAAATGATAGTTCATGCCACAAATGATAGTTCATGCCACAAGTGATAGTTCATGCCACAAATGATAGTTCATGCCACAAATGATAGTTCATGCCACAAATGATAGTTCATGCCACAAGTGATAGTTCATGCCACAAGTGATAGTTCATGCCACAAATGATAGTTCATGCCACAAGTGATAGTTCATGCCACAAGTGATAGTTCATGCCACAAATGATAGATAGTTCATGCCACAAATGATAGTTCATGCCACAAGTGATAGTTCATGCCACAAATGATATATAGTTCATGCCACAAGTGATAGGTAGTTCATGCCACAAATGATAGTTCATGCCACAAATGATAGTTCTTGCTACAAATGATTGATAGTTCTTGCCACAAATGATAGATAGTTCATGCCACAAATGATATATAGTTCATGCCACAAATGATAGATAGTTCATGCCACAAATGATAGTTCATGTCACAAATGATAGCTCATGCCACAAATGATAGTTCATGCCACAAATGATAGTTCTTGCCACAAATGATAGATAGTTCTTGCCACAAATGATAGATAGTTCATGCCACAAATGATAGATAGTTCTTGCCACAAATGATAGTTCATGCCACAAGTGATAGTTCATGCCACAAATGATAGTTCATGCCACAGATGATAGATAGTTCATGCCACAAATGATAGTTCATGCCACAAGTGATAATTCAGGCCACAAATGATAGATAGTTCATGCCACAAATGATAGTTCATGCCACAAGTGATAGTTTCATGCCACAAATGATAGTTCATGCCACACATGATAGTTCATGCCACAAATGATAGTTCATGCCACAAATGATAGTTCATGCCACAAATGATAGTTCATGCCACAAATGATTGCTCATGCCACAAATGATAGTTTATGTCACAAATGATAGATAGTTCTTGCCACAAATGATAGTTCTTGCCACAAATAATAGTTCATGCCACTAATGATAGTTCATGCCACAAATGATAGATAGTCCTTGCCACAAATGATAGTACATGCCACAAATGATAGCTCATGCCACAAATGATAGTTTATGTCACAAATGATAGATAGTTCTTGCCACAAATGATAGTTCATGCCACAAATGATAGTTCATGCCACAAATGATAGTTCATGCCACAAATGATAGATAGTTCTTGCCACAAGTGATAGCTCATGCCACAAATGATAGTTCATGCCACAAGTGATAGTTCATGCCACAAGAGATAGTTCATGCCACGAGTGATAGTTCATGCCACAAATGATGGTTCTTGCCACAAATGATAGTTCATGCCACAAATGATAGTTCATGCCACAAATGATAGTTCTTGTGACAAATGATAGTTCATGCCACAAATGATAGTTCATGCCACAAGTGATAGTTCATGCCACAAATGATAGTTCATGCCACAAATGATAGTTCATGCCACAAATGAGTTCATGCCACATGCCACAAGTGATAGCTCATGCCACAAATGATAGTTCATGCCACAAATGATAGTTCTTGCGACAAATGCTAGTTCATGCCACAAATGATAGTTCATGCCACAAGTGATAGTTCATGCCACAAATGATAGCATGCCACAAATGATAGTTCATGCCACAAATGATAGTTCATGCCACAAATGAGTTCATGCCACATGCCACAAGTGATAGCTCATGCCACAAGTGATGGTTCATGCCACAAATGATAGTTCATGCCACAAATGATAGTTCATGCCACAAATGATAGTTCATGCCACAAATGATAGTTCATGCCACAAATGATAGTTCATGCCACAAATGATAGCTCATGCCACAAATGATAGTTTATGTCACAAATGATGAATCATGCCATAATGATGGCTGAGTTTCTTGTGTGTGTGTGTGTGTGTGTTGCAGTCTCACGATTCCGGCCGTGCTGACTCAGGAATATCCTCCATTGACTACACAAGACAGGGAGATAGCTATGTCTGCTCTTTGTGTGGGAAGGTAAAAGTCTACTGTCTGTCTCTTAGTTGTTGTTTATAGACACATTTGTTCTAAATTGCTTGTCTTGTCTTGACCTCTCTGATCTTTTCCTGTTATGTCCTTTTTTGTGTTTCTTCATTCTGTGCTGCCCTTCCCTGTCTTAACTTGTTTTGTCTTGCCTTGTTTTTTCCTGTCTTGCCTTGTTCTGTCTTGTCGTGTCTTGTTTTAATCTGTTTTGAGTATTGCTAACATTCTACAAAATATGAACATGGATGAAAACTGGTCTATAAATAGTATCATGTTTCAGAAACTGTTATTATGACATCACCATGTTAATCTCCACTGTGATGTCACTTACTTAACACTCTTGACATCCTTAACAACAATATTGAAAGGTTGCCAGACAATGGCATGGTTATGGTAATTTCTTTCACACTTTTAAGGTTTTTATTTAAAGCCCGCTCTTATTATAGACAATTGCACAATGGTTCAGACAGAACAAAATTAGAAAGCATGCAGAAGAGCATGGGTGAAGAAGCAGGGGTTGATCATCATGAAGGTGGACACAGTAAATTGGGCATGAAAATAAATGAGGAGGGCCATTGACAAGAGATTGAGAAGTTTTACAAAAATTTAAAATTAAAAAGCACCCCCCCCCCACCCCCGGTCTCCCCCCCCCCCACCCCCCCTACCCCCACCCCCACACCAGGATTGCAGTCTGTAAAATTAATATCTAAAGAGAAAATCAAACAGGTAAAAATACAAGAAAATCATTTAATCGTACAGCCGTACAGCACAATTATATTGGAGCACCACAAAATAGCACTGAAATAACCTGTAATCCAGTGTGAATTGGTCGAGACTACATCTGGAGAGAAAAAAATTGGGGGGGGGGGGGGGGGGGGGGGGGGGGGGGGGGGGGAGTACTATTTTCAGCAGACTGTGCTGGGTATGATGTGTTATATGTGCTGTGTGTTACATGGAGATAAGATGATAAAGATAATGGATGCAGTTACCAAATAATTCTCAGCCCTTTCAAAGTTAAAAAAAAAAATTATCATAATAAAAATATTCATGCCAAGTCTTGTTGATGCTGTTACTTACATAGGGTGGGAGGGGGGAGGGTTTAAGTAAATGTCTGCATCATAACTTGCTATTAATTTTTATTGGGGTTGGGGGGTTAGTAAATGTCTGCATTCAAACTTGCTATTATATTAATGTTTATTGACAATCTGGCCAGGTTGTGGTATCAAAGGCAGCTATAACCAGACACATTCAGCTGACCCACGAGAAGAAGAAGCCTTTTGAGTGTAACATTTGCCACCGACGATTTGGCTACAAGAATATTCTAATGGAGCATCAGGTGAGATGGCACTGAGTAATGTTGTTTGCAGTGTGGATTCAGGATAGTGTTACCTTCTGGTTTCTAGTTTTTGTGTGTGTGTTTTTTTTAATACAAAGCACCTGGCCAGGTATGTGTGCATCCAGGAACAGATGTGTATTTATTTGAGAACGTATGTGGGAAATAAAGGTAAAGAAATATAGGGTGAAGAGTGGATAGAAAGACATAAAGAGAGTGAAGGACAGACAGACAGTCGGACAGATAGATGGATGGATATTGACGGAGGGACAGGTAGGTAAATAGACAAGCAGGCATGCAGTAGAGAGGTTGTAGGTAGATCTGGCTAGGTAGGTAGTTCTAAGGCATAGCTTTCCTCACAGTGTTGCCACACATTATCGTGTTGCCATCACACATCAATGTATCGGTTGCAGTGTGAAGGTGTAATTTATATATGTGTCCATATCTCTTATAATGGATTAGTTGAACCTCTGGCTTGCTAGTAGACTGAATTATCTTTGTCTAAAAAGTGTGGCACTATCATAAACAGTTTAGAACGCTCAGATCTTAGGAGTGGCTATCTCATCTCGCAGAAAAACTATAGCAGAGGATTTCAAACCTTATCTCATATAAAACTCTAGCATGGGATTTCCAACCTTATCTCATATAAAACTCTAGCAGGGGATTTCAAACCTTATCTCATATAAAACTCTAGCAGAGGATTTCAAACCTTATCTCATATAAAACTCTAGCAGAGGATTTCCAACCTTATCTCATATAAAACTCTAGCATGGGATTTCCAACCTTATCTCATATAAAACTCTAGCATGGGATTTCCAACCTTATCTCATATAAAACTCTAGCATGTTATTTCCAACCTTATCTCATATAAAACTCTAGCAGGGGATTTCAAACCTTATCTCATATAAAACTCTAGCAGAGGATTTCCAACCTTATCTCATATAAAACTCTAGCAGAGGATTTCCAACCTTATCTCACAGAAAACTCTAGCAGAGGATTTCCATCCTTATCTCATATAAAACTCTAACAGAGGATTTCCAACCTTATATAAAACTCTAACAGTGGATTTCCAGCCTCATCTTATATAAAACTCTAGCATTGAATTTCCAGCTAGACGAACAAGGCAGACCACAAATGCCCCCTTTTGGCCTCTACAGCCTTAGATGCCAAACCAGCCTGGAGCATGCTGCAGTCCTATGCAAATAAGGATGTTGTCTTCACTGTCAGATCATTGCATAATATTCTCCCTCATTGTTTTCCATGAACAGAACATCCACTTTGGCATCAAACCCTATGCCTGTACCCTGTGTGACAAACGGTTTGCAGCCCGCTCCAACTTGTTCCAGCACCGCCTACTCCACATGAAGCCATTCTGCTGCTATATTTGTAACAAACGTTTCGACAGAGATGAGCAGTTGCAGCGCCACCTGAAGTTACACCCCACAGCCAATGCCTTGTCTTGCAGGTAAGAGTTTGTACGCATTCCAGTTCTAATGGTCATTTTGTTCTGTAGGTCTATTGTTGTCTTATTAGCTTCACAGTCTGTTGTTGTCTTATTAGCTTCACAGTCTGTTGTTGTCTTATTAGCTTCACAGTCTGTTGTTGTCTTATTAGTTTCATAATCTATTGTTGTCTTATTGGCTTTACATTCTTTTGTTATCTTATTAGTTTCATAATCTATTGTTGTCTTATTGGCTTTATAATCTATTGTTGTCTTTTTAGTTTTATAATCTATTGTTGTCTTATTGGCTTTATAATCTATTGTTGTCTTATTGGCTCTACATTCTGTTGTTTTATTAGCTTCACAGTCTGTTGTTGTCTTATTAGCTTCACAGTCTGTTGTTGTCTTATTATTTTCATAATCTATTGTTGTCTTATTGGCTATAACATTCTTTTGTTGTCTTATTAGTTTCATGATCTATTGTTGTCTTATTGGCTTTATAATCTATTGTTGTCTTATTAGTTTCATAATCTGTTGTTGTCTTATTGGCTTTATAATCTATTGTTGTCTTATTGGCTTCACGTTTATTTGTTGTCTTATTGGCTTCACGTCTCTTTGCTGTCTTATTGGCTTCACATTCTTTTGTTGTCTTATTGGTTTCACATTCTTTTGTTGTCTTATTGGCTTCACATTCTTTTGTTGTCTTATTGGCTTCACATTCTGTTGTCTTATTAGTTTCACATTTATTTGTTGTCTTATTGGCTTCACATTCTTGCTCTTCTTTTCTCCTTTGTTTTTGTCTTCCTTTCTTTGTTTTTTCCTTCCTTCCTCCCTTCCTTTCTTCATTTGTTCCTCCCTTTTGACCTTTATTCACCTGTTTACGACCACCTTTGTTTACTCATATTCACCACTTGTTCTGTGTTTGTGACCTCCAGCCAGTGCTCATTTACAGCCACAAATGTGGAAGCCTTGAACCAGCACCTACAGGAGAACCACAAGCTGCTTACCTATGATACTCGCCGACATTCATCCAGTTTTGACAGTGACAGCGGGGACACACCTTCACAGGTAAGCATTTGAGTCGACTGCGTTATGAGTTGGTTTATGCTTAGATTCCTTTCTCAACATATTCATCAGCATCGCGCAGTTAATAGTGCCAGTCTTATGCTGGTTGACACAACTTTGTGAGCGTCCAGTGTGCTTATCATGCTTGGCTGTGCCGATCTTCACTCCTAATTCTTGTATTCTTACCAGTGATGTGGACATGTTGCTTTCAAAATCTTTGGACTACCTATCTCTCTAAGGGAATTGACAATGTCTGCATGATCCATGGGCCGGCCATCGTCACTTAATGCGGCACCTGCCAGTCTATCAGCTCTTTCATTACCAACAACACCTGCATGCCCTGGGACAAATATGAAGGTAACTACACACACAGGAGAGTTTTGTTAAACAATCCACTGTCTATGTAACCAGCCTGCCTTGACTCGCCGGATCATGCTCAAAGAATCACTCAGCACACACACGTGGGAATAGTCCTGTGATCCCAGCCACATGAAAGCTTGTGTCATCGCCATCACCTCCATCGTTATGCTTCTGGTTGTCATGGAGAAGGCGCTGCAGGCTTCTTGAACTCTACTGCCTGAAGAGCGAGTTGTAAATGCCCATGCACTCTTTATGTCCTCGTATAACAGACCCGTCTGTGAAGATCAGCACATCTGTCTCATCTGACTTGTCACTGATAAGTGCGTGTTCTTCGGCGTTGACAGCAGCGGGATTCTGCTTCCGACAACTCCTGTCAAGCAACACCACACAGGAGAATGTGAGATTGGGCGCTTTAGACGCTGGTATCCTTTCCCCACCTGGATGGATATATGTAAGGCTGCAGACCTGAATGATTTCATCCTCTGCCCCACCTAGCCATGATTTGCCCCTTTTAAGTCTATTGCCCTTTTTTCCTGAAGAGCATGTGGTGTAGAGGGTAAAGTCGACTGCTTCCAAGTCATTATAATTTTTGTATCATGTTGGAATAATTCTTAAAATGCTTATGACAGCCTTTCTTCGGCATATTCATCAGCCAAGCCATCTCATCTCTTGCTCATTAATGAACTGTTTTTAGCTATGGTCTTGAATAATTTCATCATTTTTTTTGTGTGGATCTCTTCTTGTATTCAGACAGCTCTTCTAAGTATTCTCATCTCTGTTGTTAAAATTTTGCGTTCATTATTTGTATTTTGAGGGTCAGTTTGTTTTTACACTGGTAGTATGAAGTTTGTCAACAAATGGTTCTTTTTCAATTTACCTTGGTTGACAAAAACGTGGTAGAATAATTTTTGTACTCTTCATTGTTTCTTAAAATAATTATTCTACCTGTGGCTTGTTGAAATGAATGGAATTATAACTGTGGCTTGTTGAAATAATTAGAATTAAACTATTTCGTTCCACTTACATTAATAAAGGGGGGGGGGGGGGGGGATCATGACCCCGTAGGAATTCTCGAAAGAATCCTTTAAAAGCAACAGTTTTACAGAAATTACAAATAATTTCTTTTCTGTAAACGTGTGCATTTTAAAATTTTATTTTCAGTACATATAAAATGAGTAATCAATAAACATGAACAGAATAAAGCATTAAAATGGCCTACAAAAGTAAAATGTATCAACAGTTAACAGAGAAAATCTAATGTGGACAGCCACTGTATCAACAGTTATCAGAGAGAATATGTGGACAACCACTGGTATCTAACAGTTATCAGAGAAAATAAAACAACCACTGGTATTAACAGTTATCAGAGAAAATATGTGGACAACCACTGGTATCAACAGTTATCAGAGAAAATATGTGGACAACCACTGGGGTATCAACAGTTATCAGAGAAAATATGTGGACAACCACTGGTATCAACAGTTATCAGAGAAAATATGTGGACAACCACTGGGGTATCAACAGTTATCAGAGAAAATATGTGGACAACACTGGGGTATCAACAGTTATCAGAGAAAATATGTGGACAACCACTGGTATCAACAGTTATCAGAGAAAATATGTGGACAACCACTGATATCAACAGTTATCAGAGAAAATATGTGGACAACCACTGATATCAACAGTTATCAGAGAAAATATGTGGACAACCACTGGTATCAACAGTTATCAGAGAAATATGTGGACAACCACTGGGGTATCAACAGTTATCAGAGAGATATGTGGACAACCACTGGTATCAACAGTTATCAGAGAAAATATGTGGACAACCACTGGTATCAACAGTTATCAGAGAGAATATGTGGACAACCACTGGGGTATCAACAGTTATCAGAGAGAATATGTGGACAACCACTGGTATCAACAGTTATCAGAGAGATATGTGGACAACCACTGGTATCAACAGTTATCAGAGAAAATATGTGGACAACCACTGGTATCAACAGTTATCAGAGAGAATATGTGGACAACCACTGGTATCAACAGTTATCAGAGAGAATATGTGGACAACCACTGGTATCAACAGTTATCAGAGAGAATATGTGGACAACCACTGGTATCAACAGTTATCAGAGAGAATATGTGGACAACCACTGGTATCAACAGTTATCAGAGAAAATATGTGGACAACCACTGATATCAACAGTTATCAGAGAAAATATGTGGACAACCACTGGGGTATCAACAGTTATCAGAGAGATATGTGGACAGCCACTGGTATCAACAGTTATCAGAGAAAATATGTGGACAGCCACTGGTATCAACAGTTATCTGAGAGAATATGTGGACAACCAAAGAATCTTAAAGCAGGCATAGAAATGAGAAACAGATTGACTGAGGAGGTGAGGAAGTCTAAGAGAAACCCTTTGACAGACATTGATGAGAGATGGCTGAGGTACTGAACTGAATTTCATAAATGATATTAAAAGCATTGCATAGAACAGAACGGTGGGAAGGGATCAACTATGAGCACTATGTGATGTATAAATGTTGCAACAGTATGATGATAATGTTTATAATATGATTATGATGATGAATAACCATTCTCAGGCTTTGTAACTTAATGATGACTGTTACAAAGATGATAAGGAGCAAATACCCTAGGAATAAAGAATTTGATGAAAGTGTAACTAAAACAGTTGTTTTAATGTAACCACTCATGTGTAACTTCCTATTTCAGCTTGTCATGTCCTTACCAAGTCCTACACTTACTTCCCCTGACAAATCACCTAGCCATCAGATGTCGCTGCAGATCGATTCCGATGCCATGAGGAGAATTGACTCAATCTGCTCACAGTTAGCCACCAGAGGCCAAGGCCACCATGGAGGAGATGGAACCCAGGTTAAACAAGAACCACTGTCACCAGGTGGTGTTAGATTCCCCCCGAACTCATCGCCTCACAGCTTCCCACCAGCCTCTCCTTCTAGGGACCAACTCTTCAACCACGGTTCCCCGACCTCCACCATCAGTAATTCATCCTGCATCAGTATTACATCTCGCTGCCACAACCAGCGTCTGCCACCATTTTCAACCGCCCTGGGACGACCTTACTCCAATCCCTCAGATCCTGAACAGGTCAGTCCCCTTTCAATGGTAGCTTGTCGCAAAGACGCATCTCCGATCCCAGGGATGGAGTCCCACGGGAATAAATTCCACATGAGCATGAACAATTCCCGATTTCTACCTCCAAATCGCAGAGCAAACTCCCTGGGCTCAGTGAATCACATGGGTTCATTAAGACACAGTGGTCCAGCACCAGAACACGTACGATCGATTGCCGACTCCACCAGTAATCTGTCCGAGTTTTTCTCGACTCTTCAGGGACTCGTCCAAAGATCACAGGAGATTCCAGAGCTTCATGTCAACATTTCAAGACCAAAAGTGTGTAGTTAACGTTCCATACCTGTCTCATATAGTTACTATCATCATCAGTACCTGTCTCATATAGTTACCATCATCATCAGTACCTGTCTCAAATAGTTACTATCATCATCAGTACCTGTCTCATATAGTTACTATCATCATCAGTACCTGTCTCGTATAATTACTATCATCATCAGTACCTGTCTCATATAGTTACTATCATCATCATTACCTGTCTCATATAGTTACCATCATCATCACTGTGTTTGACATCAATTGATGATATTACTGACCCACGTAATAACTGACTGATTAGAAGAAAGGCAAGACGGACATGTTATCTTTCTTCTTCAGGTTCACCAGCTGTAACCTCTGGTGGAAAATTCGGATTTTTCGTCCGCTGATTTTCACACGCAAAAAGTTCTGGAACCAGAACAAAGTCCAGAAGTGGATGAACAACCAGAACTTTCCACCGCATCTCACAGCCAGTGGATGTTATGAAGAAGAATCAGTGAATGACAGCATTACTGACTGACATCATTTTCGACTGGCATAATTACTAACTGGCATCATCTCTGACTGTATTTGAACGTATGCTTTTTCTCTAGATTTCAGTATTTTTTTATTGTGCTGTGTTATTTAATTACTGTAGCTCAGTGGCTAGAAGCTTTCCAGCCAGGCTCAAGATCATAAGTTGCATGCACATCCGTTTTACAGATCTGGCTTATTTGTATGCAGATTGTTGGTTCCTTGCTTTTCAGACAGATTAACTCCAACTTCGAAGGAAACCCCTAGGGAGGCAATAGGTCCATTCTTGTTTTTCCCATATTGGGGTCCCAGAGCTCCTACAGGGAAGATTTCTATATTTGACCTAAGGCTGCCAAGTTGACCCTATCTAAAACGGATACAAGAGGTGTTGATTATTACCCATCAGTTGCCAATCAGTCTGTAAAAATACTGGTTTAGTGCCTAGGTCCTTTACTCTGTGAAGAGGGTGAGGTGTTACCAGGGAATCTGGCTGACGCTAAACACTCAAAGTTAAAAGGCAAGATGGTTACACAATGAGACTTACTACTGGTGCCATTAGAATTGGAACTCTGCGCTTGCTACTAAAGATGGGGACGGAGCGCCTATGTTAATGTCCTGAGTTCTGTGATGTTGATTTTTAATTCAACATTCATTCTCTGAATTACCTTCTTCGTCTTTCTTTGACTTATGCACCATAAGATATTTTCTGTTGGAGACAGAATCTATGGGTATACTCGGTACACTGATGTCAGTTCTCAAATCAGTTACAAATATAACGTTGGGATCTTATTCGGGACCCGGGTTCAAATCCTCAGTAAGATTGGGTTTTTTTTATTGGAGGGGGGGGGGGGAGGGGGTACGACAGGACTAGCCATGCGCCCCTAAATTCTCAGGTTCAAAATACCACAAAATGGTAAATACAGACAGTAACAAGCATAGACTTTGACATAATTGTATTTTGGCTTAACAGATACCAATCATCTTTTTCAGATCACCAAAGATGTTAGTACCCAGTACAATAACACCAACTTACCTGGCGAGCTGCCTTCATTAGAGGATCTTCTCATTTACTATGAATCTCAAGGCAGACTGTACCGGTGCCAGCATTGCCGAATCAGCTTCGAAGAACGAGGCTTGTATTTTTTACATAAATCGCTGCACGGTGAGATGAGTCCCTGGCAATGTAGCATCTGTCTCAAGTTTTGTGCCGATAGAAATGATTTCCATCTGCATTTTGTGAACCAGCAACATCGGCCAGAGCATATCTTACACTGAATAAGAGAATGGATCGATGAATTCCAGGGAAGCAATTTGGGGGTTGGGTGTGGATAAATAGACCCACAGCTCCTATACAAACCTGTCCTAAAAGAAGTCTAATTAGAAAATTGCTTAAATCGGATGGGGCTGATATCGCAGCCTAGCTTTAAACCACAATACAGCATGCCAACTGCTCTTTTAAGGGAGAAAGCAGAAGAAGATAAGGAAGACCATGAAACAGTTTAGACCACTGTTATCAGAAATCCTGGCATACTTTAGAGTTGATCATTATCTTTCTTTGCGTGAAGTGTCATGGTAAGGAAATAATTGGTTATCCAGCACTCGACTGGGATCTCTGGCTATTATCATTCGATGTGAGTGAACAATGTCTAAGTGTTGTCAGTCCATCTTCTTCTTGGTGCCCTTCTACACTGGTATCAGCTGTTCTTGGTCAGATAATGTACTGGTGTTGCTGCATATCTAACAAGATGCCCAGATATTTAATATTCAGTTTCCTAATGTATCTGACACAAGAAGTTATTTGCACCGTCTGCCTGATCTGATATATAGCACGTGTTGTTGTTTGCACAATCTGCCTGATAATATCATATTAAATCCTGCAACACCAGGGTCAACCCAGCTGCATTTAATAAACTGTTTTTTTTTTTTAATTATTGATTGCCAGATGGCCAGGAGATACTGATTTTTTTGTAAGAATGGTTGCCCGGCTCTCTAGCGAAGCTAGTTAAACCTGACTTTCGCGGCGGCCGGGTGACGAACTCCTTGTGGTCCGGGTTCACTCCTGGGGGTAGGCAGAAAAGCCACATTTCTCCCAGATTAACGGTACCTATAATGGAATCAAGGCCAAAGGGTTGCGATATCCAAAGTACCAAGCCAAAGGGTTTACAACTCATGGTTTCTGGATACGATAAAGAAAAGAAAAATTGTAAGAATGGCATAATACCTTGAGTACGCCAGAATGGACTAGAATAAGGAGCTCTTCCCCTGTTATTCTTCAATGTTTTTACCATCAGCATTGGAGCTCTTTGCTGGCTGCTGAAGATGAGGACAGAGAATTCCAGTGTTGTAATAACTCAACTCAGTTCTTACATTTTGTAAAGAGTATTGATCAATGAAAATAATATGAATTTTCTTGTCTGTGAGTGCCTATAATTAGGCAGCTTTGTTTTAGGATTCCTTAAGGCTGTTATATATTTTTTTTAATTAGATTTTTCTAATTCCAAAGATGCCTTGAATGGCACATGTTTTTCGCTATTTAAGATGTTGCCTTATTGGTTTTTGTTTTTCTTTCTTTTATACACTCAGCAGATTTATTTATAAAAAAAAATTTTTTTTTAAGTCTCAGTGTGGAAAATGTGATGTTTGTATTTATGTCAGTATTGGTCTGTTTACCTCATGCAGTTTTGTTACTTACAGGGTACGTTGTTTTTACATTGCATGAGACTCCTCAGCAAGGTAGTGAAACTTTTTGCCATTTCACAAGACAGAGAGGAAGATCTGGCTCACAAAAACAGGAAAAACTACTGGGGACTGGTGAAGATTTCAAGTCACTTATGTATGAGTTTTGGGAGAAAATTGAAAAACTTCAAGTGAATTAAGAGCTGAGGAAGACACAAATGTTGGATAGGACACACGTTGAGAAAACCGGATAACAGTGTAACTAGAATATCTTGGCACTGGAACCAGCAGGATCAAAGGAGTAAGGCAGACCAAACACACAGGGAGAAAGGAACTGGAGAGTGAAGTTATAAAGATAGGGAAGACATGTAATAGCATAGGATAGGACTACTTGGCATGAGTTGGTTGAGTACCTATGCTCCATTGGGGGATAAAAGGCAGAAGAACAACTCGGGTGTACCAATATATTTATGACTCATGCTAGAACAGTTGCACAAAAACGTTGATTGCTGAACAAGAAATAACTCGCTCAAGCTGTAATATTGTCATAAAATTATCACCACCTGATAACAGTAAAGAGTATTCTGTTTAGCTGATTATCTGCACCTCAGATACACTATAGTGTATACCAATTTTTATCAAATTATCTCCACCTGAAACCAGATAGTGTATACTAGTTTTCATCAAGTTATCTCCACTTGATACCAGGTAGTGTATACCAGTTTTCTTCAGATTGTCTCCACCTGATGCCATGTGGCATATTCACATTGTCATCAAATTATCTCCACTTGAGTCCTTGTAAAATATACCAATTCCCTCAGACTGTCGCCACATGTGACATATCAATTACTCATATTTCTGCATAATTACCTCATCTGTTGCTGTATGTATTGTTGTGTAAAATAATCTCCACCTATTACTATATATAAATTAGCACTTTTTTCTTCAAATTATCTCCCCAGTATCAAACTGAATTGTGTCACCATTTTCACTTTCTGTATCAACTGTGTTAATCAGAGGTTTTTCACCCTCTCCATTTAATGTGACGTACATTTATTGGTAGGGAAATATTTCTCACTTTTCCAAAGTGGTCAGTGAGTATTGGTTGTTCTGACAAAAGTATCAATATTTTGTGTGTGTGTGTATGTGTTTTTTTGTTTATATACATGAGTATGCACAATCCAACCTGTGAACTGTATATTTACACTAACCATGTTTAGTGTGATGTCTTAAATGACAGTATTTTTATTCTTTGGTATTTATTTATGTAGTTTCTTATTTGAAAAAAAAAAAAATTTGACAACTTTGTGGCTGTTCCTGGAAAAGTGTGATCCATCAGTATATTTATGTTCAGGTTGTTAAGTATTCATGATTCTAGCATTAACCTATTATGTATATGGAGACAGTGTTTCTTCTTGGCAAGTGTTTGGGGGAAGGCGACAGGTCATTTGCTGATGAACCATTTATTGATATGGATTTTGTTTTAATTATCTGCACCACGATTGTGTGTTTTTGCTTGCTGCCCCGAGATCTAGGGCTCTCGTGTTAGCCTAGCCTCCTCTTCATCTTCTTTGTGTTCACCAGCTTCAAACTCCAGTGAAAAGTTCAGGTTGGTCATCCACCCCTGGATTTTAGTCATGTTCCAAAACCTGAGTGTTGTATGCAGACTGTTGGTTTCTTGCTCCTCAGGCAAATGCACTCCGATTGTGAAAATAAGACCCTAATTAGTCGACTGATATGACATGCATTTTGGGAAGGCAGTGGGTCTCTTCCTGTGTTTCCCACAATGCGGCCCCGTTACCCACACAGGGTAACCCTAGCCTAAAATAAGCACCAGGAGATGAGCCAGTGGTATGTCGGGCATATGACTTGGAATCGAGCTCGCCTATTTTGTTAATTCCAAAGGAAAGGTAACACCAGTATGTTCGGTGAACACAAGATAAATTATTGTTTTCTCAAAAACACAAATACATTCAAGATGCAATACAAAATCATAAAACACAGATAGCTGGCCATTTTGAGGCATGCTGAAGAAGCTGGCAGATCAGAAGAGCGGTGCTCTGTCTGTCTTCCTATTGCAGCTTCCCACCCAGACCAGCTGAATGTTGAATGTTAAATTAAGAATCAACACAACAGCACTCGGGACACTCCCATAAGTGCTCAGTCCCCCATCTTCAGCAGCAGGCTGTACCCTAGGTCCTCCTCCTCCTCCTTCCTGGACTTGACCTGGTACCCAGTGTAGGCTGGGTTTTGGAACTGTGGGCTGGGTTTTGGGACGGTAGGCTGGGTTTTGAAACGCTGGGTTTTGGAACTGTAGGCTGGGTTTTGGAGCTGTAGGCTGGGTTTTGGAGCTGTAGGCTGGGTTTTGGAACTGTAGGCTGAGTTTTGGAACTGTAGGCTGGGTTTTGGAACTGTAGGCTGGGTTTTGGAACTGTAGGCTGGGTTTTGGAACTGTAGGCTGGGTTTTGGAACTGTAGGCTGGGTTTTGGAGCTGTAGGCTGGGTTTTGGAACTTTAGGCCTGGTTTTGGAACTGTAGGCTGGGTTTTGGAACTGTAGGCTGGGTTTTGGAACTGTAGGCTGCCCTAAAATAACTTTTTTTATTCAATGCAGTTGAATACATTTCTGTGACTGTGCCTCTTAGATTAGCGCCCAAATCAGGACTCTTTCAAGTCGCACGAGGCCAGCCTATCAGACTGCAATTAAAACACAAAGTTAACTATTTATGTGTGACGATTGAACCAACAAACTTTATTTTCAAAGGTTTAACCCCCTGACTACCACACGCATTAACCCTAGCACTTTCCCAGATACTACGTATTTTAGGATGTACTAAAAATGCCATAGCTACATAATTATTTAAGATAAACTGGGGGTTTATCGTGGTAGCCAGGCAAAAAATGTTGGATGTATTGGTGTTTACCTTTCCTTCGGAAGGAACAGAGTAGGCCATGAGAGGGATCATGTTGCATGGGCAATATATATGTTTTACAGACATGGAACTGGCACCATATGTCCAAGGTGCTTCAAGACTTAGAGTGGTTTTTTTAAATACTTGTGCATAATAATAATTGTTGTTGTTGTTTTAATTATTATGAGTGTTTATGTGCCATTATTGAGACTGGTTTTTGGCTTTCAGTTCATGGCTTACCTCCTGTACCATTAGCTGTTAGGGTCTCATATGGTGTGTGGGGATGTAAATGTGTGTGTGTGTGTGTAAATGTGTTTGTATGTAAATGTTTGTGTGTGTGTGTGCAAATATGTGTGTATGTAAATGAGAGCCTACACAGTGGCAGGTAGGGAAACGATTGCTGAGCCATGAGTTCATCCAGAACTCAAGTTTAAACAAGACTAAAGTCTAGAAGTGGTTGAACAACCAGAACTTTCCGCCAGAGTTTACAGCTGGCGAATGTGCAGAAAAGGAAGAAATAATTTTGTGTTATAACTAACACTTCTTGTGACCAGCTTGACTACCGTCAGCCCCTATTTACATCACCAGTTTAAGTGTAAAAATGCAGACAAAGAAACGGTAATCAGTATGCCTTAAACTGGGAAGATTTGGTGAAAGATAGATAGAGGAAGCCAAGAAGATTCTGGGGAGACTGTTGTTACTGGCATGAAGGGATGTCAGCACACAAACTGATACTTTTGCAGATCACAGCAAATGAAGGAGTACGATAACCCATGCCGGTCAGCAAAGCACTTGATGATGATGAAATATTGTTACTTTTTTTCTGTTAATTTTATATTATTTCCCAAATATTTTTGTGACTCTACCTCAGATCTAAACTTGGGCTGTGACATGATTGGTTAACCGTTTTGGGGAAGAAATTTTGGATCTGTTTTTATGTTTTTGGTTTATGATCCACTGAGTCCTTGCTGATATCCAGTTATATATTGTGGATTATATAAATCTGTTTGTCTACTTTAACTCTTCAGCATGACATGTTCGTACTTTATATATATCACACATTTATGTGACACAGTGAACACGGCTTATACAGAACATCTGGCCACTAAATGAAGTGAATTTTGATCAACCATCTCAGAATAAATTTTGACTAACTAAATTTCTGGAGCATATTTTTTTGCCTCAACAGTTCAAAATGTCTGGCAACATGTTTAATGTGTATAATTACTGTGATATTTGCCTATACTATCCCCACCCCCCTCCCCACCCCCCCCACCCCCCCCCCCCTTTCTGTTTCTTCATCCGCCATAAACATTGAACAGCACTGAACGTTTTCACTAATATATTTGCCTTTTCCCCCCCCTTCTTTATCTGAAAATAACCGACATCCCCATGAGGCATGTAATTTTTAGTTATTTTGAAGCCGCACCTTGGCTTTTGCTGGGGGCCCTAACTTGAACTTGAACTTGGTAGAAAACAAAAATTATAAAACTCCTCGACTCTTTCAGTCTGCTCCTGATTGAGCGGTGACTATATCAAGTCCTTGTTTGTGTGCTGACTCTAGGTCGTTTTGTTTTTTGTAGGCGTTTGGTTGTGCCTTGATTACCGATCTTGCTATTTGTCCTTTCCTTTTTGCCTGTGTGAGCTGTTACGCACTCTGTCCGTGATTGTTCCTTGGCTGTTTCCTTGTACACCACATCGAAATCGATAAGCTGAGCTCCAACCACACGGCCCCTTTCAGGGTCCCACTAAAAATCTTTTTTGTGCTTTTATTTTTTGCATCTTACATGTGTAAGTGCGTTTAAGCGTTTTTTTTTTTTTTTTTGCCTTAATTTTTTTTTTGGGTTTGGTTTTTATTTTTTTGGCCTCTCTTTTTTTTTTTTTTTTCAATTTTTTATCCAGTTTTATTCTGGCCACACATGGTATAGAAGTAGTGGGGATGTAACACAGTTTATGCAAAAAAATTAAGAGAAAATTGAAAGCTTGAAAAGCTGAGTAGGACATAAAGCAAGGTCGAAGGAGTGAGTGAGATAGATAGCTTGCTAGGTGAGGGGAGATTCTGTTGGTTTTGGCTTTCGATGGCCGCGTCCGTTTGTCTGTTCGCTGGTTGGTTGTTTCCTCCAGGTCGTGGCGACTCACTCTAGGTTCGTGCTGTTTGATGGGGTTGCGGATTGAGTTGTTGCTATGCGGTTGTCGACTATCGGGCAGTTCCCCACTGTAGTTCTGCTAATGAATTGTTTGACGAGCGCTTCCAGGGCTTTGTCGCTGGTGGTGTGCAGCCACTCTGTGATGGATACTTTCTTTTTGTGGGTCGCACAGTAGTCAAGGATCGGTTTTCGAGAGATGTCATGCTTCTTGCAATCTAACATGTAGTGGCCTATTGAGTTTTGGCATCTGCAGGTAGAGCACGTTGGGTTTTTGTATACATCGGCCCAGTGTCCCAGCCTCAGATTCCAGAGTTTGTTGACGGTCGGGATTTTCGTTTGTTCTTTTATCTGAGGCTGGGGCCTTGGTTTCCTTAGTAGATTGTATGCATGTCTTCCTTGCTTGCAGTTATGCCACTGGATTTCCCAGGCTTTTAACAGGAGTTGTTTAGTGGCTGCGCGGCCTTCGGATTTGCTTAGTCCTATATTTAGTACATCGGCGCTGTTGATGCCTTGTTTGGCAGCTAGATCGGCCGCTTCGTTTCCAGCTATTCCTTTGTGGGCTGGAATCCAACATATTGTCAGTTCACATCCTTTGTTTCTTAGCTCCGTTGCTGCCGCAAGTATCTCTTCTTTGACGTCTTGTCTAGAGCCTCTGCTGAGGTCTTTGAGAGCTTATACTGCGGCCAGTGAGTCTGTGAGAATGTGAACTTTGGTCGGGGGGTTGGCTAGGGCGAGGCCGGTTGCTACTTTGATGCCGATTAGTTCGGCTGTGCAAATTGCGGTCCCGTCAGTGAGGTTGAAACTTTGTGTAACTCTGAGCTGTGGGGCGAAGATGCCTACCCCGACTTTCCCCTCCTCATTTTTAGAACCGTCGGTGTATATCTTGACGCTATCAGTCACGAGATGTTCTAAATACTCTTCTGCTATTTTTTTGGCTTCTGCCCTGTCGGTGTGTTTAGTGATTAGTTTAGTTAGGGAGGTGTCGGTTGCCGGTGGGGTCAGCTCCCATGGGGGGAAGGTTGCATTGATTTTGATGGTGTCCTTGAAGGCTCGGTCTACGCCGCTTCCTTCCACCGTTCTCGCTAGGAGCCAGGCTACCGGTTCCTGGAACCGTGGAGTTTTGCCGCTCCCATAGTGGTGCAGGTTGGGGAGGAAAGCGACCCTGGCGGGGTGTTCCGGGTCGGCGTTGGCTTGCATCCAGTAGTTGATGGCCAGTTGTCTGCGCCTGAGATTAAGGGGCGTCACTCCGAGTGCAACTTCCATTGCGGCTCTGCTGGTGCCAGGGCCAGTTCCTATGATGGTAGCTAGGGCTTGCCTTTGGATGCTATCGAGGCTATTTTTGATGTTGTCGGCTGCTGAATCGTACACGATGGAGCCGTACTCCAATCTGCCTCTAATAAATGCCATGTAGAATTGAAGCTTTGTTTTGGTGTGGGCGCCCCATCCGCTGCCTTTTATGATTTTTAGCATGTTATTGAGCGGCTTGGACCGCTCCACCGTGTACGTTATGTGCCTTTTCCAGCAGAGTTGCTCATCAAGCTCGATCCCTAGGAATCTGGTGTGTATCTTTCTCTGGATCTGCCTGCCTCCCATTTCTAGCCTTATCGACCCTTCTTCGTATCGCTGCATGGTTTTTTTGTTGAAGATCATGAGGGCTGATTTGTCAGTGTTGACCCTAAACCCCCATTCGTTCATCCAGCGCATTACGTTGTTATGTTCTGGCTGGAGACCGTTTCTTACTTGAGTAATCTCGCTCCCGGTCATCCACAGAGCGCAGTCATCAGCGAATTGGGACAGTTTGACTCTTTTATCTGTGATCACTCTGTGGAGGTCGTTTACCAGTAAATTGAATAAAGTCGGAGAGATTACGGCCCCTTGTGGGATGCCGTTTTCCTGCACTAGGGTGTCTGATTCTTCATTTCGGATCTGGACTGCGAAAGTTCTTTCAGAGAGGAAGCTTGAGATGTAGTTCAAGATTCTTCCCGTGAGCCCTAGCCTCTTGATCTTGATGATGGCTCCTTCGCGCCAGCACTGGTCGAACGCCTGGGCGAGGTCAGGAAAGCGGCCATCGTTTTGTCTCCCCTCTTGAACCCGATTTTAGTGTCGTTTTCCAGCCTTATAATTTGGTCCAAGGTTGACCTGCTGGCCCTGAATCCTGACTGGGTGGGGCTGTAGAGTTTCTCTCGGTTCAAAAAGAAGATGAGACGTTTGTTGATAACAGTCTCTAAGACCTTTCCCAGGTGGGAGGTGAGGGCAATCGGTCTATACGATTCTGTGTTCTGCGGATCTTTGCTGGGTTTGAGTACTGGGATTACCAGAGCTTTTTTCCATTGAGTAGGAATCCGCCCCCTGCTCCATATGTTGTTGAAAAGATTTGTGATGGATTGAATTACTTTAGCTGGAAGCATTTTTAGGATGGAGTAATTAAGAATATCGCCTCCCGCTGCTGAACTCGCCTTTTCCTTGATCGCGGTGGCTACTTCGTCCACTGTGATGTCTGTGTTTAGGGGCAGAAAGTCGCTTGGGGATTGAACCGGTCGTCCTCTTTCCTCTTCAAAGTAGCGGTTTCGCCTGTCGATCTCTTGAGCGCCCAGGCGCTGGTTTGAACTGACATCGAAAAAGTGGCGTCCAAAGGTGTCGGCTTTTTCTTTGTCGGAGATGGCCAGGGTAGGGATTTTTAATGTCGGAATTTTTGTATGTTTTTGGTCTCCTTTGATCGCTTTTATCTGTTTCCAGACTTTCGTGGGAGCTGTACTGGGGTTTAGCGATTGGCAGAATAGTTTCCACTGGCATGTTTTGGCTTTTTTTATGATTCGACTTGTTTCATTTCTTATATTTTTGTAGTTTTGTAGGTTTTCTTCGTTGCGGCGTCTGCGATATTTGCGTAGCGCTGACTGCCTCGCATGGACCGCAGCTTCACAGTTTTCGTTCCACCAGGCCCTCGTTTTTTTGTTACTACGTTTAGGGGCGAGATTGTCTCTGTGCCTATTGAATATAAGGTGTTCGGGCATGTTCTTGTTTGGGATATGCTTGATAGCCACCTTTAGGATAGCGGTTGTGAGGTTTTCTGCGCTTTGGTCTATGTCGTCCTCGAGAATAGTATTAAAATTGGTGGATGAGATTTCATTGCGAAATGCGGCCCAATTCGCCTTTTTGATGTTAAAGTACGGTCGCTTAATTTCTTCCACCAATTGTGGGCGCGTTCTCGTACTGATCTTGATTGGCAGGTGATCGCTGCTGCTGTCGGACATAACTGACCAATGGCAGCCCGCTAGCCCCGCCGTGGCTATCGATAGGTCTATTGCTGTATCTCGCATTTTGAGGCTGGAGCTTATCCTAGTGGCGGAGCCATCGTTGAGTACAGTCAGAGAGTTGTCTTCAATAAACTGCATTAGGTTATTGCCTCCTCTGTCTGCTGTTGGCTCTCCCCACGTCTGATGATGCACGTTCAGGTCTCCGAGAAGTAACGTGTTTTCTGTGAGGAGGCTTTTGATTGTGTTGAGGTCTGTTGCCTCAATTTTCCCTGCTAAGCAATACACATTAATGATCGTTAGGTCGTGGTTGTGGCCGGCGATCCTGATCAGCATTCCTTCTATATTTCGGGTGTTAAAGCCAGTGTGAGATATGACTTTTATCTGATTGCTGACCAGGGTCGCTACCCCGCCACTCCTCGTATCGGATTTTCTATCGTTTCTGTATATGTTGAAGCCCGGGCGCGTGAATCTGTCTCCTTCTTTAAGTAGTTTCCTGCAGGGCATAGACTGTTGTCACCTCCCATGTTTGTTGGAATATATCTGGGAGGTTTTTTCTGACGCCGTTGCAGTTCCACTGCAGAATATTAATATTGGCACTCTCCATTTTAAAGGAAATAAACGCTGTGCTAACACTGTTTTCTTTTTAAGCTTCTTGGCTCGTTTCTATTGTGTCTGAGTCGGGGTCGGGTTCTGAATCTGACGATGAGGATTCGTTATCTATCGTACTAGAGTCCGAGTCGGGCAGTTTGCCTTCTATCTTCTCCAGCCTGCTGATAATGGACGCTATAGTCTCCTCTGTGATATTGGTAGCGGTTTCGTTGAGGCGGTCGCAGCCAGGCAGCTCGATTGGGACATTTTGGTTTTCGGCGGGTTGATTGTTGGCCTTGTTTTGGTTCGCTGCCTTTAGGAGATTGACTTCACCAATGAAGGATTGCTGGTTTTTCACCAAATCGTCGATTATAGCGCGTAAGTTTAGTATTTCTTGGGTCATTTGTTTTTCTCTCTGTACATTCTGATCCCTCTCCGAGTTGAGCTTTTCCTCTAGCTTTTTTATCGCCTCAGCCGACTCGCCTAGGTCGCTTTTTGTTGGGCTAGCGGTGACTGGGATGGGCTGGCTGGCCGATAGATTTGCCGCAAGATTCTCTAGAGATTTCTGCGTCCTTCTAACTTCGGATGCTAGTTCTGTGGGCGACTTTTGCTGGGAACGGAAAAATTTGACGGCTTTAAGCGAGGTTTTGGTTAGGATGGCTTCCTTCCAAGCTTTTTGTTCTTCCTTTCGTCGTCGGCAGCCTAGGTACTTGGCGCTGTGGCTTTCACCGCAGTTGGCGCATTTTCGGTCAGGGTTGTGGATTTTGTAGTCGGTGACTGATTTCGCCTTCGCGCATTCTCGTATCCAGTGGGAGGCGGAACAAAAAGCGCACACTGGTGACCGTTTGCAGTTTTCTTTAGAATGGCCGAAGGCCTGGCACCGCCCACACTGAATGAGGGGCGGGATGAATGGTTCACAGAGTTTTGACCTGGTTTTGTAGGTGATATGAGGGGGTGAATCCTTCCCTGAGATAGTTAGTTTGATTACGTGGGTGGGTTGGCCGTTTTTCTTTAACACTCGGGAAGCGTGGGTTATTTCAAGTCGCGGGTTTTCGTTTTTAAGTGTTTCGGTGATTTGTTAAATTTCGTCCAAAATGTTTATCCCTTTTATCACAACTTTGGACTGTGGTTTAAATTTGTCAATTCTTATTTTAATGTCATGGTCCAGTTGCAAAGACTTTCCTTCCCCTTTTTCGATCTCATTGAATAGCTCGATCGTTTGTTCGGTTCTACTCAGGATCACGGTTAGTTGATTTGTCTCTTTTTGTAGGCGGAGGTTAACTACAGAGTGGTTCCCAAGCTTGTTGTTTAGCATCGCTATAGCTTTTGCATTGTCCGATTTCGCGAGTGACACTAGCGAAAATTCTGGGCATTTTGTCTCAGTAATTATTAGTTTTGTGTTAATTGTTCTCTGAGGTCTTGGCTGGTGTCCTGTCGGGATAGCCGGGGAGACGGACGGTGAGATTGTGGGTGGCACGTTTACATCCCTTTCTCCATGGGGTTTGACCGTTCCCTCCGTGACTGCTGTTGCGTAAGTCTTGGCTGACTCGCCTGGTGAGAGCGCCAGCTGAGTTTCGACTGTAGTCAGCGGCTGGATGGGTGACGCGGGCATGGAATTCTTTTTTACCTGAGTCGTTTTGGCTAGAGGGCTCACTTCTGGTTCTTGGTCTGCTATTGCCTGTAGAACCGGCTTCTTGAGGGGAATCCGAGGCCCCGTCACTTTCGATGCCCTGTTTTGATTTTTCCCTGTTGGGATTTTAATTGTAGAGTTTGACTCCTGAGAGTTGGCTCTGGTAGATCTCCGCGTGGTAATCGGCGGTGTTTTTGACATTTTTAGAGTGGCTAAGCCCTAGTTGAAAGTTTTAATCGTAGATTATACTCACACACTCTTGGCTTGCTGACGTCTTGGATGATGTGTCGTCTCGGATGGTAACAAGTTTTTGCAAGAGCTTGTCCTCTGCTGGGCAACAGGCCTGGTTAGGAAGTCCTCTTAAAAAGAAGGATTTCCCAGGGTGTTCCCAACAGTACACAAGGATAATGCTAAGTCTTGCGAGGCAACGAACTCTCGCTTGACTTGGTGGTCTTGTGACTAGGTAGCGAGTGCTGGCAGATCAAGCCGATTAACAAGCGATCAACCAGTCTTCTTGTTTCCCTAGCACGTACCTGAGATGCGGACTGTTTTGAGTGAGGCAAAAACTCCCACTTTTTCGGACCGAAACGACTGACTTTTAGTCAGCGTAACGACTTGTGATTTGAAAACACTACAGTTTTCAGGTCTAGCAGATCAAGCCGAGCGAAGCAGCGATCAATACTAGTCCCTGAGGTAACCTGTGATTCTCCTCTCAAGCGCACGCTGAACTAAATTCGAGGCAACGAACCCACTCGATCATAAGACACCCACAAGGCAACTGACTCTCTCGCTGTCTTCTGTCTCTCTGTCTGAGTCTGTCTCTCTCTCGTCTCTGGGGGCCCTAAATATAGCCGGCCCTTAAATATGGCCTAAAAGCTGGGACCTCTCCACGGGTGATCCTCATCCTCTTGGTGGCACTTTATGTCACAGGGTGTTTATCGCTTGTTTGATGTCCTGGTGGGGTACAACTTACCTATCTACCTAGATTTATACGAGAGACAAAATTGTTGTTATAGACAACTTATTTAGGTAAACGAAAGAAGAAAAAAAAACAGAGACAAGAGTAAGTATGTGTATAATGCCAGGGAATACAGCTGCACGAGTTACCCATAACCCTTAGCTGTTGCGTTCGGAAAAGAATTGTAATTGAATTAATCTTTCGTCAGTTACCTTGTCTGGATGACACACTGTTAATTATTATTGTATTAACTCTTCTCATGTATTGCTATTGTTGCTTATGTATTGCACTTTCTCCTTGATGTTTTTTCTTTCTTTTATACCCCCCCCCCTCCCCCAACCCCAATCTGGAACTGCAGCCTAAAGGTTTTACATCCAGTGACTCAAAGAGTACATTTCTGAACACCTGTCCAACAGCAAGAAATCTGCACTACCGCTCCTTGAGCCATGTAAAGCAGTTATATTGGGGCACTGTACTGTTATTAAAAAAAAGCCAATTAATGTCCTATATGCATAAAATGGTTTTCCACCCTCTGGGCTGCTTTGTGACACTGTTCGCCTAAAAATAAAAAATAAAAAGCAACGCTTTGAATGGGAATCCCACAAGTAAAAATCCCCAAAACCCAGTACAACCATAGAAAAGTTATATTAAAGCCCGACTTCCATCGAAGTCAGAATGCACCAGCCTGAGAGGTGAGGAACCAACAGTCTACATACTGATTGGTCAGATCTGTAGAATGGATGTGCGTGCACTCAAGTTCTGGAACAAGAATGAAGTTCAGAAGTGGATGAGCAACCAGAAATTTCTGCCACTTTTACTTCCCAGGACTGCACCTGGTACCCACTCAAAGCTGGGTCGACCTGGGAGCCAAGCAAAAGCCAGGGTGGGGCTTCAGATAACGAAAAAATAGCATCCCACATGGGGACGGCATGGTTATGTGTGGAGGAGTTAATTTATAATGCAAAAACAATCCGTTATCTGCATAACTCTTCCACTGTTAATTTTATGGACATGAATTCTGCTATCTGTTTTATATTTTGTTATTTCACCTTGCATAATCCTTGTTAATGTTGCATTAGTTTTCACTTCACTCCCTTCCCCTTTTCTTGTTTTACCATCATTCTTTTAAAATACTACCACATCTTATCAAATGTAGTCATATTTTTGTGCATTTGTTTCCTTATCATTGGGTACTTGTTATTTGTAATTACTTCCCATTTGTATTTTAAAATGTTTACCCTGTCGTCCCGAGAAGACTAAATCACCCCCATAAATGATGATATATTGGCCTTTCTGCAATAACTTGTTCTGAAAAAATGTAATTAAATTCCATTGGTTCCGTTTGCACCTGTTCAGTGTTAAATAGACCAGGATATTATATTAACTGAAAATAAAAAGGGGGGGGGGGGGGGGGGAGGTTCTTTATGACATCAATAGCTTTTTTAAAACCAGTAAATGTTTAAGAGATTGATTAGTTACATGTGTAAATTTTTAAAGGATTTTTATCGTGCTGGGTGAAAGGGTTGAGGTCACTCAGTTTTAAGTCAACGCCCTCACCACCATTGGTCTACAGGTTACATCGCAACAGTCAGGTGCCCCAACATAACTATCTTATAAAACTGAACGGGCTTTCAGTTTGGCTCCACCAAATCTGGCCCTCAGTGGCCTAGCCTAGGAAGTGGCTCATGGATCATCACCAGTTGTATTGTGTTAATGATCTTTCTACACTGGGGCACATGACAATCCCAGTTTTCACGATTTTGGCACCTGAACAAACTGAGTTGAATAGCCCTGGTATAAAGAAATAATGCAGGTATACGCTGGTATCGAAAGTTAAAAGACACTGTTTTACAGACTGATTGTTAGAAATAAATCTCACCTGGTGATTTGCAGTAGTGAAACGAGGTTCATTGCTTCAGGTAGATTTATTTGCTGAAAGTTCTGTTGCATGTCAACACACAGGGTACCTAACATTAGTCTTCTTCTTCTTCTTCTTTTCTTCAGCATTCAGAACCCTTGAGGTTCACTGTTGCAGATATCACCCGCCTCCGTTCATCTCTGTGATTGGCCTTCTCTTTCTCGTTGGTGACTCCGGGTGTTTGTAGGTCTGCCTGTTCGCATCATCTCTTTTGAGTATGAAGTTTTTATCTCTCTTTTGTCTGCAATTCTTTCTTTGTGCCCCAGCCATTGCAGTCTATTAGCCCTCATGATGCCAGTAATTAGTGGTGATTGAAACAGATTATGAATTTAATTGTTGCTTATGGACATTCTTCTTCTTCCTCCTCCTCCTCCTTCTTCTTCCTCCTCCTTCTTCTTCTTCCTCCTCCTTCTTCTTCTTCTCCTCCTCCTCATTCTTCTTCTTCTAGTTGTGATTTAAACAGATTATGAATTTAATTGTTGCTTATGGACATTCTTCTTTTTCTTCCTCATCCTCCTCCTCCTCCTTCTTCTTCTTCTTCTCCTTCTTTTTCATCTGCTTCTGCTACTGCGGCTCCTCCTCCTCTTCCTCCTCCTCTTCCTCCTCCTCCAGTTATCAAAATATTAATGAAAGATGTAAGGATCATCTGTTTGCTCTTTATAATGCACTGTATAAGTTGGTTTTCATTTCATTTAGGCTGTTCTTGATGCCAATGTTCCATTTATTTTGCATGGTGATCCCCTTGCTCTGTTATATTTCTTCAGCTTAGCTGCTATGGCATTTGGTGCCAGGGGATGTATGTCATTCGGCCAAACCATCTCATCTGTTGCTCTTTAATGAACCCTGTGACTAGTTTCACTCGTAGTCTCTTCATGTTTCTCTTCCTCCTCCTCCTCAGCGTTCACCGGCTGTAACCTGCAGCAGAAAGTTCTGGCTATCATCCACTTCTCGACTGCCGTTTTGTTCTAGAAATTGAATTGTGGGTCGGTTAGTCTTAGTCTTTCCTCTTGAGCCTAGGGAGGTACATAGGTCAGAGGTTGTAGCTCTCCGTCTGGCAGTTTGTTGCCACCTGGTTTAGGTCTTGGATGTTCATTAGGCCCATGGTTGAGCCTTCCCTGATGATGGTTTTCCACAGGATCTCTTGGTCTTTCCTGTTTTCTTTTCCCTGCCGGTGCCCAAATGAGGGCTTGACGAGGGAGCCTGGTCTTTTTTTTTTAGATTCAGATTTCTAGATTTTGAGTACACATCCATTATGCCTATCTGGCTTATTTGTATGCAGACTATTGGTTTCTTGCCTATAAATGGTTAGAGGAGGCTTCTTATTCCCCTTAAACAAAATTTTTTGGGGTGGGGCTCACAAGACCGAGCCCAGGTTCAGCACCTGTGGATAGATTTAAAGCAAAGACTTTCAGGTCAGCAGGAAGGTGCCACGGCTCTTCACTGTAGTGATAATACAGATAAGTCAATCATGAAGAGCAGACACTAGAATATTGTAAAGACACAGCGGTTATTCTCGATTTGTGTGGGGACAGAGTTAACTCGTTTTTTTGTTGTGTTTTTTTTTTTTTTGCATTCAAGCTGGGCTGTGCACTATCAGTCAAACACACCCAATTTCAGCAGAATAAACGACTTTTTCCTCATCAGGCGTATTGGGCATATTGTGCTAGACCTGTTTTCTATAGTCCAGTCTACATTTGATTTATGATTTGGTCAACATCACGCCAGCTGCCTTTACTTCCCAGGACTTTGCCTGGTACCCATTTAAGGCTGGGTTGATTTTTTAAAGTCCAGCTCCATTCAGATTTGAACCAGCTGCATTGCAGCGGCACCCATTTGATGTCAGAAAATCCCTGATTAGTTACTCGTTTGACGTGCTAGTTGTGGGGCAGTGGGTCTGTTATTGTTTTCCCACAACATGGGGCTCTGAAACCCACACAGGGTTGTGTAAGGTGTACTTTCTTTTGGCTACTCAGTGACTTTATGGTGAGATGTAGACAGCTATCTTTGTTTTATATTGTATATTGTATCTTGAGTGTATTTCTCAGGTTTTGGGAAACCGGTAATTTATCTTGTGTTTGCCACATTTCACCATTTTGATGTAAATGTATATAAACCTGTGATTGAACAAAGATTGTTTGAAGTTTCTGTATAACTGTATCTGTATTCATTTCTGTAGAGAAAGGCTGGTTGAGTGTAATCATAGTATTGGTTGTTGTAATATTGTTGATTGTGGTGGTTGTGAGATCTTCTACTGTGTGCTCACTGGCTGTAAGGTAAACAAATTAAAAAGTAAAGGTCCCTTTTCCATACCTTTAGGCGTATAGGGCTAGGCCTATTTTGTTTATAGACCAAGATGAGTGATGTGGTCAGTATCACGTTGGCCGCCTTTACTTCCTAGGACTGCACCTGGTAACCACTCAAGGTTGGGTCGACCTAGGAGTCGGGATAATTTTTTTTTAATTCTGGCTCCGCCAGGGAACAAACCCACTACCTTCCGATCCGCAGGCGAGCATCTAGCTGCTACGCCACGGGGACTCCCCACTGGCTGTAAACTCAGGAGGAAAGTTCTGGTTGTTCTTGTCTAACTTTAGCTATGTTCTAAATCTTGGGTTTTGCCTACATGATCCGTTTTACAGATCTGGCTTGTTTATGTGTACACTGTTGGTCCCTCCCCTCTCAGGCAGATGCACTCTGACTTTTATGACATGGTTGTTAACTCTTTGAGTCCCAAGGGGTAGTCAAAAGAGGTGTAAAATCAGCGCCTCTTGCATTTCTTGGGTTTCTAGGTAGGAACCTATGAACGTATGATGCGTTCCTTGGGACTCAAAGAGTTAGCGCTCAAACTGGGTTTATTCTCCCCCTCTCCCCCAAATGGGGGCTCTGTAACCCACATGGAGAAGGGTGTCTTGTAGTAGTGGTAGTAGCTGTACTAGTAATTGTCATGGAGTAGCCCTAGGTGTACACATTATTATATTAGTAGGTGTTATAGATCAGTACTTTTTACATTTGGCTGTGAAACATGGTCCTCAACATCCAGAGTTGAAAACCAACATTGGAAATGAGATTTATTTGACAAATCCTTTGTATATTCAACTGAGATCACATACCAAATGACTAAGTTTGCTGTATCATCACTCAGCGGATTATAATTTATGAACCTTCTGGTAACAACATTTAAGATCTTTTGAGAACCATACTACATGGCGCGGTACCGGGGTAAATAAGAGGCGACCAAAGCGTCAAGTTTGAGAATGGAGGTGGAGGTAGTCTCTGCAACCTTCCCCTAGCTTTAGAATCAGCTCTACACACATGCCGTGATTGTAACTGAGAGCATGTTGAGAAAGTTGAAAACAGGCATGCTTCGTGCAGAGTGGCAAGCATCACTTCAGAGGTCCCGGGTAGTTAGCATCCTTTGGATATTTTCTTCAGGGCATACCAGTGTGTTGGGAAATGAGCAGTTAAATATTGTTAGGGCCCTTTAGGAGCGAGTGAACAGTGTGAAAGCGCAGATAGATCATTACGGCCTAAGGAGAATGGCGCTGCGAGGCGTTACCAGGGCATCTGGCTGACACTCAACACTCAGGGTAAGGATGAGACAGATATGCAATCAGACAGTTACTGATACCATCCGAATTAGAACTCTGCGCTTGCTGCTGAAGATAGGGACTGAGCACTTATGGGAGTGTCCCGAGTGCTGTGATATCGATTATTAATTCAACATTTAATGACCAAAGCAGACCTGGAACCTGGATAAAAACTTAGCTGAATAGACAGGTTTCAAACAGGCAAACACCAAGTCCATTGCATTTGATTGACAAAAGTGGAGAAAGCTAATCAGACAGTCACAGCCGCTGCTGACCCAGTTTTTACCAGCCTAGGACTACAGATTAAACCTGCCTGCTGCAACCATTACGAGTGGTCTAATTATAACTTCTTTGGATGTTGAACAGGGTATCTGGTCTGATATCCAAACTACTACTTCTTCTTCTTCTTCTTCTGCTTTGTGTTCACCGGCTGTAAACTCAGGCAGAAAGTTGTCGTTGTTTGTCCACTTCTGGACTTCAGTCTTGTTCTAGAACCCGAGTGTTGTGTGTGCATCCGTTTAAGAGATCTGACTTTATTGTATGCAGATTGTTGGTTCCTTGCATCTCAGGCAGATGTACTGTGAATTCGAAGGAAGCCCCTACCTATTCAGCTTTTCCGACATGCTTGTTGGGGAAGCAGTGTGTCTGTTTTTGTCTTCCCCACAATGATATCTACAATCTGAGGATTGAATGGTAAAACTTTAGATGGCAGGCTGATTGAACTGGTGACCCAAATAAAAGTGGTGTTAGGGGCTATGAGAATGATGCTGTTGAGTAGAGGCAGAAGCAATTTTTTTTTCTGCTTCTGATGTTTTTGAAGCAGTCGTAGTTGCAGTAATAGTACCAGTAGGAGAAGGGAAAGGTGGTGTAGATAAGGAAAAATTTTGAAAAAGAAGAAGAAAATGCGGTAGTAGCGGCAGTAGAACAAAAGCAAGAACAAAAAGAACAAATTGGTTTCTAGAAATAAATGATGATCTTGAAAGAACCTGTAACATTTTTATTTTCTCATCAACTTTTACTCCTCCAGATTTGCATTCTTTTAGGATAACGTCTCCAGGATGAGAATCAAACATGTACAAATTCCTTACAGCCAATTCAACCTTATTGTTAAAAAAAATGTTAGTTGTATATCCTTTACATGCTAATGCAGCACCAACCCTAGCATGTGTTTTTGTGTGTGTGTGTGGTCGTTGCAGGTTTTATAGTCATATTTACATTGAGTAGTTTGTCATTGCTTTCTAAACAGTCGGCTCTTGATACCACTGTCAAAACCAATGTAGGGCGTTCTGCTGCCAAATTACCTGCAGCTGGGATCAGACCAGGCACTCCGGCATTGTGAAGCAAGTTTGCAGCAACAAAGCCGGTCTTCAAAAGGTAAAGAGGGTATCACTGGGTTAGATAATGATGTTGTAGGACCTATTTACGCCAGAGACGCATGAGGCAGATAATGCCGGACATAAATCTACAGACCAGTCGGCACTCGATAGGTGACCTGGTTAACATTGTGTCGGCCGCCTTTACTTCCCAGGACATTACTTGGTAACCATTTGAGGTTGAATCGACCCAGGAGTCAAGGCTTATTTTGAATAGAAAACAAAATCACCTTGACCCCGATTCGAACCCAGAACACTTATGGGGCTGGGCGGCGAGCATCTAGCCACTACTTTACCACAGCTCCCTGATAATGATTCCACTGACAAGACATCAGTGTGGCTGCTTCTCGATACTCAGTCAAGTTATTGTGTGTGTTTGTGAGGTTTTGTTAGATTTATGTGTGTGCTGATGAAGGCTCTATAGCCACAAGGTTCACCTTTTGTTTGTGTTTTTTATATTGTGAAGTTCCAACTCCGATTCCTTTTGAGAAAAAAATTAAAAGGTCGGCCACTTTCAGACTGCTGCTAGCTAGCCGAGGCTGCTAACAGTCTTCGCCTATATTTGTGGTCTGGGTTATTTGCGTCACTTTCGTGACTAAATTTCTGTTATTTGCGCATTCTCTTGGCTTAATGCTTCCTTTCGATGCAGACCGCTCGTCCTCCACCCTGTTCATAGCTGAGCATTTCTTTCCTTTTCTCACTTGGTGTTTCCTCTTGGTGTCATCTCTCTCTGATTTGGCCAGGAGTATTTCGTAGAGGAGCGAGCTTCTCTACACACGTCCTTTGGACCGCCATTTATAGTTTTAAAATGTTGAGTATTTTACTTTGCCAAAAAGTACTGAAAACAGTTTTTGATTTTGGATAGTTCCGAAATGTGAAAATATTCCGCGTGTGACCATAGTGGTCTTATAGTTGTCTTCCTTCAATAAGAACGGGTTAGTCATGTCGTGGATATGTGTGTCGTCTTCATCGTCTTCTTGGTCTGCCTTGTGGTCTACGACCATTCATCTCCCTTGTGGATACAGTTTTTACTTCTGTCATCTGACATTCTTTCAATTTCATCATGTCACGAAGAGACAATAGAGATATTAAAGTGAAAATACAAAAGGCAAGAGGAGCTTTCAGCACTAGGGAATTTGTTGAGGTCACAAGAAATTGAAGGAAATACTAAACTAACACATTTTAATTCTAATGTCAAATCAGTACTTTTGTATGGGGCGGAAACGTGGAGAACAACCAAGGCAATTACTAATAAATTCCAGACATTCATTAACTGGTGGAATAGAGGGGATTATATGGTATGATAGAATAACTAATGTAGAGCTTTGGGATATAACTAAACAGGCTCCAGTGGATCAAGAGGTGAGGGAAAAGACGCTGGCGTTGGATAGGACACTCACTAAGAAAACAGGAGAACAGCATTACTAGAATGTCTTTGCATTGGAACCCACGGGGGCATAGGAATAAAGGAAGGCAAAAAAAAAAAAAAGGGGGGAGAGAGCTGGAGAATGGAGTTAGAAAGATGGGGAGGAGGTGGGGAGAGCTGCATGTAATGGCGAAGGATAGAACTACTTGCCGTGAGCTGGTTGAGAGCCTATGCTCCATAGAAAGGCAGAAGAAGAAAGGTGCGATGTACTGCTGAAACCAAACTTAAATGGCGTTTCTAGGACATCCGCTAACTTTTCATATATTTAGAACATTAAAAGGTGTAGCAGCTGGCTAGGCTGACTACAACCTCCCCTCGATAAATTGAAGAATTACACTTTGTGACTGACTGACTGACTGACTTTCTACCCCACTAGGACATCACACAAGCGAAAAACAACAGATGACACAAAGTGCCACCATGTGGATGAGGATCACCGTGGAGAGGTCCCAGAAACCGCCTTCAGCTATTAGGCCATATTTATGGCCTGGCTATATTGCGGTCCCCTTCACGAACCAGAGTAGGGCTTCAAATAACGCAAAAATTGCATCCTAAAATTAGGTCGTGAGATTGGAACGACTACCTGAAAAATGACATTATGTGACCTGTTGGTTACGACTAAATCTGCTTATTTAGAGCGAAAATTACACTTAACTTTTGTGCAATGCATTATGGAAAAATATCAAGTATTTCTACTATTTTGATTTATTTGTTTACCAAACCCCTATCCTGTTACTTGTGTTTGCTTTCGACTGAATAATAAAATGCACCTGCCATTTAAATTGAAAAGCAGGATGACAACTCCATAGAAAGTATTTATAGTTTAGTAGGTTATTTCCCTTAGTAGTGAATGCAGGGAGATAGTCATGAAAACGAAAAGAAAAAAAAAGCAGAAACAAATGCTCGGTGCTACATTAATGGTCTCCCCCGAGTGGGTTCCGGGGCCCTAATATGGGGAAAACATGAATAGACCCACTGCCTTCCCAAAAGCATGTCGTAAGAGTCGACTAACTGGGGAGCTTCCTTTGAAGTCGGAGTGCATCTGCCTGAGAGGCAAGGAACCAGCAGTCTACATTCAATAGAATCAGATCTGTAAAACTGATGCACACGCACCATAAGGTTCTGGAGCAGGACTGCAGTCCAGAAGTGGACGAACAACCAGAACTTTACGCCAGAGTGTACAGCTGGTGAACGCGAAGAAGGAGAAGATTAATGGTCTGAAGAGTTCTCAACAGTTTGTCCTCTTCTTTTGTTTTTGCTTTCCCAGGGACTGCATTCTGAATGATTGATGCCCAGCACTCAAATGTCCACTCTCCACTCAGTAGGAACTTTACAGAGCACACTCCTATTACGGCCTTCGTGAAAGAAACTCGATTACGATACGCTGTCCCAACACGGGACGCAATTTCTCGATATTTCAAAACCCCACTCCGGCTGAGTGAGGGAATGAGATTCAACCCCATCAGGACATCCAACAAGCGGTAAACACCCGATGACACAAAGTGCCATTATGCGGATGAGAATCACGCAGAAACAGGTCCCAGAAACCCCGTTCAACCCATAGGTTGAGTTATATTAGGGCCTCCGGTAACTGCCAGGGTGGGGCTTTAAAACAATGACAAAAATTGCCTCCGACACTGGTGTGCAGTGTGGTTTCAAGGGTACTGCGGCTCTTGTCAGGAACCCAAATATAACCTAACGGTTAAAAAGGGTTTCTGGGATTTGTACTCGAGTGATGGTGTCACTTTGTGTCATCGGGCGTTGGTCGCTCGTTGTACGGCCCTCTTGGGGTAGACGACACACAGAAACTCGACTGTAACCATTCTAACAGGTGACGAATTGTTTTGTCATTTTAAGGCCTTATGCCGGCTGTCGTCAATGACGCTGATATTACCAAACGGTGAAGCGGGGATTCTGGGACATGTACACTGGAGATTCTCATTCGAATAGTGGCACTTCATGTCTTTGAAACTCGGTCCCCCGGCAGCTCGTACACTTCATGCACTTTCCTGCCGAAAAATGTCTTTTATGTCATGTGCTTATCACCCTGTCTGTGGGAACCTATCCCTTTTATCTGATACCACACACTCCGCTAGTGTACTCTCCATCCACACTGACGTATGGAATGATTGAAGTATTTCAGTTTCCGAGACTAGATGCTGTTTATGAGGCAGTTTTTTCTAAGTTTTGGTGCAATTTACTTTTCTTAGCCAGCATAATTGGCACAAAGAAAACAGACCACAGTTATAACCGATATTGCTCGCAAAAGATTGAACGCGTTATAGTTTTTTGGTTTTGTTTTACATAAATGTACAATGGCCCCACCCCCACGCATTTGTCCTTGGTATTGTAAGAATGTTTCTATACAATTTAAGCTACAAGCCCACATTTTCTTTCCTAAATGATTGTGAAAGTTCAAGAATCACACACGTATGTTGCTAAAGGAAAGATGCATTATCATCATAATCATCATCGGGAACAGGTCCGGGAAAGTACTGGGGGAAATAGACAAGGAAATGCTTTAGCAGAGGCTATGGTGGATGCAGACGTAGTCTGTATAAACGATGGTAAGCCAACTAGAATGGCTACAAGACCTGGTTATGTAGACACGGCTATTGGTTTGGCGTGTTACCAAGTCACCTGTGCCTGACACAAAATGAAGTGTCCTAGGCGATCATGATAGTGACCATATGCTATGATCAGTCTTGATTTCTTCAGCTAGCAAGGTAAGGGTGGAGAGAACGTGCATCACTTTTAAGTGTGAGAGGACCAGCACCCTTCCTGGACGCCTTCGACAGAAGGTATACAGCAGTACTACCACTTCTGCTTTTGTGCAGCCTCCATGATAGACCCAAGAAGTAGAACAGGCGTGGAGAGCAAAGCGAGCAGCAGTTAAACAATTACAGCAAGTGCGAAAGGCACCTCACAGGCTACAAGAGGATGAAAAGAAGCTAGAAAAGCTTAGAAAAGAAAAAGTGTTTGCGCATCAAATGCAAAAAAGGCTAAATATGAACATTTTATAAGTTAAATTGGAGGGGATAAATCATTGGGTAAGTTTTGGAAACTGAAGGATCGACCTTTTCATTCATTTATTCCATTATTTAACGATGACCACTTTCAGCTAGGTCAGAGAACATTGCTGCCCTCCTTCCTATCCTCAGAAGGACTAGCAGTTGTTAACTTTGGGTAGGTTCCGATTCAGATTTTTTTTGGTAAAAAAAAAGAAAAGGTCGACCACTTTCAGACTGCTGCTAGCTAACAGAGGCTGCTAACAGTCTCCGCCTATATTTGTTGTCTGGGCTATTTGTGTCACTTTCGTGACTAAATTTGTTTTTTTTTTTGCCCCGTTCTGGGCTTAAAGCTTCCTTCTGAGCCAGACCGCTCGTCCTCCAGCCTGCTGTTAGCTGTGCATTTCTTTTCTTTTCTTACTTGGTGTTTCCTCTTGGTTTCATCTCCTTCTGATTTGGCCAGACGTATTTCGTATGAGAGCGAGCTTTTCTATACAACGTTCTTTGGACCACCATTTAAAGATTTCAAATTTTGAGTGTTTTATTTTGCCAAAAAGTACTGAAAACAGTTTTTAATGTTAAATGAATTGTGAAGTGACTGACTGACTGATTTTTTTTTTTTTTTTACCTTCCAGGACATCACACAAACGATTAAAAGCCGGTGCCACAATGTACCACCTTGTGGATGAGGATCACCGTCGAGAGGTCCCAGAAACCGCGTTCAGCCTTTAGGACATATTTATGTATGGCCGGGCTATATTGCGGCCCCTGGCAAAGCCAGGGTAGGGCTTCAAATAACGAAAAATTTCATCCTGAAAAGGAAGAGAAATATTAACAGGTGATAATTGTGAAGTGAGTGAGTGAGTGACTTTCTACCCCACTAGGACATCACACAAGCGATAAACACCCGATGACACAACGTGCCACCATGTGGATGAGGATCGCCGTGGAGAGGTCTCAGAAACCGCGTTCAGACATTTGGCCATTTTTATGGCCTGCCTATATTGCGGCCCCTGGCAAAAGCCAGAGTGGGGCTTCAAATAACAAAAAATTACGTCCTAAAAAGGACATAAGTAAGTAATTAATTGTGAAGTGAATGAATGAATGAATTTCTACCCCACCAGGACATCACACAAGCGATAAACACCCGATGACACAAAGTGCCACCATGGGGATGAGGATCGCCGTGGAGAGGTCCCAGAAACCGCGTTCAGACATTTGGCCATATTTATGGCCTGCCTATATTGCGGCCCCTGGCAAAAGCCAGAGTAGGGCTTCAAAAATTGTGAAGTTCGCTGATCTACTTTTCATTCAGTTTTTTATCTTCGGGGAAAATGGTACACAAATAGTCTTCACGGAGCAGTTTGGCATCAGTGTCTTTTATGGTCAAAGGGAGGTAACAATAATAATTCTAGCTAATATGGTATTAGAAGAAGTTAAGTCCCATTGTTTCCTAATTTATGGGGGTAGGCGAAGTAGAATATTCCAACTGCCCCATAACCTGTCATAACATGTGACTAATTAGGGGTTTGGAAATGGGGTTTGTTTGACTGAAAGGGGCAGAAATCGTACCTGAGCTGTAAACCACATTATAACATGCTAACGCCTGGTCCCAGCATCGGGGGTCCCTCTCCCCCCCCTTCTTTCCCATATTCCTTGACTGACTGACTGACTTTCTACCCTACCAGGACATCACACAAGCGACAAACACCCGATGACACAAAGTGCCACCATGTGGGTGAGGATCACCGTGGAGAGGTTCCAGAAACCGGGTTCAGCCTTTAGGCCATATTTGAGGGACAACACTTGTAATGTTTTTTGATGGTTGGTGGGACAATATCTTAAAGAAACGTTGTTTCCCTTGAAATACATATATACATTTTCTTTTCTTAACATTTTGGGCGCATAGCCCTAACTCCCGCATATATACGCACATTGTGTGTCATCATCATGTAGCAGGTCCTTTGCAGAACGTCGCTTTCATCACAGTCTGCCTGAAAAAAACTCGGTCTCTCGCCAGTTCTCCCGCCTCATGTACTTCCATACTCAAGGAGTCACTTATATCCAGTGCCCATCTTCGTGTCGGTCGGCCCATGCCCCTCCTTCCTGGTACCATGCCTTCTACTATAATTTTGTCCAATGTGTCGTGGCGCTTGATATGACCAAAACATTTCGGCTTCCGAGAAAGGATGCTGTTTATTAACCAATCTTCCTTGATTTTTAGGTCTTTTAAGATGTCAATATTTCTCCTCTTCTTTGTCCAAGATATTCTGAGAATCTTTCTATAGTATTTCAGCTTAAAAGCCCATATTCTCTTCCTTAAGGACTGAGAGATAGTACATTGTGTGTATGTGGGGGTAATTTGTCGACGGTGCGCAAGGTGATGGCACATCGGCGATGAGGATGATGATGATATTGTTTGTTTCCCTGTCTACATTACACAAAGCAACATGATGATGATGGTGGTGGCATATCATCGATTGCGATTGAAAAAACATGGAACGCTTCACGAATTTGCGTGTCTCGCGAGGTAATTAACAACACAAGAAGAGACACTTGTACGCCAGCATTGGAGAGTCTGAATGTGACTATGTCTTGATTATACTGAGAGACAAAAAATGAAATGGTTTAGCCATCAAGTTAGAATGCAGCAATGCCAAACTGCATATAAGACCATTCATAGCAGAACATCTGGGAAGGAGGTGAGAGGAAGACCAAGAAAGATTGGATAAGTGGTGTAGATAAAACCTTCAAAAAGATGAACAATTCCATCACCGAAGCTATCTAAGAAGCGCGACAAATACAGAAGATATGACACTGTGCTACAACCTGGTATCTGTGGGACGACAAAAGCAGAAGAAATTTCAATAAGGGAACAGCAGTGGCTGAGTGGCCAACGATCATGCTTTCTGGTTTGTGAATTTTGGTCCAAGGGGAGTGAACTCTTCATAGTAACCTTCCGAAAACTGGCTGTTTTTTGGCCCATCCCCGATTTTGGGTTCTGGTGGAATTGTTTTTACTTCCCTTTGTTAAAAATCGGGGATGGGCCGAAATGTTGCAATTTTTTACTTAGAGATTTGCAGTTACCTCCCGCTGGAGTCACGATATTTTGGTTGAAAGGATAGACTAATTACTGTTTATGCAAATCACTCACCTCATTTATTGATACTTTCCATGATTTCTGTAGCTTTGCAATAGTGGTAGTAATAATAGTATTTCGCCGTAGTAGTTATTACTGCTTTTCGTCCTTCTTAGGACGTTATTTTTTGTTATTTGAAGCCCCACTCTGGCTTTTGCCAGGGGCCGCAATATAGGCAGGTCATCATTATGGCCGTCTGAACGCGGTTTCTGGGACCTCTCCACGGTGATCCTCATCCGCATGGTGGCACTTTGTGTCATCGGGTGTTTATCGCTTGTGTGATGTCCTGGTGGGGTAAAAAATCCAATCCAATCCAATCCGTAGTAGTAGTTGTAAATTTCTAGTAGCAGTAGTAGTAGTAGTAGTAATAGTAGTAGTAGTAATAGTAGTAGCCGCAGCAGTTGTTTGTTTGTTGTTGTTGTAGCAACAGCAGCAGCATTAGTAGTAGTAGTAAAAAGGTAAAAGACACTCTACCACGCCTTCAGGTGTATTAGGCATGCAGATCTTAATTGTAAAGACCAACTGGCACTCAGTGTGTGATGTGGTCAACATCACGCTGACAGCCTTCACTTCACAGGACTATACCTGGTACAAGAGTTGCCACTTTTCTTTGACAAAAAACATCCAAAAACATCTATATTTGCATGGAAAACATCTAGAAAACAACATCCAAATGGAAAGAGTAACAAATTACATAGCAATTTATATGACTTACTATATAGAATCATGTCCTCATCTTTACCAAAGTCTGCCTCACAAGATCCACAGGATAAACTTAGCTTGGATGATAGTTGAAGCTTCAGATCTAAAATGACTGGTATGTTTTAGCTGTTCCAATTTCTTTCAATACCCAACCAGGGAGCTGATAAGTAGAACGGCCTTTTCATACTCTTATCAGGCCGAATTGTACTGTCAAGATAGCATTTAAGAGGTCAAATTGCATCCTGATTCTTAGGCTATATTTCATAAATTCACTCCAAATGAAAAACATATAGAAAATATATACCATCTAAACGTCAAAAACGCCATCTAAATGCAAGGGAAAACATCTAAATCTGAATGTAAAACATCCAAAGTGGCAATACTGCCTGGTACCCCATAAGGCTAGGTCTACCTGAGAGCCAAGAAGTAATAGTAGTAGCTGCAGCAGCACTAGCAGCAGTAATAGTAGTTGTACTGTTTAGCAGCAGTAGTTGAAGAAGTAGATTATAAGTAGTAGAATAGTAGTAGCGGTATTAGAAGCAGCAGTAGCAAAAGTGGTATCAGTAGTAATAGCAGTAGTAGTATTAGTAAAGCAGCAGCAGTATTAGTACTAGAACCACTACAACTGCTAGTTGGTTCGTTTCAAGGATGCACCTTTCGCTTCAAGAGAGCATTTTTAGGGAGATCCCTAAGGATTGTCACTTTAGCTACGGAGTTAGTACTGCTTACGATGCTCACAGCAGGTGACTAGCTGTTCTGTGGAGAGATATAGCCATGTGGGATAAAACAGTGTACGTAGAACAGGATTTTTCGACTGCAACTTTAACTAATTCAGTTTTTTTTATCCCCACTGTCACATTTGGCATTTTCTGATGCATTTCTTAGTGCATTTCCGACCACATTTAATGATGTCTGTCTCGTCAACGTTTGCCTTTTAATTTCACGAGAGATTTGCACTTCATCTGAGGGATCTGCCATGACTAAAAGGCTAGCAGATTTATCTACTGGTTTGAGATTTTTGTTTTCTGTTTCTTTGTTTGTTCCAAGGGGAGTGAACTTTTAATTGTCCGCTCCCAGAAATTGGCTGTTTTAGGCCCATCCCCGATTTAGAGTTTAACATGAATTACTATTACTTCCCTTCGTTCAAAATCGGGGATGGGCCGAAATATGACAATTTTTTCGCTTGAAGATTTGCAGTCACTTCCCTTGATTTAGTTTACCGTGGGAACTTCATGTTACTTTGTAACCGTCGAAAGCCCAGTGTGCTCAACGTCATTCATTTACCAGCACCAGTAGTATGAATGAATGAATGAATTTCTATCCCACCAGGACATCACACAAGCGATAAACACCCGATGACACAAAGTGCCACCATGCGGATGAGGATCGCCGTGGAGAGGTCCCAGAAACCGCGTTCAGACATTTGGCCATATTTATGGCCTGCCTATGGCAAAAGCCAGAGTAGGGCTTCAAATGACAAAAAATTTCGTCCTGAAAAGGACGAAACTGGATATAAGCACCAGTAGTAGTAGTAGTAGTAGTGATGGTGGTGGTAGTAGAAGTAGTATACCAGCAGCTGTAACAACAATAGGATGTGATGGGGATGATAATTATTATTATTTGCTGTAATGGTGGTGGGAGTTGAAGTAGTCGTAGTAGTAGTTGTTGTTGTTGTAATGGTGATTGTGGTGGTATAGATATTACCAGAAAGTACCTTATGCAATGTGCTGTTGCTTACACATGTAGCATTGTTTATTCTAGGGGACTTAACTTTCATTTTCTACCGGTCTGTTAGAATTAATATGGTTACTTCCCTTTGACCATGACATGACTATTGACCAAGCTCGGGAATAAGTCGAATGAGTGCTTCGTTTTCCCACACTACTGGAATACCTGTCCTAGTGTTGATAAAATTTGTTTATGCCGTGCCACTGTTAGGACCTCTGAGACAGGAGTACATCTTCCACCTGACAGAACTAGGAATGGGGAGCTAGGAACAGGACACTGGAGGACTTATGTTCCCACAGAGGGAAGGACACATCTTCCACCAGACAGGACTAGGAATGAGAAGCTGGAGGATTTATCTTCGGTCAGATAGGACTCAGAATAAGAAGATGGTGGACCTATCTTGTTTGGTTTTTTTCCAGCCAGGACTAGACATGACAAGCTGGAAGATCTATCTTCTATCCTTCTTCTTGTTAATGTTCACTCGCTGTAAATTCGGGCATAAAGTTCTGGTAATTCTTTCACTTCTGGACTTTGGTGGTCATGTTCTTGAACTAGCGTTGTGCATACACACTTGTTTTACAGATCTGGTTGATTTTTATGCAGATTGTTGGTTCCTGGCCTCTCAATATGCACTCCGACTTTGATAGAAAGACCAAAAAAATTAGTCGCTTAATTGGGGAAGGGACTGTTATTCCCCCCACCCTTCCCCCAACCATTTGGGATCTCAGAATCCACAGGGGAAATTTTCTATCCAACAAAAGAATTTGGATGTGTGATGTTGGAGCATCTTTCTCCTAGCAAAAGGAGAAAGAACAACACTAATCATAAACACAAAACACAACAAACAAACACACAAAGCTTCATGAACATATTATATCAAGTTTATTTTATTCAAAATATATTATCTGACTGACTGACTGCCAAATACTGGAAACTGACTGATTCAAAACAGTGGATGTGGTTCCAACTCCATAGATACAAAATCGTAAGCAATAGGATATCATATTTACTGGCTGGCATGTATGAAGAATGGTCAGAACAACAATTAGATTACAAACATTCATTACCTGGAGTCTGTACGTTTGTGCATATTTTATTGAAAACATATAATCTGACTGCCAAATACTGGAAACTGACTGAGTCAAAACAGTGGATGTTTTTAATTCTCCTTAGATACACAGTTGTAAGCAAGCATATTTACTGACTGGCACGTACGAAGAACAATAATTAGATTACAAACATTCAGTAACTAAAGTCTTTGTATATGTTTGTACGGATGAAGAGCTTATTAACAAAGAATGCGGGAAAACACATGTTCTATAAAGAGCTATAAAAAAAATATTAGTAATCACAGTAATAGCAATATTATTAATCATACTAGTAGTAGCAACATAAGCAGAAGCAGTAGATAGGAAAGAAAGTGAAGGGCACAGGTGCTTTCTCTCATTGTAGGAGAAGTCCTTACAATACAGATTTCTAGATGACTCCATCATTAGGATATGAGATGTGAATGCTCTACTCATTCTAGATGTAACAAACAAACAAACAACCTTTATTTTCAAAAACTCACAATGCTGAGAAAGGTGAAGACAGCAATGTTTCATGCAGCGTGACAGTCACTGTTCTGAGGGTCTTCTTTGTATCTTTTCTCTTTAGACAGCCCCCCCCACATGCATGCACGCACGCACACAGAGAGAGAGAGAGAGAGAGAGAGACAGAGAGAGACAGAGAGAGAAAGAGACAGAGAGTGGTGGGGGGGGGGGGCGAGAGAGAGAGAGAGAGAGAGAGAGAGAGACATAGAGAGTGTGTGTGTGTGTGGGGGGTGGGGGGGGGGGGGGGGCTGACTTTATATAACTGACACACTATTTTTCAATACAGTTCTCATACAATGTGTCCTTGTTGAGACTTCTGACATATGCTTTATGAACATATAATATGCAATCTTCTTCTTCACATCTTATTTTTTACCACTTCATGCACTGAAGTAATTATTGATTTTGTGCACTTTTCTCTTATTACTGCATTCCTCATTTTATACGAATGAGGAATTAGGTGTGAATCCGGCTTAGAGGGATGTAGGAGAGGAAAAGAATGTCTTCTGTGTTGGTATCTACTACACCTTTAGATATTTGCTGCTGGGAGGCAGATGCAGCAGCCATGGGTGGTAGGCCTGGTGTGCTCTGATGTTAATTTTTAAATCAGTAATCAGTATCGAGGGAGATAAAGGGTTCTGCTTCTCACTCTTCTGGCCATCTCAACCCTAAACTCTGGTGCTTTCTTATTACCTCATTCTAGCTCAAGTATACGACTTGTATGGTGTACTATCACAAGCCATTCTCTCGAAGTAGATAAACTCTTCTGTTTGCGGCTTTGATATGTAATTCACCATTGGTTCTGAGCTGACATTTTTCTTTTCTTACTGCATTCCTAATGTTATCTCTTTTGATCACTCCTGTAACCTTTCTCAAACATCTCATTTCTAAAACTGCTAATTCTTATGTATTATTGTAAGCGACTAGGTAACTGGGTTATAAAGATGAGAATATGTAAGTTCACACAAGACACAGCAGCACTTCACTTAAAAATCAGTGCCTTACAAAAGAAGTATACGTAAACATGAGAATATGTAAGTTCATACAAACATAGCATTTCACTTTTAAAAAGAATTTAACAGAACACAAGGATGCATAATTATACGAAATACATGCTTGTATACAACATTTCAATTTAAAATAAGTGCAAGAAAATATGAGTGTACGTATTTCTCAGAATAAAAAGTTCATAAAAAATGCATCAATTCAATTTTAAATGGAAAAAATATATGTATATATACTTGTGTATATAAATTACACTGGAGAATAATGGCAAAGAGTAAGTATATTGGAATGAATTATACATAAAATAACATCTGAACTTGTGAATAACTTGTGGTTTTAGAATGTAAAAAAAATGATTAACTGCTCTTGGTGTGCAGACTTTTAAAATGCTCAGCTAAAATGTAAGTTAACCTTCTTATCCATAGAAAGCAGATTTTCCTACTTTTCCAGGTTTTTAAAGACAGGTAATTTTTGAGCAGTGGCCAATATGCCCAGATAACAGATTTGGTGTAGACATAGTGGGTATGATTACATTTATCCAAGAAAAATTTGTTTGGGGGACATTCTTCGTCTATGTCATCCAAAGATATAAATGCACTGTGCTCGCTTATAACATGGCTGCAATATTTGCACCTTTCTGCAAGCACAGATACCCAGTTTAGCCTGCCGGGTTTTTGCATATATTACTATGGCGAACAAAAAAAATTGTTTTTTTGTCACTGTGACATCAATCCATCTTTTTACTGACATCTGGTCCGCGATGACGCAGTAGCTACCAGGCTTGCCTATTTCATTGGTAGTAACAGGTTTCAACCCCTGGGAATTTTATAAAAATCAACCAAAACTCAAAATTTCTTCTGCTTACTCTTCTCTTCCTTTAGTTTCTTAGTGTTGAGTTTCAGAGAATTATAACAATGCATTTCATTTGAATGAAATTTTGAAAAAGTGTAATTTTTTTAAGGGTAGTAAAGTAAAGCACCATTTTCTCGCTAGTGGTGCACGGGTCTTACAGTGCCTGCACGCATGCAGTTCCCCCCCCACCCCCCCCAAGCAGCTACCTAATGAAGGTTTGACACCCTGTGATTAGACGCCTCAATCTGGATGGCAGACCAACAGATGACACAACCCCTTCAACCTCCAAATAAGTTGATGGGTACTGTGATCAACATCACAATGGACGCATTTACTTCCCAGGACATTACCTGGCACATATTTAAGCCTGGGTCAACCAGAGAAACCCTAAAATGAATGTTGATGAGAGAGGCCAAAGGGTGCTGGACTGGATTCTATCCAGGATAAAGAAGGGATTGCACACGTCGGAACCGAATGAAGACATAGACTGCGAGCTCAAGGTGACACAAAACTGCACAACAGGACAAATATGATGAACCTGAGAGCTAAGAAGGATAATAAAAAAATCTGTCAAAGACTTTTCTAGCCAGTTGGAAAGCATTTTCAAGTAAAAATTACAACAAAATATATTATGCTTTATATTCCATAAACATCAACTCTTATTATATGTGACCAGAGTTCTGATGTTATCAAAACTGTAAAATGCAATATTTATATAAGCAGTATAAATTGTAAAAGATCTGACTTCACAGAAGAATTATGAGGACACCACTGAGAGATACAAGTGTAAGGAAGATGTATTGCATTAGAAGACAACAAACCACAGACTACAGCAGTGGTTCCAAAATGGGGGATGGCAGAACAAATTTTATGTTGGTGATATTGTTTAACCAAAAAAAAAAAAAAACCCTAACCCCCTCAACTTACGACCAACTTCCGGTTTGACTAAAAGATCATCAAGTCGAACTAATTGTAAGTCAAATTTATATTCTTCAACACTATTTTCATTCAAATGGGTTATAAAAATTGTACATAAAACATAAAAATGCAATATATGCACAGATAATTATTGTACACAATGAGGAAAATACAAAATATAGACTCTACTGCATCAGTTCTGGGAATGTATTGGTCCTACCAATGTAGTTGTGTCTTTATTTACTTTTTGTTGACATTTTTTTTTATATTTGTGTGGATGGTCTAAGTCATAAGTCGAGGAGGTGTACAAATTTACCCTTGTTTTTAAATACGACTATTAAAAAAACTACTGGCATGGCAGACTTTCAAAAATAAGAGAACAGATAAACTACTTCGACTTTAAAGTCAAAAGTTGGGAGTGACAGTCTCTGCCATCTCTGCCACATAAAAACGTTGATACTCTATCAGAGATATTAACCCATTTGTCAAAAGAGCCAAAAATCAGCAGCAGGACGATTAACAATTTTTTTGATAGCCAAATTTCTTTTCAAGAACCATGATTTTCAGAGTCAAGACCGATTTCTGACCGACTGGCCAAGCCATACTTTGATCGCTAAACAGCCACATGTGGCTCGCCAGCCACGATTTGTCGACCACTGCTCTATCATACTGAGGCTGGTGTTCTCTCAGTCCTCTCCTCTCATAGCTTGTAGCATTTGACCTCTTGCAAAATGCCACGGTCCATCTTTCACTGTCTGCCTCCATGGTAGTCAGTCTGCACTTGATCTCACTTAAGCGTCTGTGTCAATGTTGGTATCTTTCAGGTTGTGTTTACATATGTCCTTACAGCGTAGCCTTGGCCTTTCTGCAGATTTCTTTCCGTTTCCAGTTGACCATACAGATATTTTGAAATGCAACTGTCTTCCATGCAAGAGACATTCACGAACCAGAGCTGTCATCTGTATCAATAATGCTTATGTTACAGGTGAGAGAAGGCTGTGGACAGGTGTGCTGACTAACACCACATGGCATAAACTTTAAGAAGAAGAAGAAGAAGACATGTCAAACACTCACTGCTGGTCCCGAAGGAGAGATCCAGACCTTTGAATAAATGTCTTATAGAAGAATTCTGGAGATCAGCTGAAAAAAATACTTCATCTTCTTCTTTTGCATTCCCCCTTTAACTCTTTGAGTCCCAAGGAACGCATCACACGTTCATAGGTTCCTACCTAGAAGCCCAATGAACGCATAATGCGCCGATTTTATTACTTTCTTTACTACCCCCTGGGCCTGTGATGCTAAACCCTCTGGGACTCAAGGAGTTAAAATGTGGTTGGCATGCTTTGTTGTACTCTCCAGCTAGTCTGTGTGACATGTATGCCTTTCAGCCCAAAACATTCCATTTCAGTAGGTCACCTTTTATGAATGCTTGTTAGGGAGCCGTGGGTCTATTTTGTTTTCTCCCTAAAATGTGGACCCAAACCCATATGGGAAATAAAGAATACAAAACTAGTCCCTATAAAAGAGGAAAAAAAAAAAAACTGCATTACAAACTAACAAGAACATACACCATTAAAATTGTTCTTCTAATGATAACAGGACATTACATCCAGCTATTATTAAATAAAGGACAAAACATTTTTGTTTATGTGATGAAAAGATGCATATTGCTGAACTTAATGTTGAGTTGAGTTAAGAATTGACATGACAGCACTCGGGGCATTCCCATATGGGCTTCATCTCCATCCTCAGCAGCCAGAGCAGAGTTCCAGTACTAATGGTGCCTGTGTCAGTCTGGTTATATGTCCGTCATGCCTTGCCTCTGAGCGTAGGGTGCTGGCCCAACCCTCTGGTCACACCCAGGTGTGGGACTTAATGACTGGAAAGGTCAGTGAGAGAAGAAGCAGATCAAGAGAAATAATACTGGATGGTTTAAAATGATGGTATTGCAAAATATCATCAATGTAATTGATCCAGAACACTACGTGTGAGCTCCAGCACCCCAAAAAGGACAAGGGGAAATTGACCCACTGCTCTCTAACAAGCATGTTCTAGAAGGTTATTAATATGGGATTTGATGAAATCAGATGTGCTGGGTTGAAAGGCACAATGCTGCAGGCTAGTTGTAAACCACACAAAAATGTGCCAACTTCCCTTCTAAGAGCACATGCAGAAAAAAAAAATAGAACTTCAGAACACTAAAAGTCCAGATTTGTGAAGAGGAAGAAGACATGAACACCTGTGCAATCTTGCTATGTTGAAAAAATGTAAATCTGTTATAAATCAAAAGATTTTGTATCATTATGCAGAAACAGGTTTATTTTACACCAATCCATACCATAATGCGATAAACTGTGTATCATTATACAGTAATAGATTCATCTTAAACTAGAACATACAGCACTGTGATAAACTTTTTTTTTCTATCATTATATAACAACAAATTCATTTTCTTACTTCTTCTTCTTCTTTTTAGTGGTCATCAGCTATGAACTGTGCTGGAAAGTCCTGCTGTTCCTCCACTTATGGACTGTGGCCTTGTTTCAGGAACTGAGTTTTATGTACACATCCATTTTACAGATCTAGCTCATTAGTGTGAAGACTGCTAGTTACTTTTCCTTACCTCCTAAGCAGATGCATTTCAATTTCAAAGAAGGATTCATATTAAACCAAAACATATAACTAAACAACAAAACCTTTTTTGTGTGTTTTGTAATGCGATAAAAGATTCATCTTAAACCAGACAATACTGCTATGTGGCAAACTTTGTTGTCATAATACAATAACAGATTCATCTTAACCTAATGTAAAATAACAGACTATTTTTTACGCAGCTCCATCTGTGAATATTCCTGAGAAGCTCTCATGAGCCTGTACCTCAGTCGCAGGTTCCGTGCCCTCACGTGGCTGTTATTGATCTCCTCCGTGTGACTAGCGGGAAACCAGCCTTTCTCCCCGTCACGGATTCTCTCCCCCTCATACCAACCTGCAGAAGACAGCAACTAAAGTCAGTAAGTAAATTAGGGCATTTTTGTGTGTGTGTGTATACGACATCCCCATGTATTAGTCGACAGAAATTAATATCTGAATCACGTTCCGAGTAAAAGACGACCCAAAATTCTAAACCACAATATTTTGGAGAAACATGGCCTTATACATAAAAAAATACGTAAGTAAAGGATACATGTTATGCCATTAGTGCAGTGGGTATATGGTACCAGACTCATATTTAAATAAAATCAAACAGCATTCAACTGTAAGATGATCAACATCACACCCACTGCCTTTACTTCCCAGGACATCTCCTAATGCCCACTGAGACTGGGTCAACAAGAGAGCCAAGGTTGATTATTAAAAAATCTGCCTTGATAAAGGCGTGGATCCAAGACCTTCAGGCTGACAGGGAAAACATCTGGACAGTGCACTAACTAGGCTGCCAGGTAGTCTTTGTCTTCTTCTTGTGTCCCACTGCTTATGCTATAAAGCATCGCAGAGAGGAGTAAGATATAACTTCCTCTCTTTTGCTAGTAACCTAGCTTTGTTAATGTCATATTCTATTGTGTCTCTTTTACTCCCTCCACCCATCTCTTGTCTGAGTCTGTGGCTTAGATGTTGCGAACGCGCTTCGTAATGCCGGGGTGCCGGGTTCGATCCCTATTTTGGACGATTTGTCTTGCGTTGGTTTCGACAGTGGTACCGAGAGCTGACCATTGAGACGCAATGGCAAACTACTCTGAACGTAAAATCTGCCCAGAAAAACCACAACGGCCAATAAATGCTGAGGTTGATTCTGCAATGTCCTGTAAAGGATACACAACTAAAAACACCCATCTCTTTCTTGGTTGGCCTCTTGCCTTGTAGCCTGCTATTCTTATGCAGTACGCTCTAGCTACTGGCTGATTTTGTTCCATTCTGGCCAGATGACTAAACCATTTGATTCCTGATATTCTGTGAAATCACTTACCACTCGTGTGCTAACCATTGCTCTTAGTTCTTCGATGGTGACTGTCTCTCACTGTTTTCTTGCAGCATTTATTATAATCTCATCTAACATGTTGTATTTTGCATTTATATTGTTCTAGGACTGTCCATGTCTGGCACTGGTAGCACAAAGTTGGTACGAATATTGCATTTATCAGCTGCTTCGTCTACTGAACGTAACATTTGCCTGGAAAGACCACAATAGCCAAAAAATGCTGGGGTTGGTTCTGCAACGTCCTGTAAAGGATCCACAACTAACTTTGTGTCTACCAAACAGTAAAGAGATGTAAAATAAAATCCATGAAATGACAAAAAGGTTGTCAAGGTCTTGAGTTCTTCTCTTCCACCTTGTACCTCATCGAAGTGTCGGGGAGGGATGTAATGTTCGTTGATGAGCTCTGTCAAGAGCACTATTAAGACTGATGTTCAACTCTGTAAGGCTGTTTGTTCTTAATGCCATCACTCCATATTTTCCAAGGTCTTCCACTCACTCTATACCCATTGTAACATTTTAGTATGGCTCGCTGTGGCAGATAGTACCAGGGCATTCTTGCTTGGTGTCCAAACCACTTCATTTGTTGTTCTTTGATGACCTGTAAGACTGGAATTATTCCTAGCATTCTTCTGATTTCATATTCTGTCTTTCAAATCCACCAACAGACAGATTTGTTATCACAGACCTTGGCTTCTCCTTTTTTTGCTGGGGCTATGGAGTTAATTCTTTGCATTCTGCATAGAGAGACTGAGCCTTAAGGGATCAATTCCAGTGCAATGAAGATGACTGTCATTTAAAGTAAAATCTAATATAAAAAGAGGTAAAATAACAGAAGGCAAAAAACTTCTTCTTCTGCCTTCTTTCCTTCCAATGGAGCATAGGTCCTCTACCAACTCACACCAAGTCGTCCTATCTTTCGCTATTGGAAGCAGCCCTCCTCATGTCCTCCACATCTTTTTAACTTCACTCTCTAGCTCTCTTCTCCGTGTATTGTTTTTAGTTTGTTTGTGGTCTTCCTTTATTTCTTTGCCCCTGTGGGTTCCACTACAAAGGCATTATAGTTATTTTGTTCTCAGGTTTTCTTAATTCATGTCCTTTTCAACATCAGCATCTTTTCCTCACCTCTTAACATTGTCTTTCCCATATGGATTTTCAGACCTAGCTGTTGTATTACTACTGCCTGTATTTAACACTTTTGTGGCATCATCATGCGTTTGTCAGGAGACAGGATATTGCATATAGTTGGAATGGAATAAAAAATTAACATGTTTCAGCAGCCTTGATATTAGCTTTCTAGAACCATCACTTATTTATTTGCAGAAAGATATTTGCAAATGAATAACCTATTTATATAAATAGTATCTGAGGTAATCTTGTTAATGTGCCCTATCAAAGAGACAGCCTTGTAGCACTCGCTTTCTGGAAGTCCACAGAAGGACAGCTGTCAATTTAATTAGTGTATTTTGGGTAGAGCAATCTGATGCAATCGAGACACAATTAGGCAATCCTACAGTGAGAACCTAGATAGTAAACAGGTTTCAGCATGTTAAAACCTTCCAGAAGAAGTTAGAGCGTAGAAAATACATTCCAGCATATCTGTATAAATAGTGGGTAAGAAATCACTTGAGCAATCTTCAGTCTACGAGACTTAGAAGAGGAGGGACTAGTAATATGGACTCTAAAGATAAAAATCTTCAGTCGTTGAGACTTAGAAGCAGAGGAACCAGTCACACAGAGCCTCAAAGACAGACACTTGAGAGGAAACATGAAACAAAACATTGAGCTACTGAGACAACAGACAAGATACATGGATCCATAGTCAACAGAGACGCATTAGATAGAAACATTACTAAGATGTTAGAGTCGATGATCAAACAGTTAGTACCAGACAGCACTAGAAGCTAGGTGGCAGTTACAGACATTAGAACTAGTTAACAAAGTAACTAGAGATAAAGAACACAATGCGACCTCAAGAGTATGTAACCACAGAGCAAACAAGCACCATTCAGATATCACTGATGCTATTGGTGACATTACTGAGGTATCACAATCAAGACAGTACAGAAAAGAAGAATTGTTTCAAGACATTTTATTATACAAGCATCAGTGACTTGAGAAGCATGTAGCAATCATGAGAGGCCATTACCATCACCACTATCGACACGACCATCTTTCTCCTCGTCTATATTCTTCGGTTGACTCCTCCTGTAGCAAACAAAAGATGAACCTGGGTGTGACATCAACATACACAAAGAAGACAGCTGTACTACAGGGTCTTTAAGCCTGCGCATTTAAGACTGCATGGTTAGTTCTGCCGCCCCGGACTATGGGGATTAGGATTTTATTTCTGCTCCCAACCCCAACATTCCCCCCCCCCCCCCCTCCAATTCCTAACATGGGTCTTCCACATCAGAGCCATGCGTTCTTAACTGTTTGACCAACTGCTCCTTGAACACAAAATATAAACAGGTTGATATCAAAAAGTTAATAGAAGGATAACAGAGCATACAAATTAACTGACCGTCAGCCATCTTGCGAGTGACATTGACGACATCAGATTCTTCCAGGTTGAGTTCATCAGGTTGCTTAGCAATGTACTTCCGCACACAGTGGAACTGTGGGCAGTCTGTCGGTAGAAACAGAGACAAATGTACAGGTGTACACTCATACATGTTCATCATCATCATCTGAGCGGCGTCCGTGGCTTAGGCGCTGCGAGTTCGACTCGTAACCCAACGTACCGCGATCGAAACCCACTGCTGGCTGCGTGGATATTTATCATGGTATGGGGCGCCGCAGGTCGACCCAGCCTAAAATGGGTACCAGGATGGCTGTCCTGGGAAGGTAAAGACAGCCGGCGTAATGCTGACGACATTACCCATCCAGTGCCGATTGGTCTGTAAAATTATGGGACGCTCTTCCCATATACCCGATGCGCCTAAGGCGTGAAAAGGGATCTTTACTTTTTTTTTTTTTACTTTTACTATCATCATCTCCCCATTAGGTTCCAGGGCTCCATTATTGGGTGGAGAAAGGAGAATAGACCCACTACCTTCCTTACAAGCATGAAGTTAGAGTGCATCTGCCTGAAAGGCAAGGAACCAACAGCCTGCATTTAAATAAGCCAGATCTGTAAAAGAGATGTGCAGGCAAAGACTCAAATTCTCGAACAAAACTAGATTCAGAAGTGAACAAAAAGCCAGGACATTCCGCCAGAGTTTACAGCCAGTGACCACAAAGAAGAAGACCATTATCATCAACATCAGGTCCCCGTGTGGGTTCCGGGGCCCTACTATGGGAAAAACAAGAATAGTCCCACTGCCTACCCAAAAGCATGTCGTAAGAGTCGACTAATTGGCAGCTTCCTTCGAAGTCAGTGTGTATCTGCCTGAGAGGCAAGGAACCAACAGTCTGAATCTGTCAAATGGATGCACACACAACACTCAGGTTCTGGAACAGGGCTGCAGTCCAGAAGTGGACAAACAACCTGAACTTTCCGCCGGAGTTTACAGCCAGTGAACGAGAAGAAGATCATTATCATCAACATCAGGTAATGCCCCCAAGCAAAGGCGGTCATGGCTCTCCATTCTACCCAATCATCACAGTCACATAGTAGGTCTCTGCTCTTGGTCGCCCCATCTATATGGCCAAGTCATTCAAGTATTTATCTATCTTCCTTTTGCTCTTATTACATCAAACTTGCCAGCTGTCACCAAGTTCTCAAGTCTGTTTCTTCTCATAACATAGGTGCCCCCCACCCTGGCAAAAAATACAAATTATTTCTCTTCAGATTTTGAGTTTTTAATCTGTCTCATAGAGGACAGCTTTGTTGGTTTTTTTTCTCTCTATCATTTCATGATATTCTTTGCATTTTTCTATTTCACTGCAAGTAATAGTTTAAAACTATGCTAATTGTTGAGTCTCATTTCCATATGAAAACATTGGTCCTATACAGCATGCACTTTCCCACTCTACCCACACAAGTTAGAGACACATTATAACCATCACTGCTAGTTATATTAAAATGAATTCCAGGGAAATTTGACTAAAGAGCTCAACAAAATGGGAAAGAGGAAAACGTGCACAAAACAACACAACGTAACGTTTCGGCCGGGCAGCCTTTTTCAAACATAAGTGAAATACACAAACGAGGAATGGAGAGTATGTAGATTTCTGAGGGGTGACGTGAGCGACGTTTAAAAAAATGTGATGCGGAATAAATGAAATAAAATAAAATAAAATAAAATAAAATAAAATAAAATAAAATAGTTATATTAACGCCCAATTCTCTATTCCCAATGTAAAATTAAGTTTTGTGCAGGTAGCAATTTGGAAGAAACAAACATTTCTAACATCAAAGAACATCAACACTGAGCTGTGAATAAGAATACTCATTGTTCATATCTCAAGTATGAAAAAAAAACAGAAAAAAAAGTTAAATACACTGCCTTTGCAGCAGCAGCAGTAGTAGCAGAAGCAGTAGAGGAAGTAGCAGCTAAGGAAGCAGCAGCAGCAGTAGTAGCAGTAGTTAGCCGTAGCAGTAGTAGTATTAATAGTAAGAAGTATTAATAGTAATACTCAGAGTAGTAGAATTTTAATAACAGTATTTCTACTAAATACAGCAGAAGTGGCAGCAGCAGTACAAAAAACAGTAGCAGTTTAATATTAGTAATACTACCAGTAGTAGCAGCAATGGCAGCAGTAGTTTAAAAAAAGAAAATTAATTTGCTTTTTGTAATTCTAAAGAGGTAAAAGTTAGTGCCACAAAAGGCTAGCTAATATATGATGTTAAATGGCTAAAGTGTTACCCCAACAATCGTAAATCCGCTCCGACTCCGTGGATGTATGTGTGGGCATGATGGCATCTATCCACCGGGTTCTCTCACTCCTGAAATTTAAAAATAAAAATACAACACAAATAAATAATTATTTCCATGTCACACACAAAAATGTTTATACATCTCATCTTATTTTGATCCTCTTGTACCTTGCCGTGTCAAAGATAAGTATAAACAGCAGGAAAGTGGCTGTTTAAGTGCTTTGTTCGGGTAAGGGGATTCCCAGGGATTGTTACTCTATCTGCATATCTGCGCACTGTTATCATGGTCAGCCTCTCTGCCAATTCCCACTTGATCTGTATGATCACTGCTCATCGTGGTAAACTGTTTTATTCTTGTGAGTTCTGGGGCCCTTCTGGAGGTTTGGAGGGGGGGAGGGGGGGCTGCGCAAGGTTAAACCTACTGCCCTCTAACAATCATGCTGTAAACCGTGACTAATTAAGGGATTTTTTGTGAGCAAAAAGGAAACCAAAACAGCACTAAAGCAGTCTTTCAAGCAGGAGTGGAGAAGGCAGAACGGAGATTATAGACCAGAGAGTGACAGCATAAACAAACTCAACAGGAAAGAACAAACATCAATTTTTAGACTTCGGACAGGACACTGGTCTTCGAGCACACCTGTACAGGATAGGCATAAAAGAATCTGCTGCCTGTGATTGCGGAGCAGAAAGACAGACCCCTGAGCACATACTGCAGTACTGCCCTAACCTCTCCCAGCAAAGACTGTGGATCTGGCAAAAGGGAGCCACATTGCAAGAGAAGCTATGGGGGACCGGTGGCAACCTTTAACGCACAATCCTATTTGTGACCCAGACGGGACTCAAGGTTTAGCATGACTGATGTCAAACGCACAAGAAGAAGAAGAAGAAGAAGGGGTTTTCTGAAATTATATGTGTAAGGCCAACAGGCACAGATATTACAGCCTAACTGTAAACAAAAACACTGCATGCCAAGTGGTCTTTTAAGAGCAAACACAGAAGAAATTAAAATATTAAATGATACCAGTGGAGAATAAGAATAAATTAAGTAAAGCAAAGTACCTTTTTCACTCCAGTGACCTGCTGGAGATATGACGCCAGAAACTGTGCTACTGTGGCTTCCAAGAAAAACAAATTAACATAATTCCCCCCCCCCCCTTTTTTTTTTAGACAAGGATCAGATAAAGTTATGATTGTTTGCACATTATGCAAAATGGAAGAAAATCAGAACCAGGAAATCAGACCTCCAAAATGACCCAGGGTTCGCTGGGAAGACAACATCCGACAGTCCCTGACCCACAGAGGACAGCAATGGAACAAAGCCAAAAAAAAAAGAACAGCTGACAGAGAGTCCGAAAATCTCTGGCAAAGCTCTACACTCCAGGGTAGAAGAGGGTCGACTAGGTAAGTAAGTTAAAATAAACAACAACAACAAAACAAGCTGGACTCACTCAGACTTGCATGACAGAACCATCTCCACTTGTCGGCTCTCGTGGTTGGCCAGCATGGCCAGGAACAAGATGTTGGGGATGCCTGTAGCCGAGCCTGGCACTAAATGTCTGGTCTTGTCTGGGTTATCGATTGCCTCCACATGAACAGCATTGCGCTGACAGTAATCTCTGACTTGGAATACCGTGCTGAGAATAAACAAATAAAATTAATATTAAGGTTCTGCAAAGATTTTCTCCAAGATTAGATGGATACCGGGAAGGCTAACCCGATCAACAAATACCCGCAGAAGTCGGATGTGTTGGCTGAAAGGTGCAAATATCGCAGCCATGCTGTAAACGGACAATGCAATTACATCTTCGGATGAACGCAGAAGAAGAAGAAGAAGATGGATTGGACACCCTCAGAGGATGAGGGGATCCCTCCTGTGTTGAAGCGAATTACAGATGGGTAGAGATACTGACCTCTACGATACAAAGATGTGTGCAAGCGGGCCATGAATGATACAGGTAGTGAGAATGATTTATGGGAGCCAGATACCAGATACCATGGATTGTGTTGATGGCGGGGGGGGGAATCAGGAATGGAATTAGAAATAAAGCGGAAAATTACTGTAGATAGGTTTTGAGCTGAGCGCATTAGAAGAAATAATATCATTCCAGGGACCTTTACTTCCAAGAAGATTTCCTGGTAACTTTTTAAGTCTGGGTCACACTGGAAAGCTAGATCAATTTAGTTACAACCACTGGTTTCATTGGAGATTTCAACGTATGCCTGCAGCCCAGCAATGGTGAGGGAGACTGAGCAGAAATGACTGCCTCAATTATAAAAGGCCACATCTACAATAACTAGCCACTCATCCAGTCAAAGAACATATCAACCAGCCAAGCAATCTTCCAAACATACAAACATATATTCGTATCAACCAATCTTCAAATCAATAAATACATCAACCAACCGACCAATCATCTAAACAATAAATATATGAACATATATTCATATCAACTGATCTTCCAGTCAATGAATATATCAACCAGCCTACCAATCAATCTTCCAAACAATGAATATACAAACAAATATTCGTATCAACTGATCTTCCAGTCAATGAATATTTTAACCAATCAACTATGGAAATTCAATTAACTAACCAATTTACCCACTAGTCAGTTACTCAACAGATCTCCACAATGAACATCAAGCAATCCAGTTCATAAGTGCTTGGATTTTCTTGTCAATATACTCCGCAGCTTGCAGTAGCTGTTGACATCAATTCTGCATTGGTTTACTATTATTCTTTCCTTGTAATATTCTTGTCTGGCCTCACCATTTTTGACTTGTTGTTCTTGCAGTCTGGTCATTGTTTCATAGTCACAATCATCATCTGGTGAATAAACTACCAACTTGATCAACATCTGATCAAGATAAGAATCTTGAGCTGATTCAGTGAGCGCCTTTTTTTTTTTACAGAACACTGACTTCCCCGTATTGATTCTGAAGCACTATTTTGAGGGGGAAAAGAAAAGACCCACTGCCCCCCCCCCCCCCAACAAACATGGCGACTTGTTTCTTTCGAATTCAGAATGCATCTGTCTCAGTGACCCCAAAACAAAAACAAAACAGTAATAATAAACCAACAACAAAAAATCAAGATCAGTGAAACAGAGGTGCAAACAAAACTCAAGTTCTAGAACAAGACTACCAGAAGTGGATGAACAACCATAATTTTCTGCCAGAGTTTAAGTTGATGAATGTGAAGAAGCAGAATACTGGATCACCCTTTCTTCTTGTATAACTGCCTTTCTCTACTTATTTCCCCATTAATATTCCTGTTATTATTGAGTCTGCCTACATTAACTGAACCTACTAACCAACCTACCCATCCACCTGAGCTGATTCAATGAGCAGCTCTACAGAACACTGACTCACCCCTTCTTCTTGGTAACCAACAGGATGTCGTTGAAGAGGAACAGGTACACATGCTCCTTGTGGGACCCCAGCAGTTTACTTAACGGCTTGCGTCCAGCCCCTTCGGCTTTGATCTGGGACAGTTCTCCTTGCTTGACCAGGAACCTTGACGCAGAGATCAGCGGGAATTCCTGGGTGTTGGTGAACAAGAGAAAATAATGTGATAGTTTTGGTTTAGTTCAAAAGGTTGGGATAATCAATTTAATTGCGCTTTTGTTTTATCCTACATGGCTCGGTCTCTCTATCTGCAGATGGCAAGCTGCCTGCCAAAAGCAGTGCACAAAGGATGAACTGTAATTCCAATGACAACCCCAGGGATATCTTGAAATGGACCTATGACGTCCAGAGTGTGAGGCACAATCATTAAGCCATGGAGAGTCGCTCCTTGGTTTGGTTTGTAAAGGACAGCTTTCACTGCACACAGACATCTCCTCAAGTGTTCCAGTTCCCTCTTATAGATCACATAGGGACAATCCCGGCACAGGCATTAAGTTTGAGGCACTGGCGAGGGTCAAAACTGGACATGGTATAAAATGATTTGTTTCTAATATTGTTTTGCAGGCAGCTCTTTTTTTTAATTTTGAAATCTTGCATGGGTAGAAACCTGCTATTTTCTTTCAATTTATAAACACTATAAGGTTTTTCCAAAAGAACATTTACATTGATACTTCACACATCTCCCCCCCCCCCCCCCCGTTTCTTTTTTTTTGCGGCCCGGGGGGGGGGGGCATTATAGGAGATGACTAGACATCTATGACTAGATATCTGTCTGATGAATCTTTGAAAACAAATTTATAATAATCTAGTAAAAACTATGTGACAAAATTATTATGAACCATGAGTACTTACGAACAAGGGGATAATTATTTAATCCATTATTAATGTTCATGAAAACAGTCACACATAAACACACTAATCTACACCCAAAAACACAACAATTAAACCTCACAAAACCAGCAATTCTACATTTAAACCATAAATGCTAATTCACATGTAATCTATAACAAACCCCACTATATCACATAAATACCTAGCACAGTATGAACATGCAACAAAAATAAGACAGGATTCTATTGTAAAATAAACACAAAAACATGTACAAAACAAAATTACAGAATTTTAATCTTTGTAATTCTACAAAGGGCAACTTATACCTTGACCTTGAACTCCAGGTTTGATTTCAGCACACAAATCTGCTCCGTCTGCTGCATCTTTTTTGCTGCTTCATCACATCGCTTGGCTACCTGCACAGGGAAAATTTCAGTCTGTGTAACTTCAAGCAAGTTTTGTGATCATCATTGTACAGCTGATGGTCCCCTTTTTGACAGCAACACCTTATCTTTTTTCAATGTTCTAATATATGTGCAACAAACTGTTACCTTAACTACTATTGTCTGTTCTGATTGACAGGAAAGTTGGACAGCAGAGGCAGGGAAAGACCAAGAGGGAAGATACTGGACAGTGTGGCATTATGGCATAGGAGAACATCTTTAACAGAATTTAATCACAGGAAACAGACACAATTAACCACACAATAAGGCAAGGACTTCTTCTTCTTCTTCTTCTTCTTCTCTTCCACCTTGTACCTCATCGAAGTGTCGGGGGGAGATGTAATGTTCGTTGATGAGCTCTTTCAAGAGCACTATTAAGACTGATGTTCATTTCTGTAAGGCTGTTCTTAATGCCATCACTCCATCTTTTCCGAGGTCTTCCACTCGCTTTATACCCGTTGTATCGTTTTAGTGTGGCTCGCTGTGGCAGATAGTACCAGGGCATTCTTGTTAGGTGTCCAAACCATTTCATTTGTTGTTCCTTGATGACCTGTAAGACTGGCTTTATTCCTAGCATTCGTCTGATTTCATGATTTTGTATTCTGTCTTTCCTTGAAACTCCTGCAAGGACTAACATGGAAAAATCATCTAAACATGGAAGAACTCTAAAAGTTCATTCTAACTTTATATAAAAGTTTTCTAACTTTATGAAAAGGTTAATTCTGACTATGTAAAAACTCATTCTAACTGTAACTATACGTTCATTCTAACTGTAGAAACTTATTCTAATGGTATATAAAACAATAACTCATTCTAAGTATATGTATAACACATTTTTTTTAAAGACAGAGAAAGAGAGAAACATTCAATCAATCCTCATCGTTCCCAGAGGCACAAACTGTCGCCACTCAATTCGATCCTGAGCCATCCTCTCTATCTCCAGTTCTGTCCTTCGCGTAGCATCGAGTTCAGCCTTAAAAGTTCATCTCCAAATGCTGCTGGGCCGGCCTCTTCCTCACTGTAATTGTGGCGTCCATTACATTGCCTGTCTCGGCCATCTATCTTTCTTCAATCTGAGGATGTGTCTAATCCACTTCCATCTTCGGGGTTTTTTTTTTCCTCTAAATTTACATCTTGTAAGTCTGTCATTTGTTTTAATCTAGAATTGCTGATTTTTATCTTCCTATGTGAACTCCAACAATCTACTGAGAAGTCTTCCCTCAAAACTTCTGAGCATTCTCTATCTTTCTGTCTGTTTTCCAGATTTCTGATCCATAGAGGAGAACTGTCCTAACGCATGATTTTTATATCCTGAGTTTAATTTTAGTACTGTAGATGTTTGGTCTCCAGACACTCGAAGTCTGTTGTAGGCAGCATTTGCTTTTGCACATCTCTGCCTGATTTCAACAACTACATTTCCATCCGAGGAGATACTGCTTCCCAGGTAAGTGAAGTCAGTTACTGTTTCCAAACCTACATTATCCATTACTATAGGTCTTAAATTTTGGGGTTTATCTCCAGCAGATTTTTGTTTTGTTTTTTTACTGAGAGAAATAGGGCAGATAAAAAAGAAATCTTGAATAGCTCTCTCCCCTCCCTCCTTCTCTTTCTTTTCTCCCTTCATTCTATCTCTCCTTGCCCCCTCCTCCTCTCATTGTGTACATTCACTAACATCCCACCTTTGTCAAACTGTCCATAGCTTTCTTGGCGCTAACATGAGCTGGAGTGTTGGGGTCCAGCCGATGACAAACGGCATCAACCAGCAATGGCAGCCTGGTGATGCGTTGCATCGGCAACAGAAGGAACGAGCCCAGGGGGAGGAACTGGCAGTCTGGGTGCTGTTCCAACTTTCTGACTGCATCGGTGAAGTCTGTGTTTAGTCTGTGGGGGGAAAAAGTTAAACTGTTAGTGTGCAGGGTTCATGCAAGCTTTTATAAGATCAGCAGCAGCTAGTTGAGTGGTTAAGAAAACTGGACTCTCATGTAGGAGCCCAGGTTCAAACCTTCAGTAAGGTTATGAGGGGTTTTTCTGTTAAAGGCCAAAACAATATTCCTAAATTGCAGTCCTTAGCAGCTGCAGAAGCCAGGTGGCTCTAACTCCTCAGGTTCAAAAGTCTTTCCTCCGACACCACTTAAGGGGTAAATACAGGAAGTAATGACAATTTTTAAAAAACAAAAACAAACAATTTTAAAAATAGGAAAGTCTTGGGAAAGATGTACAGCTCGCCCATGTGCTCTTTCCATGTGCACTGTGTAAGTTGATATTCATTTCTTTAACGTTGTTTCCGATTCCATCATTTCATCCTTTGTGTGGTCTTCCCTTTGTGTCATCCCCACAATCTGTTTCTTCAACTTTATATTCACCAGCTGTAATCACCAGCAGGAAGTTCTAGTTGTTCATCCATTTCTAAACTTTAGTCTTGCCTTAGAACATATCTGCATTTTACAGATCTGGCGAATTTCTATGCAGACTGTTAGTTCCTTGCCTTTCAAGCAGGTGTGTCATCTCCATTATCTGTTCAACTTTACATTCACTAGCTGTAATCACAAGCAGGAAGTTCTGGTTGTTCATCCATTTCTCGACTACAGTCTTGCTTCAGACCATATCTACATTTTACAGATCTGACTAATTTCTATGCAAAATGTTTGTTCCTTGCCTTTCAGGCAAATCTACTCTAACTCTGAAAGAAGTCTCCACAATGAAAGTTGACTGTAATGGGTCTCCATCCAACTTAGTCTCTTCCCCAGATGGTACACTCCTCAGATTGCTGTTCAACACTCTTGTCGTTGTCCACCATCTGTAGAGCTATCTACCGCTTTCTCCCTTGCTTTCAACTTTTCCCTCTAAAATGGCTTATATAAAATGGCTTATATAACCCTTGAGTGGGTTTCAAGGGCTTCATTTTGGGAGGAACAAGAATTACCCCACTGTCTCCCTAAGAAGCATGTCGTAAAAGTTGACCACTTTGGGATATTTTACTTTTAATTTGGAGTGCATCTGCCCAACAGGTGGGGAATCAATGAAGGGAGCCGTAGTAATGTGAATGCTGGCCTGCTGGCTGGAGAATCTTGGTTAAGAACCCGCCTCGTGGTGGAATCGTGTCAATACTGACCTTGGCTCCCAGGTCAACAAAGACTAAAATGGTTAATGTCCCTGGGAAGTAAAGGTGGTTGGCATGATAATGACCACATATCCATCATATGTTAATAAGTCTGTGAAATAGGTGACAAATCCCCCCCCCCCCCCCCACTAAAAAAAAAAATGTGGCTGAAAATTGTTAAAACAATAATAATTAAAAAAAAATAGATTACCGTAACAAATTGAGGACTCGATCCTGGAATGCCTGGTTGCCACAGTAGCGCACATAAGGCTCAAACCTGTTGGATGCATGTTTGTGAATGATGTCACAGATGTCCTGTATGTAGCAGGATTCTTGCCATCTCTCTTCCAGATCCTTCAGAAACCTGAAGCCAAACAATTTCAACACAATTAACACTTTGTGGGTTCTGGGAGCCCATTTGGGGGTGGGGGGTGGGGGGTGGGGGGGAGAAGAGAATAGACACACTGCCCCCCTCCTCCAACAAGCATGTAGTAAAAGGCGACTAATTCAGGTTTTGCTGAAATCGGATGTGTAGGCCGAAAAGCACAGATACTGCAGCCTGTCCTTAAAGCACAACACAATGTGCAAATGACTTTTAAGAGTAAATTCAGAAGAAGCAGAAGAAGAAGAAGAAGAGAAGAAGGAGGAGGAGAAGGAGGAGAAGAAGAAGGATACCCGAGACCACTCCAGCTAAACAGTATGAATGTTGGCTGTTCAGGAGGAGACAAGAGTTCATCGCATGTCTGAGGTAGAGCAAGAATACAAATCTGATCTGTGATTTTGTTAATCCTGTGAGATGGCCAACCCTCTATTTTGTCTATCAGCAAAGGATGATGATGTATATTATTACAATAAACAGACAGCCCTGCTAATGGGGATACACTTTCATTCGTGTATATTTCCTTGAATATACATTACATATTAATAATAATTAATAATATACAAATAAGAGAATGGGGGGGGGGGGGGGTCCTAAAGTTTCAAATACTACCATTAGATGTGACTTTGTCCCATGGAGGTAGGTCAAGAAGCTGTGTAGGTACCACCTCTACCAAAAACTCTGGCCGAACTACAGAACTTACAACAGCTGCTGTGAACTCAGTTATGCAAGAGATGCATCTTCCTTTGTGGGATGAGTTCGACTACCGCTTAGATGTTTGCCGAGCAGCAGAGGGCGGCCATATTGAACATATATAACCACTATTGTAAGTTTGAAAACTTTAGACCTTTTTCTCTCTCTCTCTCTCTCTCTTGTATGTATATTATTAATGAGTAAAGTAAATTCAAGAAAAGTTGCCGACAACCAAGCAACACAAACTGTTTCAAGCTGGGAAGACATTAGAATCCTAGGTCCAGGATTTTTTAAAAATCCATCTCAACGCAGATCTGAACCCAAGAACTCGTTGTTGGGTTCCAGCGCCCTTTTGAGAGGAAAACGAACAGACCCAGGTAGTAAGTAGTGACTAATTAGGGGTATTTCCTTCAATGCTGGAGTGCATCTGCCTGAAAGACGAGGAACAACAGTCTGCACAGATATATTAGCCACATCTGTAAAAAGGAAGTTCAGGCAAAACTCTAGTTCTGGAACAAGACCAAAGTTCAGAAATGGACAAACAACCAGAACTTTCTACTGCAGTTTGCAGCCAAAGAGCACGAAGAAGAAGTGGAAACCAAGAACTATAGATCAGCAGGCAAGTGTCTTGCCATATATGCATATATTGTTAGCACTACGCCAAATTCACCTATGTGCTAAATCTTTGTCCAAGAAAATCCTGTTTCAACATTAGATTATCAAATCAATTGGAAAACCACCAACCCCATCACAAGACAACTACTCTATTAGGGACAGATCAGAACAAGTCATTAGCCCATGCCTCGGAACAGGGCACAACTGATTACTCAGTCAGAAATTTAAAAAAAAGGGGTGGGGGGGGGGGGGGTATCAGTCATGTACATATGTGGAAGATCGTCCCAGACAGCAGAACATTTACTTCAGGACTGCACTAACAATGACACATTAAGGCAAACCTTTTCACTAAAATGAACAACAGTGGAAATTAAACTCTAGACTAAAAAACAACAGTGAAATTTCTATGAGAGGCAAAATTAATGATACAGACAATTGATTTCAGGCACACACATAAAAAAAAAGAAGAATACAGATCTCTCTGAAACTGTGTAGTTGTGTGAAAACTAATACTTCACTTTAACATATGTGGAGTAGGAATCAGAGTTTGGCCTCTGGAATATTCTGAATTAAGAAATAACAGCCTTGAAAATTAATTTAGTTGAAATTTGGAAAAAAAACTGCATTTAGCGACACTGATGTTGTGCCAACTTTTAATTAAAAACTGAAGATAAAAGCCACTAACTCTTCGCTAATATCCTTGATGTGTCCGATATTGGAGAAGAGGACCTGCCTCTGGCGCCGATCGATGACACACTTGTCAGACATCTCAGGCTGGAACTCTGGGGCCATGAGGAACACCTGGATGAGCACTTTCAGGGACTTCAGGTAGGAAGCCTCAGAAGTAATGATTTCAAACATGGCCTGAAATTACAGATCATTTCATGAAGATGAAATTACACGTCATTTTATGTGAGTGAACACAAGGGTTATTAATGGAAGCATTTAAGATTAGGGGGTGAAAAAATAAACAATTAGGTTAACTTCCTCAAGTTTTATCACATCTGGCTTCATGATCATGTGTAGAAAATATGTCTACCTATTGAGAGAATCACACTGCAGTATCGACTTCAGTTCCAATTTAGAGGATAGGCTTGGCAGAATATTTAGTTTTGGGGTTATTTTTGCTCCTGACAATGCTTTACTAATGCAATTTCCACAAATGGATAAAAGTCTACAATTTTGTTGCCTAAGCAGTGTGGTTTTGTTGAAAGGCACAAATATTGACATATTTATCTTGAGAACACTTTCAGAAAGAATGATTGAAATCAACAGAGATCTGTTTTGTGCTTTATTATACTATAGCATTTGATAAAGTGAAACATGAAAGTGTTTGAACTCTGGATGGTAACGGTCTAAGAACAGTAAGTAGAAAACATATGCTGGCAAAAAATAAAAGCAGCCATAAGGAATGACAACAAAATTTGAACTTTTCAAAACATTAAACTAGTCAGGGATATGTACGTCCACCGATTTATTCGATTTGTACAATGAAATAGTAATAAGATCCATACATGGAATGCCAGATATATTGGTTAGTTGACAAATTGCTGAAACTGAAACACAGCTACAAGAAGTGACGGATATAACTGTAACAGAATGTGAAAACAAGGGTGTTTGTTTGAACAGCAGAAAAGCAGAAGTTATGGCAATGACAAAGAAAACTGACCCTCTAAAATGCAACATTGAAGTAAATGGGACAAATCTAAAGCAAGCTGATATGTTTGGTATTTGGGTACCCTGATAACATTAGATGGAAGATGTAATAAAGAAGTTAAATGTAGACAAGTTCAAGCAAAGGCAGCATTTTACAAAATGAAGAAAATTTAATGCAATCTTTCTTTGTCAATTGAGACAAGAAAGAGAATTCTTAATAGCTATATAAATACTAATTTGATATATGGAAGTAAATCATGGACAGTTGGCAGATTAGTGAAAAATTATTTGGAAACTGCAGAGATATTGATTTTGTAGATGAATGATGAGAATACCCTGAACAGATAAAAAGAGTAATGAAAGAGTCTTGAAATAAACTAACTCACAAAGGTAACTGATTGTCCACATCAGAAAGAGACAATCTGCACTGTTTGGTCACGAGATGACAGTAGGAAAGTTGGAGGGGAGGAGAGGCAGAGGGAGACTCAGAGAAAAGATGCTGAATAGTCTGATATCATGGCATGCAGGATCATCTGTCTCAGAGCTGACTCATAGTACACGAGCCAGAAGGTTGTGGAAAGACATGACTACCAACACCACACAGCATGGACTTTAAGAAAAAGCTAAACTTCCTAATACTACCAACCATCCCCACAACAACAACACTGCCTAAATCTTTAGTCTCAGTGATGATCCCCTCAAAACACTACTAATACTACTACTACTACTACTACTACTACTACTACTACTACTACTACTACTACTACTACTCTCTCTCTCTGAAAAAGTTAACAAATTACACCCATAAACTAAATTCTAAATCAGAAAATGAACTTGAAAAAAAAATATTTATGATTGGTTCTGATAAACAGCCAGCTTTCATAGTTAAGGCATTATGAACACGCTTTGTAATTCTGAGTTGAAGTTTAATAGTTTAACGGGCACTGCGATTTAATGTTTCATATGCGCATTTTGGCTGAATGTTTTACAAAGGTTTACACAGAATGTTCAGTAATTGGTGGATTTAAAATATGGATTTAAAAAAACAAAAGTCTTTACCTCCTGTATTTTCTTCTCTGGGTCTGTCAGTTTGTCCAAAATGCCAGACTCAATCACCTGTTGGAAGACAATTATCACACAGGTGAATGAATCCCCATGGGAAGGAGTAGGATAAAAAAGTGAGTGGGGAAAAAAGGTGGGGGCGGAGGCCCCCGTCACCGACCCTTAATAAGCATGTCATAAAAGTGGATATATTCTTCATCTGTATACTCTGGTGGAAAGTTCTGGTTGTTCGTTCACTCGTTTAGTTTTGGTCTTGACCATGAGTTCTGCATCACTCTGTTTTACAAATCTGGCTTTTTTGTATGCAAACTGTTGGCTACTTGCCTCTCAAGCAGATGCACTCTAATTTGTCATATTGTATGACATGCTTAGTGGGCCTATTCTTTTTTTTTCTCCAAAACGGAACACCGGAACCCACAAAGGAAACAAAAGGGAATAATATTTATAAGACACCAATTACACCATCAACTTCATGTTCCTGACATTAATGATGAAAAACAGCTGGCTAAGTGGTTACACTGCTAGGCTCTCATGCAGCAGACCCAGGTTTAACCCTTGGTAAAGGATGGAGATTTTTGTGTCGGAGACCAAAATAAAAATCCTGACCTCCACAATGCATGGTGACTGTACTAGCAATCTTCTTCTTCTTCATTTTCTTCCATTACTTCTTCAAAATCTTGTTGAGGGATATAAAAATCTTCAGTGTGCTCTTTCCAACGCATTGTATTAGTTGGTCCTAATTTTCTTAATGCTGTTCTTAATGTTGTAATTTGTTACATGGTCTTCACCTTGTTCTGTGTCAACTATATTTCTGCAGTGTGGCTCCCTGTGACAGTGGCTACTGCTTTTTAATCAACTGTATGACTTGTTTCATTCCTAGCCTTCCTCTAATTTCTTCATTTTTAATGTTATTTCTGATAGTGTCATATTCGGCTCAGTCTTGAAGTATCTGTTCTGCTGTCTGAGGCGACGTTTCACATATCTGACAGGTTAGGATCTTGTGGGAGAATGTGTACAATTCGGAGGACCAAATGGATCATCACAGTCAAGTGGGAGTGATGCAGCGGGAAGTGACAAGGGGATCTGGCCGATACTCAGCACTAAGAGAAAAAGCAAGATAGATGTGTAATCAGAATACTACTGTCACTATTAGAATGGAAACTCTGTGCTGGCTGCTGAAGAGGGGGACGGATCACTTATGAGAATGCCCAGAGTGCTGTGATGTCGGTTCTTGAATCACACAACTCATATGGCTGATACACTCATCTTAAATTTGGTGTCCAAATTGTGTGTATATAGGGCTGTGTAATCAGCTGTGTCCTGTGTTACTCTGCAGCTCTTCTGATTCATATATCTCTGCTTTTATGAATGTTGAATTAAGAATCGACATCATGGCACTCTGGACACTCCCATATGCATCACTCCATCCCCATCTTCAGCAGCAAGTGAAGAGTTCCAATTACTATAGTACCAGTAACTGTCTGATTGTACATCTGCCTCATCTTTCCCTCGAGTGCTGAGCATCAGCCAGAGCCCCTGCTAACTCCTTGCAGCATCATTATCCTCAGACAATGATCTACTTGCGCTTCCGCACTGTTCACTCGCTCCGAGTGGGCCCTCACAACATCTAGCTTGTCACACATCATTTCACCACCAAGTGGTGCAGAATTGGCCGGTCTTTCTGCCTGCTCGTTTATCAAGTTGTTATGATTTTGGTCCTAAGTCCTCAGGCTCATGACGCCCTGTCCTAAACTGCTATTAAAGTGGCAAACACAGGCAGCAGAGGCAGTTTCTTCTTCTTCTGCCTTTCTATCCCCCAATGGAGCATAGGCCATCAACCAACTCACGCCAAGTCGTTCTATCCTTCGCCATTGCATGGAGCTATCCCCATGTCCTCCCCATCTTTCTAACTTCAATCTCCAGCTCTTTTCTCTATGTGTTTTTTGGCCTTCCTTTATTCCTATGCCCCTGTGGGTTCCAATGCAAAGACATTCTAGTTATGCTGTTCTCCTGTTTTCTCAGTGTGTGTCCTATCCAACGCCAGAATCTTTTCCTCATCACCTCTTGGTCCACTGGAGCCTGTTTAGGTTTAGTTCTCTCCCAAAGCTCTACATTAGTTATTCTATCATACCATTTAATTCCTTCTATTCTGCGCAGGCACCAGTTAATGAATGTTTGTAGTTTATTAGTAATTGCCTTAGTTGTTCTCCATGTTTCCGCCCCATACAGAGACAGTTTACATGGCATGAACTCTGGTAAGGTTTAATATTAATAATTAACATGATGACATTATCTATGACATATGACACAACACAGATGACATTTACCTCCGGCATCTGGCACCACAGAGCGCGGTGCAGACTTCCGCCATTCTTAAACACATCTTCAATGACTGATCTTCTCTCGGGTTTGTCTGTGATACTGATCTGATCAAAGCTATTTGAGCCTCTGGTGCTGCCTTTGCTTTTGTGGCCGATACTGGCGGTCTTGTTGACAGAGATAAAGCTACCAGATTTCTCAAGTAGCTTTTCAACATCTTCATAGAGGGACTCTGGACACAGATAGAGAGACACCATAAGCATTAAAAACTTTAATCTACTGCTATATAAAAAGCCTGTGGTAGACTATTCTTTTTTTTACATATTTCAACCAACATTTTACTAAGTCCACCGCAATACCTGTATCATTCATGCCCCCATTTGCATGAATATGGTCTTTATATCGTAGTAGAGGTCGGCCTCAACATCTTCTACCCATCTTTAATTCACCATAGAGGATTCCTTAGGGACTCTGCCATCCTCCATATGCCAGTAGATTAAATCAATTAATATGTTTGATGTCTCTCTCTACCCAGACATAGCACAATATAACACAATCGTCTGGAAAGACGGAAAGGTGCCAAGACAATATACTGCCATACAAAAGGCAGTGTGGTAGAACTGCAAAGACATACAAACCCTACAGAATACCACTTAATCTCTCTCTCTCTCTCTCTGTGGGTGTGTGTGAGTGTGTGTGCGTGCGTGCATTCTTCACTACTACCACAAAAAAATGCTGCTGCCACTACTTCCACAACTGCTGCTGCCACTACAACAACAACAGCTGCTGCTACTACTAAAACCACAACTACCACTACTACAAATATTTCTGCCACTTCTACTACAACCATAAATGTTGCTACTACTACTACCTCCACAACAGTTGTTGCTGCTGCCATTACTGCTACCCTAACTACTGCCGCTGTTGCTGCTACTACTACTGTTGCTGCAACTACTACCACAACTGTTGCTGCCACAACTGCTGCTATTGCTGCAATAACTGATGATATTACTTCAACTGCTGCTATTATAATTGTTTCTGCCACTTCTACTACTACCACAACTTTTGCTACTACTACTATCCCATTTGCTGCTGCTACTGCTTCTACTACTACCACAACAACTGCTGCCACTACTACCAAAATTGCTGCTGCTACTACTACTATTACACCTTTAGCTGTAGCTACTACTACTACTACCATTACCACCACAACTGCTAGTGCTTCTAGTACTACCACAATCTCTGTTGCTGCTATTACTACTAAAACTGCTTCTGCTGCTACTACTACAACTGCTGCAGCTACTACTAATACCACTAATACACCATTTGCTGCTACTACTACAGCTGTTGTTACTACTACTACTACAGCTGTTGTTACTACTACTACTACAGCTGTTGTTACTACTACTACTACCACCACAACTGCTGCTGCTTCTACTACTACCACAACTGCTGCTGCTACTATTACTACTAAAAGTACTGCTGCTGCTACTACTACTACCACAACTGCTGCTGCTACTATTACTACTAAAAGTACTTCTGCTGCTACTACTACTACCACAACTGCTGCTGCTACTATTACTACTAAAAGTACTGCTGCTGCTACTACTACTACCAAAACTGCTGCTGCTACTATTACTACTAAAAGTACTTCTGCTGCTACTACTACTACCACAACTGCTGCTGCTACTATTACTACTAAAAGTACTTCTGCTGCTACTACTACTACCAAAACTGCTGCCTCTGTTTTAACTACTTAAGCTGTCACATTTCTCAGAAACAGCCACAAATAAAATACTTATATTTGGCCCTTACCTGGACGTCTCTTGTCCTCCATGTACTCATCATCAGAAGACAGGTCTTCAGACGTAGACTTGTCAGAGCGCATGTTCTGAATAACCTTGTCCTTGCTGTACCACTGATACAGAGGCTCCGACTGGAACTTACTAACATATTTATCCGAAGCCTTGCCATAGATGTGCTCATCCTCCTGCAAAACACACACATACATGAGGGCAAAGGTACTCCCACACAAGATACCACTGTTGGCGTTTGAAGATCTAAGCTAAGCTTTCACACATTCTAGACAAGTGGTCTCCAGCTGGCGGGGAGGATGGGGAAGGGGGGATGCCTACTTGGGGGATGGGGCCAGAGGAAGTTTCAAGGGGGCATCGAGTCATTGTGAAATTGAATGTATTTCTATTTGTAAAAATCTGTTATATTATTTTGTTTTTCAGTTCAAGTATGTGTATATATATATATATATATATATATATATATATATATATATATATATATATATATATATATATATATATATATATATATATATATATATATATATATATATATATATATATATATATATATATATATATATATATATATATATATATATATATATATATAAAAGAATAAGATAATTTGAAAACTATTTATAAAAACAAAAAGGCAGGAACATTTTTTGGAGGGGTTTTCATAAGCAGTTTGTTTTTTCTACAGTTAGAAATCTAATTAATAGCATTTAATTGTTGATAAAGAACACATTCTGACTAAAACGTATCGCCATACTGTCTGTCTCCCTTTTTGCAGAATCTATTATTCTCCTCTTTTTAATCCTATTTTGTATGTTGGGGTGGGAGGAGGGGGTGGGAGGAGAGGGCGTGGGGGTTTTGACATATACTCAAAGGAGGAGGGGGGGGGGGGGTGACCTAAAAAAAAAAAATCGGAGGCCACTGTTCTAGACCAAGCTATATAAGATGAGATGAGATCAGTTGATGATCAGTTTTCTTTACCGGTAAATTTTCCTACCCAAATATTTCACAGAGATGTCTCCGTCATAGATAATCATAATTTCTGTTTTGTTAAAATGTAATTATAATCATAGCCAGTAGGTAGTTAGGCAGGCAGACAAACATACAGAGAAAGACAGAGGGAAAGAACAGGCAGACAGACGTACAAAGAGAAAGGCAAAGGGACAAGCGGCAGAAAGTGGCAAGCAGGTACATATTAACACACATATACCTACATAGGTAGCCATTTTGTGTTTTAAAAAGCATTTAGAAATGTGCCTGTGAGAAAAATAGCCAGTCAGATTAGACAGTCAGACAGATAATAGATAGACATAAAGACAAACTGAAAGATGCAGGTATACACACAAGTTATATACTTTATGCATGGATAAATGGCTGAATGGACAGATGCAAAAGGTAGAAATATGTACAATTTACTGATGGATGGATGGATGGATGGATAAATGGGTGGATGGAGGTAGACAGATATACATTTTTGTATGGACTGGTGGATGGATGAATGGATAAAGGAATCAACAGATAAAGACAGACAGACCAACATAATTATTTTTAAACTACAACATACAAGATCAACGTAGAGACTGCCAGAGTCGGCCTTGAGCTCTGGGAAGGCACTGATGTCAGGATAAATGGCAGTCGGGACCGAAGATGCTGCAGATGCTGTCGATGAGGTCTGGCTTGTGCTTCCTGTCTTTCGTCTTCATTTTTTAAAATAAAAATGAAAGAAAAGCTAGTAGAAATTAAATAAATTTACTAATTTTTTTAATGTTTATGTGAGCTAACCGTGCGGCCTCAAACCCTCAGGTTCATAACCCCTGTCCTACAGCTTCAAATGGATATCAGGTAAAGTCACTGGAAGTAAACGCGGCCAGCCTGATGCTGACCATATCATCCACTGAGTGCTGATCGGTCTTTACAATGTAGGTCTAGCCCTATATGCCCAAAACACCTGACGGCGTGGTCTAAAAACATTTATCGGGGGGAGGTCTCTTTTCAACCCATCCAGCAACGACGCTAGATTCACATATTTATGTGATAATATTTATTTTATCACATTTTATGATGATGGTGATGAAAATGTTTATGACGATGGGGATAATAGTTACAATGACGATAATGGTGAAATAAATTATGGCGAAGGTGATGACAGTGAGTGATGTTCATGGTGACGGTGATGATAACTACAATGACGATAATGGTGAAAACACTAATAACAAAGATGATGACAATAATGGGATGTTTATGACAATGGTGATGATAACTACAATGGTGATAATGGTGAATTAAATGACGACGAAGGTGATGACAATGATGTGATGTTATCACAATGAATGTAATAATGGCAGTGATAATTACAATGATGATAATGGTGAAAACAATGACAGCAAAGGTGATGACAATTATAAGGTGCTGACGATGATGAGGGCATGTGCAGCATTCTTGTGTAAATATCATGTTTCTGTGACTACAAAATATTGGATACAGCAATAAAGACAATTTGATGAATAGTGGATACCTATATATATATATATATATATATATATATATATATATATATATATATATATATATATATATATATATATATATATATATATATATATATATATATATATATATATATATATATATATATATATATATGTGTGTGTGCGTGTGTGTGTGTTTGCATGCGTGCGTGCGTGTGTGTGTGTGTGTATAGTTTCATAATAAAAACAAAAACAAAAATGCTACAACAACAAACAACATCCGTATGAATACAATGTGCGTACAGACCGACAAATGTTCATGAACAAAAATAACTGCCAAGCAACTATAATCGATGCTAATATAAAATGCTTCTTGTATTTAACCAAGTAAAATGTTTACAACACTTCACAATAACAAATGACGAATAGAACCGCTTTGAGGCTCCCCTTAACATTTCACACACATACCCACTACATGACTAACCCGTTCTCATTGCATGAAGACAACTATAAGACCACTATGGTCAAACACGGAATATTTTCACATTTTTTAACTATCCAAAATCAAAAACTGTTTTCAGTACTTTTTGGCAAAGTAAAATAATACTCAAAATTTTAAAACTATAAATGGTGGTCCAAAGGAGGTTGTGTAGAAAAGCTCGCTTTCCTAGGAAATATGCCTGGCCAAATCAGAGGGAGATGAAACGAAGAGGAAACACCAAGAAAGAAAAGGAGAGAAAAGGAAAGAAAAACACAGCTAATAACAGAGTAGAGGACGAGCGGTCTGACTTGAAAGAAAGCATTAAGCCCAGAGACGGCGCAAATACTAGAATTTTAGTCTTTAAAGTGACGCAAATAACCCAGACCACAGATATAGGCGGAGACTGTTAGTAGCCTCCGCTAGCTAGCCGCAGTCTGAAAGTGGTGGTACTTTTAATTTTCTTCTTAAAAGGAATCATAATCGAATTACAACACAATGCAATGTTGGCAGTGTGCATACTCCCCCCCCCCCCACCCCAATAAAATGCCATTGTGCAATGTTTACATCTAAAGTTGCCAATATGCAATGTTTACAACAAAACAGTTGCAATGTAAAATGTTAACAGCAAACAGCTGACAGTGTGCAACAGATTTACATCAAAACGTTGCCACTGTGTAATGTAAACTTGTTCCTTCTTTTTACAATTTGAAGAATTCATCTTCTTCTTCTTCTTTTACAATTTGAAGAATTCATCTTCTTCCTAAGAGGTAACTAAGGAAGGCTGTCAAGAGAAGGTCTCTCCTATAGAAAACGTCCTACAAAATTCAGTCAATGATAAACAAGTCATCTGAGGACTGGACCTGATTTGGTCCATGCTTTATGGGGAATTCTCTTCTTCAGCGTGACTGTGAACTCTGGTGGAAAATCCTGGTTGTTTATCCATGTCAGGACTTTGGTCCTGTCCCAGACCACTAACATTTGTTTCTGTTTTTCAGAACTGGCTTATCTGTGTGCAGACTCGCCTCTCAGGCAGATGTATTCCGACTTTGAAAGAAATGTCAATCCCATCTATGTTTGTATGTTTGCCAGGCCCCTGATAGGAAACTCCCTTCTACTATGATCAAGGAGAGGTGTAGTCAGGTGTTAGCCAGTTTCAGTTCTGGTTCTCCATCAACACCTCCATGTGGTGATTCACACCTGCATCCTCAATGAGAGATGACAGGAAGAAAGAGACAACCACCACACAAATCATGAATATGTTCATAAAATTCCAGTTTCGCCAGAAACATGTGGACACAAAGTTTCCTTCTGAATGGGATACTATAAAGTGAGAACACACCGACATCGCATGGTTCGTGCTAATTAAGATGCATGTTCCTGTAGTGCATGAAATTAAACTCCAAAACATTTTTACAAGACTGCCAAGACTTTGTCAGTCAGGGACAAGAAATCAGGCCCTACAAGACTGCCAAGACTTTGTCAGTCAGGGACAAGAAATCGGGCCCACAGGAGCAACCCTACAAACAAACTATAGGGTACTGGTGAAGACAAGTGACCCATGCTGCTTGTTACCTATACTGGTATTGGGGCATAGCAAATGTTGATCACTGAAGAAGAAGACTTAGGTGCCGGTTGTCTACTAATATGAGAATGAGCCACTCCTACTAATATGAGAATGAGCCTCACCTGTTAATATGAGAATGAGCCTCTCCTACTGATATGTGAATGAACCTCTCCTACTAATATGAGAATAAGCTTCTCCTACTAATATGTGAATGAGTCTCTCCTGCTAATATGAGAATGAGCCTCTCCTGCTAATATGAGAATGAGCCTCTCCTACTAATATGAGAATGAGCCTCTCCTACTAATATGAGAATGAGCCTCTCCTGCTAATATGTGAATGAGCCTCTAATACTAATATGAGAATGATCCTCTCCTACTAATATGAGAATGAGCCTCTCCTACTAAAATGAGAATGAGCCTCTCCTGCTAATATGAGAATGAGCCTCTCCTACTGATATGAGAATGAGCCTCTCCTACTAATATGAGAATGAGCCTCTCCTACTGATATGAGAATGAGCCTCTCCTAATATGAGAATGAGCCCCTCCTGCAATCTAAAAACTTGCAGGTCAGTTTTACAACAATACAGATATGAGAAACACTTCAACAAGAAGCATTATAAGCAAACAACAACAAAAGCAAACTGCAACAAAACACACTTTTAAAATGGTAAAAGTCAGATGCAAATCTGATCCCACCATCTCATTATCATATACCATGCCGGTAAGCAAAGGCTGTCATGTTTCACCATCTTACATGATCACCAGAATCCCAGATCAGTTCAATGTTTTTGTCTTGCCCTATCCATCTGGCAAGGTTATCGAGGTATTTATCTCTTTGCCTTCCTCTTGCTCTTTTGTCCATCAATCTTGCCCGTTGTTACCCAGTTCTTGAGTCAATTATTTCTCAAAATACGTCCCAAAAAAAAAAAACAACAACAACACTGACTGTCGTCTAATTGTTCTGATAAGTTTACAACTTTCAACTATCTTAATGAGGTGAGGACTACTTTATTTGTTCTTCTATCCGTCCATGTTCTTCGCATTAGTCTTAAAAGAACCACATCTCTGCCCGAGTAAATAATTTTCAGCTTGTTTGCTTATTGTCCATATTTCACATGCACAAAATAACACAGGTTCTACATAGCACTGTAACACTCTTTTTTTCTCACTGCACCTGACATATTTAGATTTATTTGCATGCTATTTAATGCCACTTTTGCCATGATGATTCTTGTTCTAATTTCTGCACCAGATATTACGACAGTTCAAAAATAGCTGTATCAATTTTGCTTAAGAATTTTGTCATTTGCACATATTTCACGTTGGTATTTATTTCTTTCTGGTGATGATAATAATTACCTTTTTTTTTAACAATTTAATTCAAAGCCTAGTTTCTCACTGTGAACTATCACTGCATCTCCTAAACACTAAAGATCTTCTTCACTGCATCCACTAAACACTGAAGATCTTCTTCTCTGCATCCACTAAACACTGAAGATCTTCTTCACTGCATCCACTAAACGCTGAAGATCTTCTTCACTGCATCCACTAAACACTAAAGATATTCTTCACTGCATCCACTAAACACTGAAGATCTTCTTCTCTGCATCCACTAAACACTGAAGATCTTCTTCACTGCATCCACTAAACGCTGAAGATATTCTTCACTGCATCCACTAAACACTGAAGATCTTCACTGCATCCACTAAACACTGAAGATATTCTTCACTGCATCCACTAAACACTGAAGATCTTCTTCACTGCATCCACTAAACACTGAAGATCATCTTCACTGCATCCACTAAACACTGAAGATCTTCTTCACTGCATCCACTAAACACTAAAGATCTTCTTCACTGCATCCACTAAACACTGAAGATCTTCTTCACTGCATCCACTAAACACTGAAGATCTTCTTCACTGCATCCACTAAACACTGAAGATCTTCTTCACTGCATCCACTAAACACTGAAGATCTTCTTCACTGCATCCAAAAAACACTGAAGATCTTCTTCACTGCATCCACTAAACACTGAAGATCTTCTTCACTGCATCCAAAAAACACTGAAGATCTTCACTGCATCCACCAAACACTGAAGATCTTCTTCACTGCATCCACTAAACACTGAAGATCTTCTTTACTGCATCCACTAAATGCTGAAGATCTTCTTCACTGCATCCACTAAACAGTGAAGATCTTCACTGCATCCACTTAACGCTGAAGATCTTCTTTACTGTGTGCAATTAACACTGATCCAACCATACAGTGTGTTTGCTCAAAATATTTAGTCGGACTGATCAGAATATAGTGTTACATACAAGAGTTAACTGAGCTGATAAATTCTAGTGCACATAATGTGTTCACATACAACATTCAATTGATTCTAGTGCAAATGTTTAAACATATTCAAATGAGTTGGTGTATTCTATTTTGCATAATGCATTTACATACACTCAAATCAGCTGAAACATTATAGAACAAATGTTTACATACAACATTAAACTAAGCTGATAGATTCTAGTGCACATAATATGTTCACATACAACATTCAATTGATTCTAGTGCAAATGTTTAAATATAACATTCAAATAAGTTGGTATACTCTAGTGAGTATAATGCATTTACATACATTCAAATCAGCTGAAACATTATAGTACAAATGTTTACATACAACATTAAACTGAGCTGATAGATTCTAGTGCACATAATATGTTTATATAAACATTTTACATGCAACATTCAACTGATTTTTGATTTGATAATTACTAGTGGAAATGTTTAAAGATAACATTCAACTGAGTTGGTATGTTCTAGTGTGCATAATGTTTTACATACACTCAAATCTGAAACATTCTAGTGCACATGTTTACATGTAACACGAAAATGAACTGATGAATTCTAGTGTGCATAATGTGTTTACATAAACTCAAATCAGATCTGTCTGCTTCTTGAGAACATTAGGCGAGGAGAGGAGTGGGTCAAAGTGCCACCTGAACAGTCAGACTAGTGTAGTGTCACAATCACAGCAGGTGCCACAGAGGTGCAATTAATTCAAGATAATGCTCACTCAGAAGATTTGATTATTTACACAGATGATTCAGTGTCAAGAGGCAAAAGAAGTGCTTAGGATTTCTTAGCAAAAATTAAAGGTCGACGTTTGGTGCAGGAGAGCCTAGCATATGATACCACAACATCCAGCTTAAAAATTGAGGTGGAGGCGGTCACTGCAGCTTTCCGCTGATTAGAGAACATGACACACACACACACATTTTGATTGTAACTGACTCAGAAAGCATGCTGAGGAAGATCAGGACAGGCATGCTTCATGCAGAGTGGCATGCCTCGCTGCAGAGGACACGGGTGAGGAGTATTGACTGGATTTTTTCACCGTGAATGCCAGTGTGTTGGGAAATGAACAGGCGGACAGACTGGCTGGCTCTGCACAACTTGGTGGAATACTGATGCATTATAAGGCAGGTGTTGTTAGTGCCTTGTGGGAGAGTATGTACAGTTCGGAGGAGCAGAGGGATCAGCACAGTCGGATGAGATTGATGCAGGAGAGAGTGACGAGCGGTTCTGGCAGATGCTCAAGGCTCAGAGGAAAGGCAAGACGGACGTTTAATCAGAATGCTACTGGCACCATTAGTATCGGAACTCTTTGCTGGCTGCTAAAGATGGGGACAGAGCGCTCATGGGAATGCCTCAAGTGATGTGATGTTGGTTCTTAAATCAAATCAAATCTGCTGAAACATTCTAGTGCATATGTTTACATATAACATGAAAATGAACTGATGAATTCTAGTGCACATAATATTTTTTATATTAGACATTCAACTGAACTGATATATTTCAGTGCATAATATTCATACACAACATTCAACAGTTGGTGGATTCTAGTGGGCATCCATGTTCTTACCCAAATAACGATTTCCTTTTTTTAGACGTTGAACTGAAAAACAATGGTGCGTTATTCAATTAAAGTCAGTGACAACATAGAGGTCTATGATGAATAATAAAAAAGAATATCTTGTGAATAACAACAAAAGAAAGAATAACTTCCAAACAAAAGAAAGACTATATTCTGAATAAGAACAAAAATCAAGAATAACTTCCGAATAACAATAAAAGAAAGAATATCTTCTGAATGACAATAAGCAAACAGAAAGATTACTTGTGAAAACAGCAAGTCTACCTGATTAAGAACAAAGAAATGACTTCAAAGAAAAATCACTACAAAGAAATTAACAGGGATTAGAAGACAGTATGTCTAAATAATAGTGAATAAGAGTAAAATTAACACTGAACAGCAATCACTAGAAAGAAAATCAGTTCTCTTTAACAATCAAAAGAAAAAGTCAGTAAAAAGGACCCTTTTCCTTGCCTTCAGGTGAACTAGGCATAAAGGGCAAGAACTATATTTCAAAGACATATCGGCACTTAGTGGGTGATGTGGTCAGCATTGTACAGGCCACCTTCACTTCCCAGACCACCAGCTGGTGCACCCTCAAGGCCTTTGTTGACCTGGGAGCCAAAGAAGACCCATACCGCTGGGACCTGAACTCACAACCTTCCTGTCCATAAGTGAGCATTTGCCCACTACGCCACGGCGGCTCCTGAAGAAAAAGTAATTTCTTACTAATAATTAAAAGAAAAGTTACTTTCTCAATAATAATTAGAAGAAACATTACCTTCTCCATTACAATTAGAAAAAAAATGTTCTCAATAATAATAACCATATAAGCCTAGGAGAACAGATAAAACATCTGTCAACATTAAAAGTACATTTTAAAATCTTAAATAAAGATTAAATAAATCATGACTGATAAAAAAACTGCTTTGAATAAATTACGACTGCTAAGATAACTGACATGAGTGAATCATGATTTTCAAGAGCTGCTTTGAATAAATCAAGATCGACAAGAACTGTTTTGAATGACCATGACTGACAAGAACTGCTTTTAATAAATTATGATTGATAAGAGAACCGCTCTGAACACAAATCATGACAAATAAAATAACAAGCATGCAGACAGATTAGATGCTGCCACTCCTCTGGGAGGTAAGCTACTATATGATAAAGTGAATGTGATTAAAGCTTTATGGGATCAAATGGAACAGATCGGAATCCATACACTGAAAGACTAATTACATGGGCAGTGTGTGGAGGTTATAGGAAGATATTCAACACTCAAGGGGAAACAGAGAGCAGATTTTTAATCAAGTTGCACCTGGTACTTTTAGCATGTGATCTCTCCAATATGTACTGAAGAAAGGGATGGAGCACGTGTGGGAAAGTCGCGAGTGTAATGATGCCAGTTCTTGATGCATTCTTTCATTCATTAAATCCTGACTGACAAGAATTGATCTGGATAATTAATCATTAATAATAAAACTGATTTGAATAAATCATTATCAACAAGATCTGTTTTGCTTAAATTATGAACGATAAGAGAACTGTTCTGAGTATATCAAGACTTATAAGAGAAATGTACACTCCAAACACTGCAAATGTGTATGCACATGAAAGTGAAACAGGCTTTCTATACAGTGTACTCACTCTGATCTCTCTAGCTTATCCAGTACAACAGATGATGACATCTCATGATCTGTACATTCTGTGGAATACAATTAGTCAGTTTACCTAGTTGAGTGACACAGTTAGTTGCTTACCCTTTACAGCACATTGAAGACCAACACCAGCATTTTTTGCCTGTTGTGGTTTTTCTAGGCAAATTTTATGTTCAGTAGTTTGACACTGCTTTTTAAAGGGTCATCTCTCGGTACCACTATCAAAAAACCAATGCTAGACAAATCGTCCGTAGCTGGGATCAAACTCCGCACTAAGAAGCGCATTCACAACGCCTAAGGGAGACGCACCACTTAAAAAACAGTAAAATGTCTATACAAGTTTCCTTCAGGACAGGAGACCATTTTTGACCACACCAGCCTGACCGTATGAAACGGTGATTTGCCAGATGAACTTTGAAGGCAAGATTTATCATCATCACCGCTATCATCATCATCATCATCACCACCACCACCACCATTACCACCACCACTATCACCACCCCATCATCACCATCACCATCATTGCCACCAAAACCAGCATCATTATCAACTAGTGTGACCAATCAAGTTAATGAACCTTGCTTTCTCCAAAAGTTTGTTTTCTTAAAAAGCAAGAGTAAATGCTCCTTTCCAGGCACATGGTGCTAGACTCACATCTTTACAGACCAAGTGGTGTTCACAGGGTGATGTGGTCTGCCGCCTTTAGCTTCTGGACACATCCTGGAACCCATTTTAGGCTGGGTCAACCTGGGAGTTCTAGGTGAACTGAGACAGCAGAGGGTCTATGCATCAACTGGGGTTAAAGGGCTGAAGATAGGACAGCCTGACATTAGTTAGTAGACAGCCGATGCTGTGTTTGTGGATGAAAGGTAAAAGACAGTACAGAAAGCTAGGGTTGGTTGGGAGCTAAGCTCCATTAGTGGATAATGAACATGCAGACAGATTGGCTGGATCTGCACCACTGGGTGGTGAACTGATGCATTACAAGGCAGATGTGGTCAAGGCCCTTTGGTAACAAGTAACGAAGTCGAAAGAGAAACTAGATTATTATGGCCTAGAGAGAATGAGGCACCTGAGAGTGATCAGAGGGTCTGGCTGGCTCACTACACTCAGAAGAAAGGCAAGACGGACATATAATATGACTGGTACCATTAGTATAGGAACTCTGCGCTGGCTGCTGCAGATGGAAACAGAGCGCATGTGGGAATGCCCCGAGCATTGTGATGTCAATCCTTGACTCAACTCAACTGGTGGATAAAAGGTAGAAGAAGACAGGACAGCGAGGTAGGGATGGTTGAGAGCTATGCTCCAATGGTATCTTATGGGCAGAAGAAGAAAAGACATGCGTGTGAGAGTTGGCTGAAGACCTATGCTCCAATGAGAAATAAAGGGTAAAGGAAGAAAGGACAGTCTGATCTAGTTGGTTGAGAGCCTATGCTCCAATGGAGGACAAACAGCAGAAGAAGCCAGTAGTACAAATTATATAATGTTAGTCACTAATTCAAGACAACGCTTTTACTGTGCAAATACTCACCTGTTTTTCCAGCTGGTGTAGGACCTGAATCACAACTATCTTGACTGTTTCCTCCCAGAGTGAGTACATCTTTTGACCTGCAGAAAAACACAGATTAAAATAACCTTGCTATTTCTTCTCCTTCTTCTTCTGATTCTTTTTCTTCTTCTTCTGCTTCTTATTCTTCTTCTTTCTGGGTTGTTGTTTTTTTTTCAATTCTTTTTTTCTTCTTTCTGTTTCTTCTGATTCTTTTTCTTCTTCTTTCTCTTTCGTGTTCTTATTACTTTTCTTCTACTTCAGTTTCTTATTCTGATACCTTTTTTCCTCTTCTTTTTTTCCTTCTGATTCTTGTTTTTTCTTATGATTCGTTTTTGTTCTTCTTCTGATTCTTCTTCTTCTCATTTGGCTTCTTCTTTTTCTTCTTCTTCTTTTGATTTCTTTTTCTTCTTCTGATTTTGTCTTTTTATTGTTGTTTTGTTTGTTCAGTTTCTTACACTGATTTTTTTTCTTCTCAAGTTGATCTCCTTCTGGTTCTTTTTTTTGTGTTTTTCAGAATCAATTTTTTTCTTTTAAAGAAGTCCCGAAATTACTCGAAGAGCCAAAAAGAGAAACCCAGATGTTTGAAAGAGGCCAGGGTTCAAAGATAACTTATCACAAACATCAGTTAGAGACAGTCATTATTTTCTGTTAATATTATATATATTAAGGAAACTGGAAAAATCTGTGGAAAAAGAGAGACAGAAAAACACAAGATGATTCCTGACAATCTTTTGTCATGGCATGGAGGGGTACCAGCACACTAAGTGATACATGCTGTTGAAGATAACAGACTGTGCAGAAGCACAGAAGGCACTTGATGATGATGAGGATTCAAACCTAAGACCATGAGCCTGCAGTTATGTGACTTACTTATTGTCAGTCATGCGACCAGAACTTTTGCCAGTTGGAGACACAGGCATGGCTATCTCCTGTGGGTTCCCCAATGATGCCTTGCTGGAAGTGGAAGCATTTCTTGGTGGAAGAGGTGGAGAGTGTGCCTGCGGCTGACTCGGCACTTTCGTTGTTCTTGGTGGCAAGGGAGGCGGGGAATGCAAGCCAGACACAGACACTGAAATCTGCATTTGATTGGCAGCCAGCCCGGAGTCATCCGCTGCTGCGGAGGATGCTGCTGTAGACAGACTGCTGAGAGCAGCAGTTTCACGGACCAGGCGGCCGCTGCTGCGCTCACTGCTGGTGCGAGAAAATGTCTCGGGATGGTCGCTGTCAGCTTCCTCTGTGTCATCTACTGTATCCACTTCAGATTCTGTACCTGCCGACACACCTGTGGGTGATAAATGAGAAAGTTTTACGCAGGTACAGACTGGTCCCTGTTGACATCGAATTAAGTTTTACCTCACAGTACTTATTCTTCTTCTTAGCGTTCACAGGCTGTAAACTCCATAGAAAAGTTCTTGTTGTTGACCGACCTCTGGACTTGAGTTTTATGTACACATCCCTGTTTCTTAGGCAGATGCACTCTGACGTCGAAGCTAACACCACTAGTTAGTCATCTTTTGTCTCACAATACAAGGCCTACCTTACAGTACAGTACAATAAGTTCTACCTCAATTTCTACCTCACAATACAATTAGTTCTACCTCACAATACAAGATGCTTCACCTCACAATATGATTAGTCCTACCTCAAGTTCTACCTCACAATACAATTAGTTCTACCTCACAATACAAGATGCTTCACCTCACAATACAATTAGTCCTACCTCAAGTTCTACCTCACAATACAATTAGTTCTACCTCACAATACAAGATGCTTCCCCTCACAATACCATTGCATGTCCTACCTCACAATACAAGATGCTTCCCCTCACAATACCATTGCATGTCCTACCTCACAATACAAGATGCTTCCCCTCACAATTCCATTGCATGTCCTACCTCACAATACAATAAGTCCAACCTCACAATAAAATAAGTTCTACCTCACAGTACAATAAGTTCAATCTTACAATAGAGTATGTTCTACTTCACAATACAATAAGTTCTCACTCATAATACAATAAGTTCTACCTCACAGTACAATAAGTTCAATCTTACAATAGAGTATGTTCTACTTCACAATACAATAAGTTCTCACTCATAATACAATAAGTTCTACCTCACAGTACAATAAGTTCAATCTCACAATAGAATATGTTCTACTTCACAATACAATAAGTTCTCACTCATAATACAATAAGTTCTACCTCACAATACAATCAGTCCTTCCTCAAAAAATAATAAGTTCTAACTCACAATACAGCAAGTTCTATCCCAAAGTACAATAAAAGACAAATCTCACAACACAATAAGGCACACAAAACAATACAAAATGTCCCACCTGAGTCAACAAAGGCTTTGTTCTTTTTACTCTTGGATCCGCTTTTATAAAACATCTTTTTTAGCTTGTGGGTGATAGTCTTGTTTTTGACAGCCTTGCCTGTGGGTTTGGAGAAGTTCTCCAGGTCCTCATACAGGCAAACATCCCCTTCAACAACATCAGGACTCATGTCTTCATACTCAGTCTCCGTACTGCTCGACTCTGCATTGTCAGAAAGTCCTCCATCAGACTGCGTCTTCAAAAAAAAATGAGAGAAAATGTATACTGATTTGTTGAAAATACATCCGTCAGACTGTGTCTTTAGAAGAAATGGGAAAGAAAGTAAATATAAATTAATACAAATTCAGAAAAATTTCAAACAGGAGTTAAATTTTCCTCTTTTTATAGTCTACTCCATGTGGTGTTGATAGTCATGTCAGCTCACAGCCTTTTGTCTCAATTAAGATGAACAAAAGTTTGGTCTGAGCAGGGATCTAATAATTTGAGTCCCTGATTAGCACAAATTGTTTTAACATGAATTCTTGATTTCTCAGTTCCTTGAAATTCATGTTAACTAGGTTATACTGTATTTACAGGAAATATATCCATTAGACTGTGTCTTTAAAAGAAATAGAGTAACATGTACATGATGTGAAATCAGCAACTTGTGTCCCAATGCCATGAAATATATACTGTTATGAGACTATGATGATGAGTGATACCTAAGAACTAAGTGGCAAGACAAGATCACAAACACTGAGACATTGGAATGAGCAGATATTACAAGTTTTCTCAATGCTCAGTCTGTGAAGGCTCAGGTGGCTGAGTAATACCTAAAGAATCGAGGATGGTAGAGTACTAAGGTCATCCTTTATAATAGTGAAATCGTTAGTTGCGTATCCTTTACAGGACGTTGCAGAACCAACCCCAACAGCCCCTGGCTGTTGTGTGGTTTCTCTAGGCAAGTTACATCCAGTAGTTTGCCACTGCTTTCTGGACGGTCGGCTTTCTTGATACCACTGTCGAAACCAACGAAAGGCGCATTGCCCGCAGCTGGGACCGAACCTGGCATCCTGCCATTACGAAGCGAAGCGTTCTTATAGTGAAATACAGATGGATAAAAGATCCTAAGGCTGACTTCTACTAGGAAATAAAGATGTGTTCAAGTGGGACATGAATGATACAGAAATTCAGGTAGATTCGTGGGAACTAAATGCCATGGACCATGTTGCATAGAGGAGGCAGAAAGGATAAGATGTAAGCATCTGAGAAGAAACATGCTAATTACAAATGTTGACAACAATGTTCTGAAATCCCATGCTATAATTATGGAAGACTTTACTTGAAGCAGGCAGGTCTTGCTAGTCACACTCGCCATTACCATGGGTTGTGAGTCCCATGCCTCCTTACAGCACAACAGAACACTATTATCTGGTAAGGTACCAACAACAAGATGATGATAACACCCTTAAAAAAGAATTGAAACAATGAGACTTACTGTCCTCTCATCGCTGTCACTGACTGTCTCTGATGTTGAGCATCTGTTCTTTTCTGACTTCTTTTTACTGCCTCGTTGTTTTCTGTAGGTTACAACAAGAAGGACAACTACTATCATCTAGAATGTGTTAGGACTTTTAACACACCAAACACAATCTATGTGAAATTTTATCAACATAGCAATGACACAGCTTTCCTCAAAATAACAACAGCACAACTTTTCATAGAATATCTGCACAATTTCCTCCAAAATACCAACAACACAATTTTCCACACAAAAAACAATGGAACAACTTTCCCCAGAGTAAATTACAGCATATCTTTCCCCAAATTACCAACAGCTCAAAAATAACAGCAGCAAACTTGCCCCAAAAAAAACAACAGCGCAAATCCCCCCCCCCCCCCCTCACCTCCCAAAGAGCAGTAAAGCCTTCCCCAAAATATCAGCAACACAACTCACCATCCCCCCCCCCCCCCCATATCAACAACACAGCTTTCTTCAAAATACCACCATCACAGCTTTCCTCCCAAAAACTCCAGCACAATTTGCAATTTGTAAAATATCCTAGCCAAAGCTTTAGAATAATTATTAATTTCTAGTTCTTTCTAATTTGCTTGTTCACATTCTAATATCTGCTGCCATTCAGCAGAGCAGGTTAAATATTTCACGTATGTAAGTATGCACAGGTATATGGCCGGATGTATGCATCCATGAAATAAAGTTCCCCATGTAGGTTCAGGAACACTAGTATGGAGATTGTGGGGTGGGGTGGGAGGGAAGGGGGACGACAAACTGACCCCCCCAAAAAGCATGATGTAAGAGGAAACTAATTAGGGGTTTTCCCGTCGAAGTTAAAGTGCATCTGCCTAGGAAGCGCCCACTTTTATGTGAAAGTCTTCTTCATTCGTCCTTGAGAGGGTGGTTGGCACATTGTGATTTACAGCGAGGCTTTGATATCTGAGTATTTATTTAACGGCATGCGGGCAGTGGATCTATTCTCCCCCGTCCCAATAAAATGGGGTCCAGAACCCACACATGGAGATGAGTATTTAAACCCAAGACCATTGGACTGGCAGGCAAACCTCCAGCAATTAAACCATCACAGCTCCTTGAGGCCACAGGTAAGTAGCACAATATTATCAAAAGCATGCAGTTGCTATTATTATGTGATCCTATAAGAAGATAAGATGCTGTTGAGAGCTGCAAGATGCTGTTGGGAGCTGCAAGATGCTGTTGGGAGCTGCAAGATGCTGTTGGGAGCTGCAAGATGCTGTTGGGAGCTGCAAGATGCTGAGAAGCAGGGCACTTAATGTTGATGGCAAAAACAGTATTAGACGAAGGTTTCTGATAATCACACAGTTTATTATGGTTATGTCATGACCTAGTACATGTGAAGGCCTAACACTCCATACCCCTATGGCAGTGTCTGCTACAGGACTACTGTTACATTTCATAATGATCTCTTGCTGGCTTCGCTGAAGGAAAAAACAAAACAAAAGTTTTGATTGTGTTTAACCAGCTTTTGGTTGTAACTGCAGTTTGTACAATGCCAACCGCTTAGGCTATCTCGGATGCCGAGAATTTCTGTTATAAAAAATGTTTATCCCTGGCAATTTTTCTTGCTAACTCTCATCTGGATAAGAGGAATTTCTGATAAGAAGAATTTCTGATCAGAAGAACAATTTCTTTGGTCGCTGGTGAGTTCTCCATATCAGGTCTGCACTGTGCATAGTAATCATTTGTGATAAAGATGCTTCTTGAATTCATACTGGCCATTACTGTTCAGTATCTTCCATTTATCTATTTTCTATAAAAATTGTAATTTTTGACTTCACACTGGGAGCTTTTCGTCCATGCTTGTCGCGGTTTTCTGCACAAAAAAACCGCTGTCAGTCATAGAGTGATTTGCTTTCATTCCCAGTTAAGGACTGGTTACTACCAGGACAGATTTGATGGGGTACAACACTCTCACCGTCTCGCTGTCCCTCAGCTGCACTGCCTGAAGAATCTCTCCAACTTTCTATGTATCCACAGGTTAATCAAGTTAACTATTAAGAAGACCATTTTCCACGCCTTCAGGTGTATTGGGCACACAGGGCTAGAACTATATTTTATAGACCTATCAGCCCTCACTGGGTGATGGGGTCAACATCACCTCAGCCAACTTCACTTCCCAGGACTTTTCCTGTTACCAATTTAAGGTTGGGTCAACCTGGGGAGCCAAGGCAGCTAGTTTTTTTTTTTTATTTTTTTATTTGGCCCCCATCAAGATTTGAACTCACAACCTTCCATCTAGCCGCTACACCATGACAGCTCCCAAAGAGAATTATTTACTAGTATGATTTTTTTTAATGGAATTGCAATAAGAAATAGAGTATACTTTGGAAATACAGCAGACATTATATACTCCAACTATAAACTCTTTCTTAATTTGAAGTCAGAGTCCATCTGCCCGAAAGGTAAGGAATTGACAGTCTGCACGAAAAAAAAAGCCAGATCTGTAAAACATAAATGTAGATAAAACTCGTTCTAAAGCCAGACTAAAGTCCAGAAGCAGACAAACTGCCAGAATTTTCTGCTAGAGTTTACAGTCGGCAAAGGCACAGAAGAAGAAGCTCTCCATCTCTCTGCATATACCAATCTCTCTCTCTCTCTCTCTCTCTCTCTGTGTTTGTGTGTGTGTGTTTGTGCATGCGCGTGCGTGGGAATGAGTTTGTGCATAATGAACACAATATTATTCATATGAAAGAATGATTCACCAAAAAGCAAACAGACAATCTGTGTGGCCCTCAACGATCAGCAGAAAGGCAAAAAAAACATAAAATCAGACTGCATATGGCACCATCAGTAATAAAACTGCTGTCAGCTGAAGATGAGTGAGTGACGTTCAACCCCGCCAGAACTGCACAATGAGGAGACTGACACCCGGTGAAACAAAGTGCCACCATTAAGATGAGAATCATCTGGGCACAAGTCCCAGAAACTCTATTCAAACATCAGGTAATATTAGGCCCCCGACAATAGCCATAGTGGAGCTTTAAATTTGAAAACACAGCCTCCCATATGGGGGCGAAATTAAAATTTGTCTGCTGAAGATGGGGAAGGTAAGATTAGGGGAATGCCTCAATGTTGGTTCTTAACTCACTTCAATCTTCTTTTTCTTCTCTTCTGCACTTGCTATCTTTTTAAAGGGTTGTTGGCACTCTGTTTTGTGGTTTCCAGCAAAGCTGTGATATCTGAACCTTTTGGCCTAAGGCATCCAATTTCAGCAAACCCCTAATTAGCTGCTTTAACAACATGCTTGTTAGGACGACAGTGGATCTATTCTTTCTCCTCACCAAATCTGCAGCCCTATAAACCACGTGGGGATCTCCTGTATATGAAAACTACTATTTATGCTAAAGTCAGTTCTCTCTTTCAACTCCTTGTTCACATGCCATGATTTCATACCATAAACTTTTGCGGTGTAAGCAGAGTGTCTTGGAGCCTGAGTATTTAGGCCGCATGGCTAACGCTGTCACCACAGACTGTGCATGTGAAAATTTTATCAGCTCCCCCCCCGAAAGAATAAAAATCCCCAACCTAATCAATGATTCCAACCCAGATCTCCCAATGAAAGCTCAGGGTTCTAACTGTTCGGCTAGCCGCTACTCCATCATACCATAAAACAATGGAAAATCTGGGTAACAACTAAAATAGTTACTAATAAACTACAAACATTAATTTACCAGTCCTTGCAGAGAACAAACTGAATTAAATGATATGACTGAATCACTAATGTAAAGCTTTGGCTTGTAACTAAATAAATTCCAGCAAATGAAGAGGTGAAGAAAAGACGCTGGCATTGGATAGGACACATACTGAAAACTCATGAGAATAATATAGCTGGAAGGGCTTTACACTGCAAGCCACAGGGGTATAGAAATATAGAAATAAAGCCAGACCAAAAAACCCATTGAGAAGGGAACTAAAGAGTGACGGCAAAACAGACAGGGAGTACATGCAGAGTGCTGAACATTATAGCAAAAAAAAAACTTGTCTTGGCTTGGCTGAGGGTCTGTGCTAATGGGTGATAAATGGCAGAAGATTAAGAAATTAGTTGAGGCCGTAAATATTCACATCTACATCTCAACCGATGCCTCTTCAAAACTTGATGTTGAAAGGCAGAATAGTAGTAGAGACAAAGAAAAACTTCTTCTACTTATTCTCTTTCACCTTGTACCTCAGGAAAGTGTCGGGGGGAGATGTTACATTTTTTGTTGAGCTCTGTCAAGAGCACTATTAAGACTGATGTTCATTTCTGTAAGGCTGTTCCTAATGCCATCACTCCCTATTTCTGAGGTCTTCCACTCGCTCTATACCTGTTGTAATGTTTTAGTGTGGCTCGCTGTGGCAGATAGTACCAGGGCATTCTTGTTAGGTGTCCAAACCAATTTATTTGTTGTTCTTTGATGACTTGTAAGATTGGCTTTATTCCTAGCATTCGTCCGATTTCGTGATTTCATTTCCTTGAAACTCCTGCAGCTCTTCTAAGGCATTTCCTCTCTGCTGTCACAATTTTACATTCAGTGGAAGATATAAGTGTCCATATCTGGCACTGATAGCATAGTGTTGGCCAGAAAATAGTTCTGATAAGATTCACTTTAGTACTCCTGTGTATCTTCTTGTGTGTCAACAGGGAAGATAGTTGCTCCATTACTTGATCGGCTTAGTCACATCTCGAGCTAATTTCTCTGTCCAGTTTTCCGTTGGATGTGAAAAGAAGAAAAACTGATAAAAACAAATGCAAACAAGCAAAAGTAACATTCCAATACACAGGTGCAAACAAAATAACCCAGTACCTGTTTCACTCATCAGGTCATTCTCTGTATGTTCAGAAAGGAAATATGCATCTCCATGCATTTTTGTGTGGGATTTTAGATGTTCATAACAAGAGCAAGCAGAATATAAACAGTTAACTCACAGTTTCCTAAAGGCATAATTTGTTAAATTTTTCATTTGGCTGTTAAGAACAGAAAAATGAAGCAAGTCAGGTTTACCCAAATGCTAGAGAAATGTAAAAAAAGAATGACTTAAGGATGTAAACAACTTTTTACACAAGGACAAGATAAATTATTGATGTATGTAATATTTCAACACATAGAAACATGGTTAATGATTGATGTAGGTAAAGATATTTCAACATACAGTAAGTGAATGATGTATGTAAAGGTATATTAACATACAGAAAATGGTAAACGAGTGACGTCTGTAAAGACATTTAAACATACAGGACATGGTGAACAATTGTGTAAAGTATTTTAACATTCATGACATGGTAGATGATTAATGAATGTAAATGTATTTTAACATATAGGACATGGTAAACGACAGATGTATGTAAAGGTATTTTAACATACGGGATAAGGTAAACCCCTGATGTAAGCACAGGTACTTTAACATACAGGACACGGTTAATCATTGGTTAAACACACATAATTTAACCACCTTTACCGGCACACATGATTAACTTTCGACAGGTAATACAGCACCTACCTGTATACACCTAGCCTCCTGGTTGGTGCCTTAGCAGGATCTTCTTCAGGTTCCCCATCAGCAGAAGAAGCTGCAAAAAAAGAAAAATGGTAAAAGTGAATAGTAGAAATGTGCAAATATCGTTATCACTAACAACCAAAATAAAGAGCAAACTACTTGGCCTTTTTGCCCCATGTGAGTTCCGGTGCCCGACTGGAGTGGAGGGTGGGGGGACATACAAATCAATACTCAACAAGCATGCCATAAAAGATAACTAACTTAGGATTAACTTAAATCTGGTGTGCTAGGTCAAAAGGCGCCAAAAATTGCAGCCTAGCTGTGATCCAAGCCCTCAAGTGTGGTCAACCTCCTCACCTGAGATCTGAACTTAGCAAAGGTGGCTGCCCAAAAAGCGTGGGGTGCCATCCCACTGTGGTATACCAGAAAACGAAACCGCGGATAAAACTGCTAAGAAAAGGACAGAATGTGAACAGGAAGAAAATGCATTAACATATTTTGAGAAGAAAATGGTCACCAGGTCTACCTGAAGTGGTCTGTCTACCTGAATCTGGTCAGAGATGGATACCAGGTATGAGTACCAGGTAACAGTCTTGAGAAGTAAATGCGGCCGGTGTGATGCTGAACACATCACCCATCAATTGCCGACTGGTCAATAAATATAGGTCTAGCCCATGGCCAATTAGCTGGCGAACAGCGAGCAAAATCTGGACTGCAGAGGCCTAGCAATTGCATTGTATAAATGATCTTTCTATGCTCGAGCCTCTAGCCCGCGACGATCCCCAATTTTCAACATTTTAGCCCCTGAATAAACTCAGCTGAATGGCCTTGGTCTAGCCATATATGCCTGAAGGAATGGAAAAGGGTCCTTTACTTTTACTGAAAGATTTACGGTCGAGAGCAGAAGAAGAAGAGTATAAGGTCTGATCACAGAGTTCAATTAAAATCGAACCTCAAGAATCACAAAATTATTGATTACAGCCTTTCTATCGCTAATCCAAACCAGACGCTGGCGCACGTGCTTGCAAGTAACAAGTAAACACAACCCGCCTCTGCTTTATGCCTACTGTCGAGTTATCACGTCTGGCAATCGCAGCTCGCCAAATGTGGACTGGGCTCCTTCGTTCTCAATGTGCTTGCAATTGCACTCCTATGAATGTCTCTTAATGTCTGGCGTATGAATGTCTAAACTCTGAATGCATAAATTATGAATGCCTGACATCTGAACGCCTTTTAACTCTGAATACTGATTATCTGGCCGAATATATCCTGACTTTTGGATATCGTATCTCTGAACTCTAAATTCTGAATGCCTAAAATCAGATTGTCTGAACTTTGAAATCTGAACTCTGGTTGCCTAAATTATGAATGATGGTCTGAATTCTGAATGCATAACTGAATGCCCAAACTCTGAATTCTAAATACATGTATGCCCTGCCTATAAAAACCTAAACCTCTTAATGTGTGAACACAAAATTATGTGCCTGAAGAAGAAGAAGAAGAAGAAGAAGAAGAAGAAGAAGAAGAAGAAGAAGAAGAAGAAGAAGAAGAAGAAGAAGAAGAAGAAGAAGAAGAAGAAGAAGAAAAAGAGGAAGAAGAAGAAGAAGAAGAAGAGGAAGAAGAAGAAGAAGAAGAAGAAGAAGAAGAAGAAGAAGAAGAAGAAGAAGAAGAAGAAGAAGAAGAAGAAGAAGAAGAAGAAGAAGAAGAAGAAGGAGTCGAAGAAGAAGAAGAAGAAGAAGAAGAGGAAGAAGAAGAAGAAGAAGAAGAAGAAGAAGAAGAAGAAGAAGAAGAAGAAGAAGAAGAAGAAGAACGAACGAACGAACGAACGAACGAACGAACGAACGAACGGGCGAACTTTTTTTCTCAAAGGGTTACAAATTAGCCACGCAGGCCTGTCTTATATTCGGCCCTTCCAAACTCTCATCTTTCACACAGAAGTTGTATCTCATCAATAGAGCATGTTATGTTCATGTAAAAATTTCCATATTATGAATATCAAGTCAAAAACAAAAGCATGGGTGGTAAAATATGTGCGCACGCTCGCGCGCGAACACACACACACACACACACACACACGCAAACCCATTCACTCACTTACACACATAGGCACCCAAAACACACCTACATCCACATATATACAAACACGCACACGCACGCGCGCGCACACACACACACACACACACACACACACACACACACACACACACACACACATACATACATACATACATACATACATACATACATACATACATACATACATACATACATACATACATACATACATACATCATACATACATACATACATACATACATACATACATACATACATACATACATACATACATACATACATACATACATACACACACACACACACACACACACACACACACACACATATACATACATACATACATACATACATACATACATACATACATACATACATACATACATACATACATACATACATACATACATCATACATACATACATACATACATACATACACACACACACACACACACACTCATACACACAGTCACACGCTCTAAAACATACTCGCATACAACCCAGATACATACAGACACAAACAGATATACACACAAACACATACATACACACACGTAGCCGGACAAAAAGACCCATTCAAACATACACACCGACGCACACAAACGTAAACCCACACAGACACACACACACGCGCGCATACATACAAGTAGCCGCACAAAAAGACCCATACAAACACACATACACCGGCGCGCACAGACATAAACCCACACAGACACATACACATGCAATCACAGGCACACACACAAACACATACACACACGCAGGCAGGGAAACACATAGACACACACATAGACATACTCAACACTCACACATACTCACAGACACACACAGACATACACGCAAACGCTTAAACCGACACAAACAGAGACACAAAGACATATAATAGACACACCGATAGAGACACACAAAGATACACACAAAGCCACACACACGGACACTCACAGTCACGGACAGATACAGATTCACACAGAGACACATACACACATACGTACATACATACATACATACAAATACACTCACAGATACACAAACACTCACACAGACACATGCGCAGGCGCACACACATTATCAAAAAGACACACACACAGATACCCACGAAGAAAAACATACAGAGACACGCGCAGACATTAAATAATAGACATACCCATATAGACTAACACAGATACACACAAAGCCACACATACAGACACGCACAGCCACAGACAGACCCAGATACACATGCAGCCACACACACAGACACACCTACAGACACATATTGGCACACACACACACACACTACACACATAGACACACACACAGAGACATACACACACACAGACGCATAAATACTCGCATAGACATCCACACAGAGACGCACACACATTATCTAAAAGACGAACACACTAATACACACGAAGCAACACACAGAGAAACACACAGCCACAGACACACACACACACCTACAGACACATAATGGCACACACACACTACACACACACACACAGAGACATACACACACACAGACGCATAAATACTCGCATAGACATCCACACAGAGACGCACACACATTATCTAAAAGACGAACACACTAATACACACGAAGCAACACACAGAGAAACACACAGCCACAGACACACACGCAGAATCACCTACAGACCCAACATAGATACACACACACACACACAGACAAACACGCAGCCACACACATAGACACACCCACGGAAACACACGCAGCCACACATACAGATACACATACACACACCCACAGACAAACAACACAGACTGACACGCACACAAACAGACACAGACACGATTACAAAAGAAGAAGAAGAAGAAGAAGAAGAAGAAGAAGAAGAAGAAGAAGAAGAAGAAGAAGAAGAAGAAGAAGAAGATACACACACACACAGTAGGAGGAAAAGAAGAGGAGGAGTAGGAGGAAAAAGAAGAGAAGTAGGAGGAAAAAAAGAAGAGGAGTAGGAGGAAGAAGAGGCAGGAGGAGGGGGGAAGGGCTTATGAAAGCTTAGATTTAAGCCTAGAGAAGATCAGAATATGGTATCCAAATTCTAGTCATGGAGAAGCCGGAGAATACCTGTCATCCTAGCTTTCGGAGATCTCTTAAGAGTCGCAGGAAATGACTAACCCACACAGGACCATCCTTTCTGTACTAGCTTAATGTTGCGTCAAATCAACTGAGGAGACGAGGACGCCCAAGAGAAAGCAAACCCCTAAGACGAATATCGATGAGAGAGGATAAAGGTTTCGGACCAGATTTCATTCATCATACTGAAAGAATTACAAAGGACAGAACGAATTGGAGGGTTATGTTGCCAGTCCTATTATACATATAAACGACATCAGGACGACGATGATAATAATAATTAGGATGACGATAACGTTCAATGTCAACTGATTCTTTCAGGAAATGCGTACGAACGCAGGTGTGTGTGTACCAGCTTTCTTCTGGTCGCTGCCACGGGCTGCATCCAGGGCTGCCAATGGGATTTTTTTGAAAAACCTAAGCGGAACCAAACAATACATAGGCAAAGAACAAACCTCCCCCTCCCCACCCCCCCCCTCCCCGACTGTTAAAAAGTACAAATTTTATAGTTACGAAACGAAACATTCACCCAAGTTTACATAAGGATATATTTAAACTCCCCCCCCCCCTCCCCCTCCAGATTTGACCATTTCTACCCAAGGCGTTGAATAAAAACCAAGATCTGGAGGTAAAACCCATCACTGGCAGCCCTGGCTGCATCAGAAACTACACAGCTGTCACAATCCCAACGAGGCCATCACACTCGACACCAAAAACACGCACACAGTACCACACAAACACATTCACATGAGAGAGGAGAATAGCCGGAAGCGGTGCCTGAGATTGGAATCGTAGCCGGCAAGTTGTAGCCGAGAAGGGAAGGACGTGGGAGCATATCTGTTGCTGAATTACCGGCACTGCCTAACAGAACCGGCATGAATGGAAGCATTAACTGCATCACACGAGCGCGCCGTTAATCGATGGAGCACACTGAGCTTCAGTACTTGACAAGAAAGGAACAATAACCAGAAGAATTAGGCTGTTCGACTAACACTGTGGTGTGCCAGACAGACTAGTCTGTGCTACTATAGGTTAGTTGCGTATCCTTTACAGGACGTTGCAGAACCAACCCTAACAGCCCCTGGCTGTTGTGTTGTTTTTGTAGGCAAATTTACGTCCAGTAGTTTGCCATTGCCTCTGGACGGTCGGCTTTCTTGATACCACTGTCGAAACCAACGCATGGCCCATGGCCCGCAGCTGGGATAGAACCCGGCATCCCGGCATTACGAAGCGTTCGCATCTACTTAGCCACAGAGCCGACTGTCTGTGCTACTACTAAAAGGATATCACTAGCCTTAGCCGAATCTTAGCGTGTGCTGTGTTGATATATGACATTCTTCTTCTTTCCTCTAATTCCCAATAGAGCACAGACCTCTAACCGACCCCAGCCCAGTGGTCATATCTGCTATCGCATCCAACTCCCCGCATGCCCCCACCCCCTCCTATTGAGTTTGCTTGATTCTCTAATTTTCTTCTTCACGTGTATGAGTTTAAGAACCGGCGTGGTCTAGCCGCTAGACGCTCGCCTGCGGATCAGTGGGTCGTGGGGTCAGGTCCTGAAGGGAACCGGACTTTTTTCAAAAATGACCTTGGCTCCCAGGTGTACCCAACCTTGAGTGGGTACCAGGTACAGTCCTGGCAAGTAAAGGCGGCCGGCGTGATGCTCACCACATTACCCACCAAATGCCGTTTGGTCTATACGATACAGGGCTTGCCGTAATTATCCAATACGCCTGAAGACGTAGACAAAGGTCCTTTACTTTTATGTATATGTGTTTGGGTGAGTCTGTCTATATTCCCTTGACAATGTGTGTTTCAGCGTATTGATATTCTAGTTATAATCAAGTTTTCTCATCTCAGTGTGTGTCCTATCCAACGCCAGTGTCCTTTTCTCACCTCCAGATTTACTGAAACCTGTTTAGTTCTCCTCCAAAGCTCCACATTGGTAATTCTGCCATATAATTTATTTAATTATCTATATGCTGCGTGGTCCCGAGGCATGGTATCCGCCTCGAGTGCTAGAGGTTCCGGTTTCAATCCCCGGTAAGGGCTGGGTTTTTTCACATGGACCCGGACTCCTAGTAATTTCCCCTGGTCTATAAGTAGTGAGTGAGATCGGACGCCCGTGTGCATTGTTTGGCACGTAAAGAATCCATTGGCAGTTGGAAATCGAATAGAGTAGACTAACGGCGCTGCCCGGGCAAAATTTTGAGTTGAAAATCTACCCAAAGTATTTTATGATCCCTGCCGGTGCTACAGAGCCAGTGCACTGTGCTGAGCTTCTTCAAACTTAGACCTGAGTTAGAAGAAGAACGGAGCACTTACGGGTTACATCACACCCGTGTGCCATGATGGTGATCCGTTGATCAAACTTCGAACCTCTCTATTCTGCAGAGGTGCCAGTTAATGTCGAGCTGTGGTGCGTAGGGGCTAGACGCTCGCCTGTCAGTCTAAAAGTCTTTGATTCAAATTTGCATCGACTGCATTTTTTTTTCTTTCTTTCAAAAATTAACCTAGCTCCGAAGTCGATCCTAAACTGGGTACTACCAAGAAAGTTCGTGACAGAAAATGCACTTCTTCTTCTTCTTGTGTTCGCTTTCTGATTTACACCGACAGACAGGTTCTTGTGATAAACTTGACTGTTTTTATGAGTTCATTTTTAGTCCCATACAACTTTGTGTACAGTGATGACTCACTGGGCCAGTATTCCTTTCTTAATGGGCTGAACAAGGGACAGTCTTGCAGGACATGTTCTGAAGTCTGCACACATAGCCCACAAGGACAAAAAGGTGAACTACTTAGACGAAGCCTGTGCATATGCTGGTTAAGTTTGTTATGTCCTGTCCTGAGACGTAGGACAACGACCTGCCCATGCCGGTCAAGTAAGTGGTAGTCATCTTTGGCCAGACTCTGTTCACTTCTAATAGCCTGGATGGCCCTTTTCTTCTCATAGTATGTTACTGCATTCTCTTCCTGGTCACATTCTGCCCCTTTTTTAGCAAGTTTATCTGCGGTTTCGTTTCCTGGTATACCACAGTGGGATGGCACCCACTGGAGTACAGTACACTTTTGGGCAGCCACCTTGCCAAGTTCAGATCACAAGTGAGGGAGTTTGCCACTCTTGAGGGCTTGAAGCACTGAAAGCGCATCTGTGAATATAACCACTTGGTGGCAGTCAGAACTGGTGTTGTGTAACATTTCGTCAGCCTGCTCTAGTGCTACAATCTCTGCTGTGTAGTTGGAACAGAATTTACCAGTGGGTATCCACTTTGTGTGGCGGTGGTTGCCTGGGTATGTAATAAAGACTCCAGCACCCCCATTTTTAACCGCACTGGTTGCTGATCCATCTGTGTAAACATGTATCCATGACTGTTCGGGATAGTTTTCATGAATCATGCTAAGAGCAGCTGTTCGTTTTTGAAGATCATTGGACTCATCTCCAGTTGTGAATCCATTGACTGAAGTCATTATCTGTATTGTATCACTGACTTGCTCCCAAGGTACAGGGTATAGGGTAGGTTTCAGCGGTGTTGTTCTAATAGGTAGATCAGCTTGATACTGTCTTCCAAGTCTTTTCCCCCGATGGACAAAGCTGCTACGTTTGAGACGCCCTAATGCCAGATCATCTAACCTTTTATTCATTGGGTGTGACTGCATACTATTAAACTTCTCCATCTGGATCATAGTTTTAGTGTCTCTTCTATAGGACAGTGTCTGCATTGCAGTTATTTTCTGCATCTTCAGGATTGGTGCAGTTTTCATGAATCCTGTGATGAGTCTAAGAGCTTGATTTTGCACTCTGTCTAACGATTGTAGATGGGAATTAGCAGCTGTTGACCATGCTGTTGCACCAAACTCCAAGTGGGGTCTTATCGCTCCATTATAAACTTTCTTTAGGGTTTTTCCATTCGCTCCCCATCCTGTACCTGCCAGTTTTCTAAGTAGGCCTAGTCGTCTCCTAGCCTTCCCTTCTACATTTTCTATATGTTTGCTCCATGTGAGCCTTTTATCAAATGTTACTCCAAGATAAGTGGGGAAGCTTTCTTCCTTTAGCAAGGATGTTCCTAGGTGAATACTAGCAGCTTTGTCCCTGGGGGAAAGAGAGAAAAGCGTTGTGGATGTTTTGTCTGTGTTGATGGCAACATGCCATTTTTCTGCCCATGTCATCAAGAGATCTGCTGCTCGATGCATTCTTATATTTGCCACTGTGGTGTGTTCATCGGTACACCAAAGTGCCAGATCATCTGCATACAGGGCAGCTTTTACTCCCGTAGGGAGGTCTTTCACCAGATCATTTATATACACAAGAAAGAGAGTTGGAGAGATAACTCCTCCCTGTGGTACTCCTTGCCGAAGTAACACTTTTCTACTCTGCTGGCCATCAAGACTGACTCTAGTTCTCCTGCTGTGTAAGAAGGATTGGATCCATTTTAGCATGTTTCCTTGGATTCTATTTCTCTTCAGTTTTGCAATGAGACCATCTTTATAGACTTTGTCAAAAGCTTGTTTGAAGTCAACCCATACCGCCAGGACCTTTTTTTTCTCTTGGAAGGCATCCTCTGCAGCTTGTGACAGGACTTGGTCTTCTATGCTGTGACATTCCCTAAACCCAGCCTGCTCTGGCACCAAGATCTGCTCAGATTCTAAGTGCCATTTCAGTCTTGAATTTACAATTCTTTCCAATGTCTTTCCTACACAGCTCGTGAGACTAATTGGGCGATAGCTCGAAGCCTGTGTCTTAATTTTTCCTGTTTTTAAAATGGGTATTGTGATGGCTTCTCTCCATACTTGAGGCACCAAACCTTTCTCCCAGTTGAAAATTTCCAGCAGGTTTACTTTTAGCAGATGAGGTCAGGTTGATTAGCATTTCGTTGCTGATTTCATCTGGACCTGCAGACTTTTTTAACTTAAGCCTAAAGATGGCATTTTGTAGTTCGCCCATGGTAAATGGCTCCCTCATAGAGGCAGGAGTATCTGTCTGTCTCTTATTTGTTTGTATTTCTTTCCTTATTTCTCTCTGATGGTCCTCATTAAGGGTCAGGCTGCTTTCAACACTATATGTTCTGGCAAACAAATCTGCAGCTTGTTTTCCTCTGAAGATTTTGTCACCATCACTTAGCGTGATTGTTTGTCTAGGAGAGAAACTCTCTTCATTGAGTGATTTGGCTAATCTCCAGAGTTTCTTGCCATCTTTATCAAGGTTTAGAGCTGCTGTTTTATTTCTCCAGCTTTTCCGTTTTTCTTCAAGTTTAGTTCTCTGGAACGCTGCTACAGCCTTTTTCCATTTGATGTGGTTGTCAGGTGAAGGTTGGGATTCTGCATCCTTTCTAGCCTGATTCATTGTTTCCTGGCATTCCTGGAGTGTGCTGGACCAGAACGGTCTATAGTTGTGTCGACAGCCTCTGGGGATGGTACCGGTCAAAATCTGGTTATTTGTCCGTCTTGCCTTTCCTCTGAGTGTAGTGAGCCGGCCAGAACCTCTGGTTACACCCAGGTGCCTAATTCTCTCCAGACCATAGTAATCTAGTTTTTTTACTGATTCTCTACTCTGTCAACAAGACAATGAGTCAACAAGTCAACCAACCAAACAATCAGTCAACCAACCAGTCAGTCAGTCAACGAGTCAAACAAACTAGCAAAGCAACCAGCTTCTACATAGGTCGGCGAACGTATCATCATCATCATCAATTCTCTTTATGCCTAGTGGCACATGAGGCTTCAGAGAGGACTTTCCATGCTTTCCTGTCCTGTGCAATCTTCAGTGCAGTTTTCCATGTCAGAGATGCCGCATTCAGGTCACTCTCCATCGTTCGTCTCCATGTTGATTTTGGGCACTCTTCTTTCTCTTTCCCTCTGGTGCCCATGTAAGAGCTGTTTTGGCATGTATATTAGGATTCATTCTCATAACGTGGCCAAGTCATTTCCACCTTCTCTTTGTTATCATACTGTCTAGAGTTTCTTGGTTTGTGACTTAAAGTAGTTTAGTGTTTGAGATTGCAGCAATTGTTGGATTTCCAGATTTTGCATCATCCTTCCAAAAGCAGCTCTAGCTTTGTTCAGGTGTGATTGAATGTCTTCCTCTGTCCCTCCCAGTAGGGACACCACACTACCAAGATATATGAAATGTTCTACATTTTTAAGTGTTTGGTTTTTTGACGTATATGACAATAAAATTTCAACGACCAGTCAACCAACCAACCAATTCCTTCACAAAACAAAATGTACTGTCAGGCAGCGGACTACGTGACACTGGTAATTCCCCTAACAAACCAGCACACCAACAAACCATCCCACTATACAAATCAACTTACCATCAAACCAGACCACCAACTGATCAACAAAGCAGCTCACCAACACACAAATCGACCAACTAGTTTCTTTCCAAAACAAAGTATGCTATCGAGGCAAATAAGGTCTGAGGTGCTGATAATTTACAAACTAACCAATCCACCTAAGGCGCCGACGCAAAGAAAACAAGTGGGGGGGGGGGCGCTCTGTACGAACCAATTTTTCTTTTTAAAACAGCTTCGTTTTGTGCGGACAGGAGTAAAGGTACTTAAGCCCCTATATTCCGGCGCCCCTTGAATCCACTAACCAATTCACGAATTCAATAGCTAATCAGCTTCTTCTCAAAACAAAGTGTGCTGTCGGGGAAATCAACGTCGGGAGAGAAAACAAAACTGACCAATCAACCCATCAGACCAGGCGTGCCGGCACAGAGAAAACACGAGGTGGGAGGGGGCTGCTGGGGATTCCATACTTATTTTTCTAAGCAATGTCTCAAGAGGCCTTATTCTAGTTTAAGAGTATAATAATCATACTACTGTGTTGAATGTTAAATAAATATACTAATAATAGTTGCCATTACTGGTTGTATTTACCACTTTTGTGGTGTAGGCAGAAAGGGTGACTGGGGGAAGGAGGGGGGGGGGCGGGGCTTTGAGTTCTAGGATTTAGGGTCGCGTGGTTAGTGCTGTCGCCGCGGACTGTACGGCTTAGGATTTTATTTCTGCCTTATGACAGAAAAATAACCTCACAGGGGATTCGAACCCGAGTTTCGCAGCGTTCTATCCGTTCTGCCAACCGTTCCTCAAATAAATACATTAATATATTTGAAAAAGGATGAAATGTATAGATATATACTTTTAAAAAGAATTTCTATATTTAGTTAAGTGGCGCTGCCTAACCTCCTTACGCTGTCGTTGTTGTTGTTGTTATTATTACTGCTTTGGCTGGGGTGCCTGTGTCCTGAACGTCCAGGTTCCGGAGCCCCTGCAAGCAACCAGTGTACCCACCCAGCCACCAACCAGCTCCTACACATGAAGTGTGTACTTGTCGGCAGCGGACTCTCGTGACACGGCAGCCGAGACAAGACCAAGTGGGTGACTCACGAAATAACGATTATCTTCACATCTTGTGGTCTCGCCCTCAGACCGGCCGAGTGACGTGTTGCTAAATTCATCTGTGCCACATCTGTAACACAGTGCCACATCTGTAACACACACTGAAACAGGTCTGGCAGCCTTGAGGCCTACAGAACTGGACCCTTCGGATCGGATCGACAGGGGTGTCTTTTTTGAGGTTGGTTGTTGCATGTCACAGAAGTCGCCGTGGCGGAGCGGCTAGACTCTCGCGTGAGGAACCGAAGATCGTGAGTTTGCTCCCTGGCGTGGCCGGGCATTTTTCAAAAATGACCTTGACTCCCAGGTCGACCCAGCCTTGAGTGGGTACCGGATGCAGTCCCGGGAAGTAAAGGCGGCCGGCGTGATGGTGACCACATCACCCATCTTGTGCCGATTGGTCTATAAAAATATAGGTCTAGCCCTATTTGTCCTATACGCCTAAAGGCGTGGAAAGGGGAACTTTACTGTTTACTTTACTGTTGCATGTCCTTCACAGCCAACCAGTAATCCGCCTACTCGCGGCAGTTCATAATTAATTTTCGCCTCATTGTGTAGCGGCTTCCCGTGTGGGGTCGGGGGAGGGGCGCGCAGAACCACTGCTCCTCTAAGCAAGTCTGGGCGACTCATTAGGGGTGTTTCATTCGCAGTCGGGGCGCATCTGCCTGAGATGCGAGAAATCAACAGTCTGTATACAAATAGGCCGGATCTATCAAACGGAACTAAGTTCTGGAACAAGACCAAAGTCCGGAAATGCACGAACAACCAGAACTTCCCGCAGGAGTTTTACAGCCGGTAAAAGCTACAAAGAAAATTAGCTGATACATGGTTTGGACATTACACTGCTGCAGAGCAAGCTAACATCTATCTCTGAATTATGCCGCCATTAATGTCTGTTTTGTTTATTTATTTTTTTTTTTTTTGTCGCCTTACTATTTGTGTGAATTGCAATTGTTATTAGTCAGGCCAGTAATAAAAAGCTAGGACACAGTGGATGTGATTACAGTATTTTGTATGTGAGCCACACCAGTGATTAAAAAAAAAGCTTATACCGCTTATAGCTTACTCGGGAGACTGTGAAAGGCTAACAGAGAATGGACGTGATTGCAGTGCTGTGTCTCTCAGAAACAGGGCTTCAGTGTGAATATCAGATTTTCTAAACTTTAATCAGCAGCAGATGTCGAGGTAGCTACAAACTGCAATTAAATAATATTTGATTAAATAAATGAAATCCTATCTACATTCAATTTTTGTTTCTCTTTTTGTAGTCAGCCGGTCCACAAAATGTCTCCTATTTGCCCGATCCCCAGATGTTACCTTCCCCCCCCCCCCCCTCTCCCCACCTTAAAAAAATTGTTGAATAGCTCTGCTTTACAGAATATCACAAAATCAACACCTGCACTTGTTCTCTGTTTGTGGATTTTACCTGGCATTTTACGTCTAGCAGTTTGGCATTGCCGTGCACGGTCGGATTCAGCTCAAAGCAATCGGCAACCAACCGGTATGTCGGGATTACGAAATTTGGTTCATAACACAAGCCAACGGATGTCTTCAAGTGTGTATTCACTTGTTTTCTTTTGTGTCCAGTTCATATGTCTCCGGCGATGACAATCAGCAAGCCTTGAAGCCATTGAGATGTGAACAGACAGAAGAATGGGCAATTTTTAGCTGGCACTTTTTCGTCTTTCTAGACCAGGGCTATTCAACTGGCGGCCCTCGGATCACTGCAAGATGTATTGTAATGGTGATCTTTCTATGCTGGGTCTTGGGTTTCTGACCCGTGACGATCCCCATTTTCATCGTTTTGGCCGCTTGGTAAACTTAGCTGAACAGTCCTATTCTAGACGACTCTGTTATACTGTGGGCTGCCAATAAAGGCTTTTTACCTCCAGATATGGGTTTTTATTTGATGCCTTGGGTTCAAATTTTTAAATCTGGGTTTAGACAAAAAATATATCCTTATATCAAAGTGGGTAAATGTTTCGTTTCGAATCTATTCAATTTGTACTTTTCAACAATCTGGGGTTTTTTTTTTTTTTTTTTGCTTTTGTATTGCTTGGGTTTTTGTTAAGCTTACTTAGCTGGGCTGGGGGGGGGGGGGGGGTTTAATCCCATTGGCAACCCTGGTTATATTGTGATATTTATGGAGCATGGGAATCACAGACCATGGCGATGGCGAGTATGACTGGCAAGACAAAATCGCGTTGAGAAGAACCTTCAACAATTATAGCGCTGGAGATTTAAGCACAGTTGTTATCATTACATGCATGTGACATGTTTCTTTTGGAAATGCAGTTTTTCTTTCTTCTCCGTAGCAAACAAAGCGTGTGCAGCATTTTAGACTACATATGTTAGGGTGTTATACAAATGAAAACAAAAAATTACATTACTAAAAAAAAAAAAAATCCCAACCAACAACCACTCCTAACACACACACGCACGCACGCACACACACACACACACACACACACATATATATATATATATATATATATATATATATATATATATATATATATATATATATATACACACACATTACCACTTATGCAAACAAGTACCAACGAGGGTTGTTGAGAAAAAAATTCCCAGGGTTGACACCCCTCTCCCCCAGCCCCATCATTTTAGAGGGTGGGGGTTGAGCCGCTCCTCCCCTTTCGTTTTCAGAAAATTCCAAAGGAGACCAAGAAGTGGCCGGAGTAACTACGCACAGTTCTCTTTTCAAGTATTCGTTTATATATTGTCTATTATTAGATCTTCGCCGTCAAGGTAGGCGCAAGAGGACTTATCTCCACTTCCACATACAATGTACTAAAGCACATGGGCTTGCTAGGAAAAGAGGGTAAACGGTCAGCTGGCTTTAAACGCAAGGGAACGTCGTGGGGGATGGGCCTCGGCAGACTCGCCCGAGCCTTACTGAAAAAGAGCTTTTCATCCCTAAAAGCTAAAGTGTCCGATAAATGTCTGCCAGTGTCTCTCTGCCAATTACCAAAGTCTAACACCTGTCCGATGAACCAACCGTAAGCTTGTCACTCTGGTCGTGAAGGTAGTCGGCTTAATTTGCTACCGCAGCAACAATACATATAACATCAAATCTCACGATACCTGCTGCAGAGTAGTCACCATTTCGTCTTGTCCCTGTTCGAAAGTCCGTAAAGTGCAGCAGGGGAAGATCGAGGCCTGGCGCCATGAAACAGGTCGGCCAACCGTCTGACACTGTATAGGGAGTAATGGGCCGAAACAATTGTCCACGAGGAATCTTTCTATTGAAGATCGTGAGCCCCTGATGTACATGCTCCTCTGTGGAATTCTTTTAAGTAGATTTATTGTCTATTCAAGACAATTGTGTGTGTGGGGGGGGGGGGGGCGCTCAAGTTGTCTGGGCCCCTAAGTTCCGGTGTGCCCGATAAAGGAATGTATAAAGTAAACATATGACATCTAGAACACTACATTGAGGTGTACGTTTTATGTCTGTCATCTGTGGCTTTAATATTATGTAATAAGACCATAGCCTGTGTTAACAGAACAACCACGAGACCTATTTTCTACAGTCTGCGATATCAGTGAACAATGAAATGCATAGTGTGTCTAACAAGCCGGAATCGAGGGAACAGTGAATGTACAGTGTGTCTATAAAATCTAGAACCAAGCGAGCACTGATATGTTTTATATGATATCTTCTCAGTTTTCTTTTTTAAAGACTTCTGGTTAATATGGCGAATAGGCTGGCGGTGCGTTAAAACCTTGAAGTGTGTGCTCTGGCCACGGTTTGCTAACGCAATTTCCACTAACTGTGTGCTCACTAGTTTTCAAAAGGAACAGTGAGGGAAATTTTCAGAGACTTTCACTAGAACGAGAATAGACAAATATAAGGTGACCCGCCTGCAGTAAAGTTGAAACCCCCAATATTGCTACTAGAAATTTTTAAAAGCTTTTATTGAGTATGATTTTGTATTATGTTTTTCTGGGCGGAAATTTGTCGCAGATTGTAACAATATATAAAATTTGACTTGTACTGTCAAGAGTGTAAGCTATTCTCTGTATAGATTTGATTCAGCTGTTATACATATAGGTACAGCATAGCAAAATGTATATTAATTCAAAGGCGTCCATGCTTTTATTAGTAGTGGTATATTGTAGATGAAGTTTATAAAGAGACCTATTTAATCTTGAGTGTCCATTATCTTATATGTTTATTTTTATTTTCTTTCTTTCTTTTTTTTTTTTTTTTTTTTTTTTTTTGCTTAGTGCATTAGTTATGTGGTGCGTTTTATATAAAAGCTTATTTTATAAAGTTTTTTTTTTTTTTTTTTGATGTTAATTTATTTTCACCACTGTGAAACGCGCTTCGTAATGCCAGGGTGCCGGGTTCGATCCAAGCTGCAGGCGATTTTTCGTCTTGCGTTTCGACAGTGATATCAGCAGTCGACCGTACAAAAGAAATGGCAAACTACTGAACGTAACTATGTGCCTGGTCCATGCCATGTGGCGCAGGTGGTCATGTCTATCCACAACCTTCTCTCTTGTGTACTACTCTGACATAGATAATCCTCCATGCCATGATGTCATACTGTCCAGCACCTTTTTTCTCGGTTTCCCTCTGCCTCTCCTCCCCTCCAACTTCCCTACTGTCAGATGTACTCCAGTTTTCTCCTCCTCCTCACGTGACTAAAGAATACAGATTGTCTCCTTCTGATGTGGGCAATCAGTTCTCTTCGTGAGTCAGTTTCTTTGAAGACATCTTCATTTATCTTTTTATATGTCCAGAGTATTCTCATCATTCGTCTAAAAAAAAAACACATCTAAACAGCTTTCAAATAAGTTTTCGCTAACTTACTGTCTATGATTCACATCCGTATATCAGGATAGGGATTATATAGCTTTTAAGAATTCTCTTTCTCGACACAACTGACAAAGAAGGATACGCAATTAACTATAAACCACATGTCCATACTTCCACAAACCTTGTTATATTATTAATATGCTGACTGTCTATGATTCACTTCCCTACATTAGGATTTGTTTAAATCTCTCTTTCTTTCTCTCTCTCTCTCTCTCTCTCTCTCTCTCTCTCTCTCTCTCTCTCTCTCTCTCTCTCTCTCTCTCTCTCAATGAGCTTTAATAACTCTCTCACATCAGTTAACGAAACTGAAGTAGGATGTACACAATCAACAATGTGTCTGCTTTTCTCCGCTAGCCTGTAGGACGCCTCTTTTAGGGTTCCAGTAGGCTTGATTAGAGTATCACTTCCGTACCTCCCAATTGCTGACGTTATTAATCACAAAACTAGAGACAAAACGGTTCACAACGATACACAAAGTATTCTACTATTTTATGTGGATACGGGGTCCGCGGTAGGCTGTGGCTAGACGCTTGCCAGCCGGCCTAGAAGACTTAGGTCCAAATCCAAAAGATTGTTGATTTTTTTTTTTATAACTGACTTCGTCTACTGGGATGTAAAGGTGGCTGATGAGATGTTGGCCATATTACTGATCGAATACCAAGTGGTCTATTCAAAAATACAGGTCTAGCACTTTTCACCACATGCGACACTGGTGCGAAAAAAATGTCCTTGTTTATACTATCTGGTTTAGTTGGCGTTTGTGGCTTAAGCGTTGTTCGTAATGCCAGGTTCGATCCCAGCTGCGGACGATCTGTCTTGCGTTGGTTTCGACAGTGATACCAAGAGCTGACCGCTCAAGAAGCAATCGTAAACTACTATACTTGAAATTTGCCTAGAAAAACCACAACAGCCAAAAGAGGCTGGGGTTGGTTCTGCAACGTCCTGTAAGGGATACCCAACTAACTTTATCTGGTTTAAACCTAGCAATTGCCATCTTTTCGGGACAACCTGTGCCGTAATGTATAGAGAGCAAACAACTCCATTCAACAAAACGGAAGCGGCAAGTAAACACTAGGAAATGGAGAGACACGGCCCAGTAACAGAGTATAAAGATTAGCCTTTTATCTGGTATTTTGACTTGTGTGTGTTATTTAGAATCTGGGTCCAAGATCCAGCACCTACCCGTCTCTGCACTGAATTAGCTGGCACCAGTCTCAGATGTCAGCAGAGATGTGCACTGAATAACGTCTGTTAGGGAAGAAGTCAGATCACATATAAGGCCGTAGATTCTTTTTCTACTAGACATTGCTACTAGTGCTGCTGCTGCTACTACCACTAATAGTGCTGCTGCTGCTACTACTACTATAACTACCACCATCACCAATACATTACCACTGCTGCTGCTACTATTACTACTATTTCAACTACTACTGTTACTATTACCACCACTACTACTACTTATGCTACTCCCACTACTACTACTACTGCTGCTGCTGCTGCTGCTGCTGCTGTTGCTACTACTACTACTACTACTACTACTACTACTCCCAATACTACAACAACTAAGGTGTTTCAATTTATCAAGTCCCGTGCCCATCCAATGTACAGACCTTCTACATAGAGATTACAATGTTGCCAAGTTGTTGCTTCCTTTACGGACCATTCCCCACAGTAACACAAAGGTGACACGTGGGATTATTACAGAATAAGGCAATCCCAACCAGCACAACGAGACATCTCATATAAAGCATATTTATTGCCACCTTATGCTACCAGTGCCAGGCCTGGTCACTCGCAACTAAATCTAAAAGATAATTAGTAACCATGGAAATGAGGTGTCTGAGAAAGGCTGTAGGAGTGACCAGAAGAGATCAATTCAGGAATGAGGTCATCCGAGATAAAGTCGGAAAATCAAATGGTGTTCCCACTCAGAGAGAATGCCTTCTGATGCTATACAAGGCATGTACTAAAAGAGAAGAGGGATGTAGAGCCAGAGGTAGACCAAGAACATGAGGAAAGATAACATCAGAGAAACTCTACAGCACCAAAATGTGTCTATGTTCGAAGCAGCCAGAACAGCACGAGGCAGGACCTTACATATTCCTCGACACCCGAAGCAGTAAAAGAGAACATAAAGAAGAAGACACATGTGATGCTCAACTCTTTCTTTTAAGCAAATTGTTACTCTAAGAAGTTGCTACTTTACAAACTGTTTGGGTCTGACGAGTTACAACAATAAGACCACGGAACAGATGAATTTACCACTGGGGCAGTCTGGTTTTGTGTAGCACATGGATGGGCAACAAGGAGTTCAGGAAATATTTCAGGTCAGTTGAAATCTCTAAACGTGTGGTGAGCTCCTTGGTACTGAAGAAACTCATATACACCAATAAACGTAGGCGCTCAGTGTTCGTAATCTCACCTTATCACCACTCTCCAATCATGTCTGTGTTCTTGTCGTGCCCATGTCATCTTGCCAAGTCATCCAGATATTTATATATTTATCTTAAACTCTCGCCCCCCCCCCCCCCCCACGACCCCCATTCAAGTGTTTGCTTTGAAGACATAGACGCCCAGCTTCTTCTTCTTCTTCTGCGTTCGCCCTTAAAATAGCGGTTGGAACATGGCGCTGCGGTTTACAGCTAGGCTGCGCTTTTCACCCTCATCGCGTCCGATTTTAGCATATTCCTAATTAGTCACTTTTACAACTTTATTTTTTAGGAGGCACTGGGTCTATCCTCCTGCCCCCATCCCTCGCCCATGGGATCCCCGGAACCCAAAAGGAGGGGAAGGAGCCCCAGCAATAACTGAGCTGTTAAGATCGGGGCTTTCATGCAGAGACCCGGGTTCGAAGATTCATCAATAAAGTAGGGGTATTTTTTTCCTTGTCTTTTTCTTTTGGAGGCTAACATAAAATCCTAACATGTATGTGGCGACTTCATTATTCATGCAGGACTAATCTTGAAGCTCATCCCACTCCCTCCGCCAAAGTGGTAAAAAAAGGCAGTTAAAACAATAAACAATAACCAGTGTAACAGTTATGGTCAACTTTTATAAGTCTGAAGGCTACTTTTAATTTTGGTCTACTTTACAGAGCCTATGAAGTAGAATTCCAGTGATTTCTGAAATGACAAGACAATATGACACCTCTCACGGCTTGCCGGTTGACTAGTCAAGCGCGGTCAACACCCATATAGTATAAGATCAGAAATAATGGCTAGGGAACCCTTGAGGTCACATCTGGCGAAGACAGGTTCGAGTCCCGGTAAAGTAATTAGAGTTTTAGATTACTGTATTGTAGTGCAGTGCTCTTTGAGAAATGGTCCGCGAAAATGTGCTGGTGGTTCGCCACTGCTTAATCCTGTAACGGCTACATGATTCCGGTACTACATTCCTATATTATGTTATGTTATCACAATCGACGTCACTGCACATTAGGCATACCCATGCGAGTTCAGTCCTCCGATGCAGCAGCCACACCAAAGTACTTCTACTAATTGTTCCCATGAGAAGCTGGTTATATTGTCTCCTATCTCGGCGTCGAAGACGGCATAGACGTACTTCACCATGCTTTACTCCCATGTCACGCAATCGTGTTAGGGATTCCTCATTATCCAATAGCCCAGTTCCTACAGTGTTTACGATATCTGCTCTGTCCATTCTTCTTTCCACATGCCTTAGTGCGATGCTTGCCAGTTGGTCCGCTCGCTCATTTCCCTTTACGCCCACATGACCAGGTGTGTAGATCCAGGTAAGGAATGTTACGTGCGATTCCTATATAGGTCTGTTAAACCTAGCAGTAGCAAATGTCGTATTGGCTGAAAACTGTAATTTTGTAACATCGCTGTGAGGTGGTCAGCGAAACAAGTTCACATTTTTATCAGTTCTTGGGTGTAAAAATGTTAAAGAACACTGGTCTAGTGTGTCCTGCTATCTATGTGTCTTTCCTCTGCATCTATGAATGTCAAACAAAACCTGCGTTCATCCTACTAAAGTAAGGTGCATTAAACTGTAGACAGTATTGTTCCAGCAATAATCTGTGTACGCCTACCTTTCTCGTGGAGTTGTCTAGTTATATGTAGTCTTGTTTCCGGTTAGCTTACTACCTCTATGCCAGCTGCTGCTATAACTTCTGGTTCAGTTATCTTAACCTCTGTCGTCTCAGATATTTTACCGTCAGGTAACTAAGTCTCAGGCTTGACAGGTCTAATCGCTCGTAGCAAGCACAAAACCTGACTCTCGGTGATAAATGGTCTATGATGCAGAAACACAGAGCCGACGCTGCATTAGATAGACGGCGAGTTTACTATAACTCACTAGGATGTAACTGCTTGGTGATATTACCTACCTTGCTATGGACAAGAGAGAAAGACAGGAGCGGCGCGAAGATGTTTTCAAATAAGTGAAATACATCTCTTCTTGTGGAAACCACTAAGGACATTGAAATAACACAAAATGCGCAGGAACTCTAAAAACTAGTCAGATGTTTAATCACAGAAACTCAACAAGCAAACCAATTAGCAATATATGACGGCAGCAAGATTAAATCCGCAAATAAAAAGCTGCAAAAATCCTGTTAAATGAATTAGCGATATCGATGTAGAACATTCCAGAGTTACAGAACTTGAGGAAGCCAACACCAGAAAACCAGCAGAGGATATTATGACAAATAACTTCTCAATGAGTAAACCGAACACAGGATTTTAACCAGCTTAAATCTAACCAAGCCCCTGGTCCCGATAAAGTCACAAATTATATGATACTACATATCGGACCAAGAGCCAAAAAGATATTACTAAATATTTGTAACGCTAGTTAGAATTTTAGAACAGTCAAAATACCCCCCCCCCCCCCCCCCCCCAAGTATAAAATATTTATATTCCTCAAGCAAGGAAAGCCTAAGAAAAAGGCCGACAACTACAGACCCAACAGACTCACTAGCTGTGTCTATACACTTTTGGAAAGAAGTGCTAGATATAACACAAAATGTGACTAGAAGGCTCAATGGAGGGAATGGAAAAGACGCACACGAATACAACCTACTGTTTGGAGCAGTTTTTATCAACGGAGTACTAAATACAGCACAAACTGTGTCTGGAAAACTCGACAAATCAACAGAGCTTCTTTGAAAAAAAAATCAATCAACAAAGGCCAACAAGAAACCAAGACGTACCAAATCGGGGGGTTAGGGGTGTATGAGTATGAAGGGCTATAATACGAAACGAAATATGTAAGAAGGCGTATGTCAAAAAAAAAAAAAGAGGGAACGAAATATGAATATGTTAAATAAATAAACACGTTAATTGCATTAAATAAAATTAAACTTTTGGAAAGATTAGTAAACAATCGGCTAACTTGGTATCAAGAGAAGAACCTCCAACTAATGGGGGAACATGCAAGTTTTCGACATTTTAGATCCACAGAAGATCAAATTACTCGTACATTTATTTCGCAACAAATCGAAGATGAATTCCAGGAAAAGATACACATCACTGCAGTATAGGTGGATCTGGAAAAGGCCTTCGACAAGGTGAGGAAAACCTGGGCACCAAAAGTTGCTTGAAAGTGGAATACTCTATCACATACATGGGTTGATCTTAAAATACCACGACAATCGAACTGCAAGAAACCAGATACAAGGTTAAAAAGGGAGATCGGTCTTATTAAAACAAGGAGTCTCACAAGACGGAGACCTGTTACTAATTCTCTTTCTCGTTTATACTAACGATAACTTAAAGATGGGTTGACAGGGAAAGAACCAGAGCTAGTCGAGCTTGTAAAGCTGCTCGATGACACATCAACCAAGTATGGCATGCAAATAAAAAGCAGGAAAAAAAACCATAAGTAATGACTAATATTCCAGTTGGCATAACTTCACCAATGTACGTTAAAGGTCACGAATTATAACAAATCAATTATTTCAAATATTTAGGATCCATTTTAAGTAACCTGGTGTCAAGAGCAGAAATGATGTCTAGTATTGCCTATATAACATCTGTCATTGCCAAGCAGCATAACATTATGGAAATCCTAAAACATTTCATGAAAAACTAAGATTCGATTGCTCAGAGCACTAGCTATTAGTACATTTACGTATGGCTGTGAAACCTGGACCTTAACAGCTGAACTCGAAAGGAATATACAAGCAATGGAAATGCGATGTTTCAGAAAGGTGGAGACAGTTGATCAGTCATCAGAAACTGGTGATCCAACGACACGCACTGTTACGGGATGATAATGACGATAAAGATGATTAATGATATAAATTATACCCTCTACAACGGGGTTTAGGACGTCATATAGCCGAACTTAAGTAGGCCATGATCTTATACTGCTGATCTCAGAATAGTACACTTGCACGGCTCAGAACTGGCTTCAAGAATCCCTTCAAAACGTAGGTGGTGTATGTCGATAACTGGCAGCAAAACCACACACAGTATTTTTAATCTTTCTACCAATAGTAAGATTAATTTTAGTGACCAGACCCTGAAGCATTACGACTCCCCCGCTCTACTTAGGAGTCATAAGTGACTCAAAACTCACGCGGAAAATGCAGAGGGTCGGTATATCATTTTTAGACTAAGGACTGGGCACAAGAGCCTTTGCAAAAACATATAGTCAAATTTTTCGGTATCGGAAACAAAAAGATGTGTCTGCAATTTAGCACCTGAAAATGCTAAACACGTACTCCATCCAACCCTTCAGTCTCTATGCTTCCAACGGAGAGGTTATCTGGCATGTTCCAATCACAGGTAAAACAAAGCTGTATGTCAGCGTCTGTGGCTTAGGCGTTGCGAGCGCGCTTCGTAATGCCGGGGTGCCGGGTTCGATCTCAGCTGCGGACGAACTGTCTTGCGTTAGTTTCGACAGTGGTACAGAGAGCTGACCTTGCAGATGACAATGACAAACTACTGAACGTAAAATTTGCCTGGAAAAACCACAACAGCCACACACCAAAAAAAAATGCTGGGGTTGGTTCTGCAATGTCCTGTAAAGGATATGCAACTAACTTGTATGACCCATGAGGAGATATGGATTACACGATGGCTTTCATCAAAGCTACTGGCCTCCCGATATAAGATTTTCTGACAGAAGGTTTAAAGGAGCTTCCCAATCCCCCCCCCCCCCCCCATCAAGAACTCACGAGCGCTGCCACTGATAACGAAAAGCGACAACAGAAACATCTGCATTGCCCGGGGTCGGAAATAAATCTATGTACAGATACGAGACTTCAAGAAGGTGGAGCTGTGTGGAGGTAACCTACTAACGGCTAACAACTGTCACCATCACTCAAGCATATCAGTGAAGAACTGAAGCGACAAGTGAAAAACAGCCGGTTTGTAACAGCTCTGTGCTACCTGTGTTGTCTCAAGAATGGACTACATCGCAGGGGTATGTGTGGGGGAGAGAGATAGAGTGAGAGACAGAGAGACAACATGTCCGAAATGAGGTGCTTGAGAAAAGTTACTAGATTTAATAGAAACATGCTAACAAAAGGACCCCTCAACACGCAATGAGGTGTATGCGATATCCTCCTTCTTTATCTGTTTCTTCCTTTGTCTCATCCTCTTTTTTCTTTCTTTCTTTCGTTCTTTTCTCCCCCACCCTTTTCCCTTCCGCCCTTTCCTAATAGAGCATAGGCCCATCGCTAATTTATGCCAAAACTTTTTTTTATGAGACTAGTTCTTGACTGTCTGGAAGCAGTTTTCTACCTGGTGATGATGTTATCGAAGACCCAGCTGTCTCTCTCTCTCTCTCTCTCTCTCTCTCTCTCTCTCTCTCTCTCTCTCTGGTCAAAAATAAAATCCTAACCCACACTGTTCGTGGCGACAGTACTAGCCATGCGGCCCTAAATCCCCAGGCTCAAAAATGCATCAGCCTACGCCGAAAAATATAGGCAGTACGGGTAGGACAAATGATGTTATCTTCAGATAACCTCTCTTGGTTGCTTTTTATCGTCGAATCGCAGGTAACACTGTTACTATTTGTTATTTTATATGTGGGACCTGGTTACACTAAGGCTAGGCCTATAAACCGTCTAAGTGGATCCTACTCAGATAAATAAAGGACTGAAACCGCGTGTGAGTTCTGGGAATAGACCCCACTGCCCCCTTAACAAGTATGTCGCAAAAGTCGACAAATTCGGGGTATTTACCTAGAAGTAGGAGTGCACATGCCTGACAAGATAGGAACCAACGGTCTGCATACAAATGAGCCAGGTCTGTAAAACGAATGTGCACGGAAAACTCAACTTCTGGAACAAGACCAGAACTTTCGTCGGTGAGCGCGAAAAAAGAAGAGGGGGAAGAATAGCCTAATCAAAGGCAGATTTTCACATATTTTTCTGTTCATTCTCCCTACCAGCGGTTGTTAACGTGAAAAGGCCACGGGACTCTGTTTGCGGCTGTGGTGCGACGCGTGCCCTCCGCTGATCCATACGGCCTGGTTTCCACCAGAACTCTAGCTGGCCAGACCTGGAATTGCTTTACTGCATGTAGTGGGCATGTCTGCAGAATACTGAACATAATGGCATCCGTCAGTCCCGGGGGACTATGGAGATGTACCGCTGGCTTTGGAAACAGCATCTGCTGTGACTGTAAAGTCCGATGCGGGAATGGCAGCCTTTGCCACACAGGATACACAAAAAAGCAGATACTCCCTCGTTGTGAGGCAGTTTTACTCTCCGGTGTCTCCTCTCCACAGCTCGTTGTGTTCGATTTCTTTCAAAATGTGACAGTCCGTCTTTCACTTTCTGTCTCCATAGTAGTCGATCTGCAGCCGATTTTTCCCATGTCTCTGTGCCTATGTTGATATCTATTAGGTCACGTTTGCATACATCTTCATAGCGCAGCTTTGGCCTTCCTGTAGGTCTATTCCCAGTTACCAATTCACCATATAGGAGATCTTTTGGAATACGACCATCCTCCATGCGGGAGACATGTCCCAGCCAGCGCAGACGTCTTTGCTTCAGTATACAATACATTGATGGTATTTTTGCTCTTGTGAGCACACATTCGTTGGAGACAAGGTCTCGCCATAATATACCAAGGATGGGTCTCAGACAGCGCATATGGAAGGTATTCAGTCTTTTTTCCTGTGGAGCATAGAGAGTCCAGGATTCGCAGCCGTACAGTAATGTGCTCAGGACACAAGACTCATAAACCTTTAATTTTGTATTATCAGTTAGCTTTTTGTTTGACCAGACTCTCTTTGTGAGATTTGCAAACATAGCAGAGGCCTTTCCTATACGTTTGTTTAGTTCTGCATCCAGAGAATGATTGCTTGAGATACGTGAGCCTAGGTACTCAAACTCATTTACAGCCAGCAGCTGATGGTCATACACACTAATGTTTGGTGGATTTCCAACATTCAATCCCATCACTTGTGTTTTGTTCAGACTGATGGTAAGCCCAAATTCTTTGCAAGCATTTGCAAAGCGATTCATCAGGATCTGCAGATCATCCTCTGAATGTGCCACAATGGCTGCATCATCCGCAAACAGAAAATCCCTGAGGCATCTCGTGTGCACCTTCGTCCTTGCACGTAGCCTGGACAGATTAAAAAGATTGCCATCTGACCTCGAACGAAGGTATATCCCCTCAGTTGCTGTCCCAAATGCACGCCTCAATAATGCGGTAAAAAAGATGCCAAACAGCGTGGGAGCCAGAACACATCCTTGCTTTACTCCATTTCGAATCTGGAAGGGTCGAGATGATGAATCCTCATATATTATGGTCCCCTTCATATTCTCATGAAAGGATTTGATTAGGCTCAGTAGTATAGGTGGGCATCCATATTTTTCAAGGATCCCGAATAGACCATCTCTGCTGACATAGTCAAAGGCCTTAGTGAGATCTATGAAAGCAATGAGCAGTGGCCTCTGTTGCTCTCTGCACTTCTCTTGTAGATGCCTGATGGAGAAGATCATATCAACTGTTGATCTCTGGGCCCTAAACCCACACTGTGATTCCGGGTATACTCTGTCCGCTAGAATTTGTAACCTCTTTAGGATAACACGAGCAAAGACTTTTCCCAAATAATTCAATAGAGAGATACCGTGATAGTTGTTGCAGTCGCTTCTATCTCATTTATTTTTATAGAGAGTTATAATGTTGGCATCTCTCATATCCTGTGGCACCGATTTTTCTTGCCAACACTGACAGAGGATCTTGTGTAGCTCAGGAAGAATAGCATCCTTGGAGCATTTTAGGATCTCAGGTGGGATACCATCCTCTCCTGGGGCCTTCCCTGAAGGAAGCCCATCTACTGCCTCACCGATTTCTGTGACGGAGAGTTCCGTGTCTAGTTCACCCATGGTTGGCAGACACTCCATTGCATTTAAGGCCTCTTCACATACAAAGGTGCTTGTAGCATATAGCTCTGAGTAGTGCTCCACCCATCGGTCCAGCTGCTTTGTCTGATCCTTTATGATTTCGCCCGTGGTTGATTTGAGAGGGGCAATCTTTCTTTTTACTGGCCCAATAGCCTTCTTGATGCCAGCATACATTCCCCTTATGTTGCCAGTAGCTGCTGAGGTTTGTATCGTCTCACAAAGTTTGATCCAGTAATCATTAGCGCAGCGCCGTGCAGTTTTCTGGACTCTAGACCGAATGAACCTGAGCACTCGCAGATTTCTGATATTCGGCTGGATTTTATATCCCAATAAAGCCTTGTTCTTCTCCTCTATTATTGGCAACATTTCTTCCTTGTGTTCCTCAAACCAGTCCAGTGATTTAACTTGCCTCTTACCGAACACGGACATGGCACAATCATATAGGGCGTGTTTTAGATGTTTCCATCTGTCACTAGCATCCGCGTTTGGTGGGCCGGGCAGAGCTGTGCTCAGGATTTTTATAAATTCTCCTTCTTTTCCAGGATTACGACTTTCTCCTGTGTCAATGCGGGGCCGTCCTGGCCTCTTTGCCCGATGTATTCTGCTTGGGATTAACTTCACTTTGCTGCACACAATCTGCACTGTGATAGCTGCGAGTGACCTTAACAAGATGAAGGTGACTGCGTTTAGTGAGGATGATGTCAAGCTGGTGCCAGTGCTTAGATCTGGGATGTCTCCAAGAGACCTTGTGCTGGGGCTTCAGTATTCTGTGATCCCCATCAACATCTTGAATTTCTTCTACATATGGCTTTGTATTCTGTTGTCTCCAAGTTGGTCGAGGGCCTATACTCCATTGGGGGATAGAAAGGCAGAAAAAGAAGCAGTCTGTTGCTCCCAGTTCTCAATTCTTTTTATGGTCTGTTTGCTTTTGTGCGAGGAGGTTAATTGGGTCTTCGGGTTTGTGGTATTATTTTTTCACATTATATTTAATAATATATATCAGGATAAAGAATAAATATTATATTCCGTATATCTTTATCAGCTGCGTTGAGAAAGTTCGTCAGTGCTATGCTGACTCAATATTCCAGAAAACAAACTGGTTACTCACATCAGAGATACCACATTTCTTGGACGCATCATTAGGAGAGAAGCGGGAAGGGGGAGGGGGGGGGGAGAGAACTGGAATATGTCCTAACAACATAAAAGTCAGAAGGAAAGAGAGGCAGAAGGAGACCAAGAGAGGTGTTAAAAAGTGTGACATCATGGCAGGAAGAAACATCTTTATCAGATGTACACATGACAACAGACACATTTCTTCTGCATTAGCCCTTTAAAGGGAAACTGAGAAGTTGAGCTGTGGTTTACAGATAGACTGCGATCTTATACACATACAATTTATGAAAACCTTTAGGACATGCTTAAGTGGCAGTGGACACCTCACCTCCCCCACTCCCAGAACTAGACCTCAGAACCAACACAGGAAAAAAGAAAAGAAATAATGACCAACATTACATGACAAGGCTTATAATAAGAAGAAGCAACAAACATCAGAAAAGAATTTGGAATTCACCCCTCCTCCCCCCCCCCCCCCCCCCCCCCCCCAAGAGTTCAGTCCCTAATCATCATAATATTCAAGAGTTCAAAAACCATCCTATCCCGACCGTTAGCGATCTGTTACTTTCAGAATGTTACTGCCCTCTCATTCATGTCATCCTATAGAAATAATACTCATTTGTCAGTCCATATATATTTTATGTATCGTAATTCTGATTTATTTCAGGAAAACAGCTAAGACCCTTAAGATGAGAACTGATCAGGCTTTATATTTTTGGAACAGTCACATCTCAAAATTGTGTCACGTTAAGATCACCCCTATGTCTTTCAAAATTGTTTTTCAATAAGATCAGTGCGGTGCTGTATTAGCAACAAGTCTGCACTGAGCACTCTGCAAAAAGCACAGAACTGGACTAAGAGCGGCCTAGCCCTGGACTCCAAAACAAGAGGACATGGACAACCCAAAAAAGGACTCTCACTAGGGCATTAATACAATTTAAACAAATATAATAATAAAACTACTAATTGGACCCCAATGATATATGATAGGACTCACAAGCTTGGCAACAAATAAATTAAACTGGATTATAAGAAAAAAAAAACCTTCATACATACCACAATCACAGCCTAAATTAGGAGGTCGTACAGGCAAAAAGGACACCCACTCAAACCGCAGGACTGAGACAAGGGAGCCAGATACACTACACAAAGATGGACAATAAACTAGCAGGGACACATTTATAATGACACCCACAAAAAACACAACCCACTGCAGCCATTATACAAAACATCTTAGTCAATATATGTGGCACTAAGAAACCAGACCAGAATTATAACCAAAGCTGCTTGCAGCAGTTTGAACATGGCTGACTTTATTTTTTCCATAAAATTGAAATTAGAATTGGAACAACATGGACTTACCTTTGTGGGATAACCTATTAGAGCAATTAAATAAAACATTTTAGCCAATATGCTTGGCACAAAGAAATCAGACCATAATTATAACCAAAGCTGTTTGCAGCAGGCTGAACGTGGTTTACTTTATATTTTTTCTTCATAAAATTACAATTAGAATTAGGACAACAGGGACTTACCTCTGTGGTTCACTTTCTCGTAGATGTCATCATCACCATCACTGATATTTTCGATATCGTCTCCAGGTATTCCCTGATAAAAGTTATCCCCTCCTGCATCGCTGGATGCCGTTGAACTTATCTGACTCTGGACTCGTTGCACTTTCCACTTGGGCGGACCTTCTGAATCAGGGTTCATCTTGTTGACCTGTTTCACGAAATCAGACACTTTTAATCCTTCTGTGAAAATAGAGGGCTCCTTCTTCTTTTTGGCAATGACAGGAGTATCATCTTCCCCTTGAGGTTTCAAAAGTTCGCGAGCCTTTTGCTGAAGAGCTATGTGGTCAGTTTCTGACCCTCGGCGGACAATTGTTTCCGTTGGCACACCACGCTGGAAATCAAACATCAGCCTTTCAAATCGTTCGCTGCCAATTTTCCTGGAAAGCCTTTTGTCGTCAACGTCCCCGTTGTCCGTCTTCACATCCAGGTTTTCAGATATAGTAAGTTTTGAGGTGTCTTTCTTGAGTTCTGTTTTTGCTTTCCTCAGTTTCACCTGAGCAAACTCTGGTTGAGGATCATCGGGCTTTGAGGAGCAGGCAGATCGAGGTCTGACCCCTGCTTCTAACTTGATTTCTTTGTTGTGACCAATAACTCCAGTAACGCCATCTGATGTTTTAGCTTTTGCACTACTGTTCGAACTATTTGTTTTGAGTTTAGTAGTATCAGCATTTGCACTAGAAATGGAAGACTTGTCTAAGGTGGCTTTTCCTACTGTGATTTCTCCGCTTCTGTTGTCAACACCAACACTGCTGCCTTTTGTTTTGATTACAGACGTTGCTTTTGCTTTTTCAGACGAGTCATTTGTTTTATAAGTAGTGACATTAACCCCAGAGTCCAGTCTCTCTATCTTTATTTCCTTGGCTATTAATTTACTTGATCTTTGAACGGGCGGGCTACTCTGCTTTGAAACTGCCGATTCTGTTGCAGAAGTACGATATTTATCTACAGATGACAGTCTTGAATTAAAGGGGACTTTTTGGTCTGAAAATGTCTTCCCTAACTGACCAGATCCAATATCGGCTTTCTTGTCCCCAGCCTTCTGTGATTTGTTATTTGTTAGTAAACTCCTAGGTCTGGACTCATTTGTAACTTCTGACTTTAGTGTGGAGGAGTTTCTGGGTTTGACCTCAACGGTTACCTCTGACCCAGACACAGAAATATGCATCGCAGGTATTTCTCCAAAGTCAATTTTGTCAGAACTGTTCCGTAGCTCTGAAGGAGAAAGCAAAATATTGGACACCCTGGTAGTGTGGTTGCTCTTGGCTGCCCTCGCCCCGGAATTCAGCTCCCATTTATTTGCTGCTAATGATAATGTTGCCGTTGTTGTGACAAGCTTGGAACTACTTTCTGTGCTTGGACTACTCCTTCCCGAACTGGATGCTGAGCCAGATTTTGAAGACGACAAGGATGATGGAGAAAAAGGCCTGACTGCTGTTAAAACTGAAGATTTTGATGCTGAGCGTAAATTTGATGACGGCAAGGTTGATGATGTTGATGATGATACACTGATAGTGGAAGAATTGGAAGCAAGCTTTCGCTGTGCAGCTGCATGCAAAGATGAACTCACGGATGTCAACATATTACCTGTGGATGACCTACTACCCAACAGCCCTGGATCTTTCTCTACTAATGTAGCCAATGTTCCTTTTGGTTCTGAAACAGATGCCACAGTTTTCATTCTACTGCTCTTCTGTCCCACTGTGACTGTAGGATCTGAACTGTGGCTGCTACTGCCATCTCCAATATTTCCTGGGTCAAATTTAGCTTTGAGATCTTGAACACTTGCAGGTTTCAGAGGTGTGTGAATGGAGCTCCTCGGCAACCTTGACGCAACAGACGATGAAGCAGAAGATGCTGATGTACTTTTTGAAGCCATGTTGATAAATGCAGCTTCATTTACACGTCCGTGTGATTTTTTAAAGAGTTAATTTCTCCTGGAGCCAAAAGCAGTGCTTTCATAAAGTGAAATGGTATAACATGTATGAGATATGCCATTAACTCTTTTCCTCAGGTCGTAATCTCAGAGAGATCAGAGAAACTTTGATAAAAGTCTTATATTATGTATGAGAATGACTTCTGCATGTATTAATCTTATAGTAGTTTAACAAACACACTGGATGATGAGCCTTGCTCTTTTCTTCAGGTAGTAATCTTCCAGCAACTTATTACTGAGGTTTAAAGCCAAAGAGGTTGTATTCATTACTGCATTTGAAACTAAAATATTTGAATCTCTATTGATTTTTCTAAGATGAAAGAGCTTCTGCAAACAATCTTGCAATACTTGCTACCAATTCCTTTCTGCAGGTCGAATTCTGATTGTACCACGACTACAGCCTCTCAACAGATTAAAAGATATGACAGATCCGTGCTTACGAATCAAATGCAGCCACGTACAACATCCCAGTAGCCAGGGTCAGTGAATTTATGATGCAGCATCACATGCATGTATCACACATTCCTGGCAGTTAGTCACACAACCTGATGTGAAATAAGATAAAGGGAAATGATCTGTTTGTGAGACAGGTAAATGTTTCATGCTAATCTAGGTTGATGTGAGAGTGGTAACAAACCAACAAAGAAAATTCATTCTTAAAATGGCACATTCAGCCCTTCCAAACACTCATCTTCTTCTTCTTTTATTCGCTTGAAATAGATTATCTGCAGTGTTGTCTCTAGTACTGTCTTTTGTCATTCACTCAGTGAGCCGTAAAGTTTGACTTGCACTGATGTTTCTCTTGGCCAACAGTTTTGCCTTGATATGTTGTATTTGGGACAGTCAAACACTCATCATAATTCAGTCTACATAATACGAACATGAAGTAAAAACCACAAAGGCACAGAGGACAAACACATACATCCAAATATACATTTGTACATACAAACACTCTCTGTCTCTCATGTCCATGTCTGACTGTTCTAATAAGTTGACGAGTTTCATCTGTTTAGATGAGGACTGCTTCACTTGTTTTTCCGTCCTTTCACAATAATCTTTGCAGTCTTCTCAGAAACTACATCTCTGCCACAAGTAGGTGATTTTCAGAATTATATTTATATTTTCCTGTATACACACACGCATGCGCGTACGCACACACACAAACTTAATTTTTCTCTTCCCTGTGTTGTGATGTCTGCGCCTTTCAGGCCAACACATCCAATTTCAATAAAACTCCTGATTTAGTCAACTTTTACACCATGTTTGTCAGGGTGGCAGTGGTGGTAGGTAGGCTGCATCTGTTTCCTCCAAAACTGGGTCCCAGAACCCATAGAGTGAACCCTCAGCTTTAGAATACAAACCCTCAGCTTTAGAATACAATCTTTTTTGTGATCCTAATACTTTTAAATAATAATAAGTTCTTTAGTATGCCTATTAACAACTATGGGAGACCTTGAAAACAATGAGAAGGGAGGGGGGCAAGTCTTAGATAACAGTGGTTTTATACAGTGTCATCAACGTGTAGTGTATGGAGTTCATCTTTGCAGACAGACCAGACTATGCTACACCTGACAATACACAGTTACACAAACCGGATACAGAACAGGTACAAGCACTGGCGCGTGACAAGCAGGAGATTATACAATGTTAACGGATGACACATGCATACAACACATATTGCAATGTGTTTTTTTTTTAAACTGCATATCAAAATTCTTCTTTTTCTGTCTCCTCTTTTCCTTCTTCTTCTGCTCTGTATTTCCCAGTCTGAGAACAGATCCACAAGCAACTCATGCAAGCCATTCTATCCTTTACCGCCTCAAGCAGCTTACTCCATGTTGCCAATTTCCCATCTTTACAGACGATAGTGGTGCAGTGTGACATATAATGATATTATGGGATGGTGATGATCCCCTTACAAGGCTGCTAGCTGAAGGTTTGATACCAAATTCTGAAAGTCCCTCCTAAAACCCCCGCAAACAAAAACTGCATACACCTCGTTCAATGATTTCATCCAGAACTTATTAAAAGTTAGTTGTGTATCCTTTACAGGACACTGCAGAAAAACCCAAGCATTTTTTCCGGCTGTTGTAGTTTTTCCAGGCAAATTTTATGTAGGCAAATTTTACATTCTGTAGTTTGCCACTGCCACCGAACGGTCAGCTCTAGGTATAAACGTCAAAACAAATGCAACATGTTCTGCTGCCAAATCACCTCCAGCTGGGATCGAACTTGGCAACCCGGCATTATGAAGTGCGTCCGCAACACTTAAACCACTGACGCAGATAAATAACTGATTACAACCAATATTTACCACTTTTTAGGGCAGTAATGGCTGGGGGTTAGTACCTAAGGCTTGACGCCGTAAGGCTAGTGCAGCTGCCACAGACTGTGCAGGTTGGGAGTGTATATTTGCTGCAATCCATAACCTCAACTGAGGATTCGAACACGGCTTTCTGCATGGGAGCCAAGCATTCTGTACTGTTCAGCCTACCGTTCCTCTTAGGAAACAGTAAAATTAGGGCACTTTAGGCTACATTATTACCTGGCTTTTCAGGTTAAATTCCTGGCTCCTATTTCTCAACCTTAACTCAACCTGTAATTCTTATCTCCAACAGTAATTTTTAATTTGTTTTTTTCTAAATCTGCTTCTATTCCTTTAGCTTTGTGGATTCCAGTGCGAGGACATTCTGTCGGTTACTGTTTCATAACTGCTTACTTGTTTTAAGTTTCTCTGGCAAACACAGAACACGGTTCAATCATCTTAGTAGCCAAACAAGCTTATGCTTGTCTCAGCAATGTCAGCAAGTGATTTATTGTCTTTACATGTGACAGCACACATAAAGAAGCTTCCTAAAGTTCATGTGACAAGGCCATTTTCCTTGTGCTCTGAAGGTCCTGGGTTCATTTCATGGATGCTTTGTTCAGTCCATGAGTGTAGTTTTTACGGAGATATCTGGGGGAAGTCCCGAAGGCTATGGAGATAAATTGGTGATGATTTTGGCAGGCTTCTAGTTGCTCTGTGAAGACAGACCAAGCCAAACAGGATAGCCCAGTGAGGTCGACACTCTCGACTTAAACTTTTCATCTGACTGGGGGAAATTACATCAGAAATGTCTATATACAGGGGGACTTCTGAGATCATAGTAGCTTGGTGGTTTTATTCGCTACTGTCAAGTGACACAAGAAATTAAACATGGAAATTAAAACTGATATGACAGGACTCACGAGAGAAAAGAAAAGAGATGGATATATCTATAAGATTTAATAATCTTCTTCTTCTTTTCAGCATTCAAAAGCTGTAAACTTTGGTAGAAAGCACTGGTTGTTCGTCCACTTCTAGACTTTGGTCTTGTTCCATAACTTGAGTTTTGTGTGTACATCTATTTTTCAGATCTGGCTTATTTGTATGCAGGAGCCGGTTCATTACCTTTCAGGCAGATGAACTCTGGTTTCAAATGCAATGTAAATAATATCTATGTTGGCCAAGCCCCCCGATTTGGAACCTGTTTCTAAGATGACAACACAGATAGATGTCGATATGTTCTGACCAGTTTTTGCACCGGTCTTGTTGCACCATCATAAGCTGTTCAATACCTCAGCATCATCAAATACTATGCCAATACCCAAAGGAAGCCTTGACTGGCCATCTCACACCATCACCAGAATCTCAGATCAGATCTATTTTCCTCTCATGCCATGTGACCAATTACTCCAGGTACTTATCCCTCCACCTCCTTTGAAGCTTGAGTACATCTGCCTGAGCAACAAGGAACCACCAGTCTGCACAGAATCAGAATATGCCAGATATGTAAATCAAATATGCATGCACAATTCTAGTCCTGGAACAAGATCCAACTCAACAAACAAGCAAAACGTTCTGCTGGAGTTCAAAGCCGGTGAAGGCTAAGAAAAAGATCTCTTTGTGCTCCCACTATTCTTGTTTGATTAAGTTTGCTAACTGTCACTTTGTTCTCTTCAGCATCTGAGATTCACTGCTACAGATAGGACTTGCCTCTATTCACCTCTACGATTAGTCTTCTCTTTCCAGTTGGTGACTCTAAGAGTTTGTAGGTCTGCCTGTATATTATCTTTCCACAGTCTTCTTGATCTGCCTCATGGTCTACTATCATCCAACTCCAGACAGTTTTAAGTAACTTACAAGGACAACAAAAGTTAAAAGAACAACTGGCAAGGACAACAAAAGATGCAAGGACAACAAAAGTTAAAAGAACAACTGGCAAGGACAACAAAAGTTAAAAGAACAACTAGCAAGGATACCAAAAGTTAAAGAAACAAGTGGTAAGGACAACAAAAGTTAAAAGTTTAAAACAATGCTTTCCCTGATGAATTTAAATTATGTGGATCTAAACAATACACAGCACAATATATTGCCAGGCATATTTAGCTGTATTTCGACAGTTGTATTACTAGAATTACATCTCCACACAAGTTAAAGCAAAAACTGGCAGGGACAATGACAGCTAAAGAACAACTAGCAAGGACAGTGACAGTTAAATTAATAGCTTGCAAGGACTGTGACAGTAAAATTAATAACTTGCAAGAACTGTGACAGCTGAAGTAATGACTGGCAAGGACAGTGACAGTTAAATTAATAACTTGCAAGGACTGTGACAGCTGAGGTAATGACTGGCAAGGACAGTGACAGTTAGATTAATAACTAGCAAGAACTGTGATAGTTAAATTAATAACTTTCAAGGACTGTGACAGCTGAAGTAATGACTGGCAAGGACAGTGACAGTTAGATTAATAGCTCGCAAGGACTGTGACAGCTGAAGTAATGACTGGCATGGATAGTGACAGTTAAATTAATAGCTTGCAAGGACTGTGACAGCTGAAGTAATGACTGGCAAGGACAGTGACAGTTAGATTAATAGCTTGCAAGGACTGTGACAGCTGAAGTAATGACTGGCAAGGACAGTGACAGTTAAATTAATAGCTTGCAAGGACTGTGACAGCTGAAGTAATGACTGGCAAGGACAGTGACAGTTAAATTAATAGCTTGCAAGGACTGTGACAGTAAAATTAATAACTTGCAAGGACTGTGACAGCTGAGGTAATTACTGGCAAGGACAGTGACAGTTAAATTAATAACTTGCAAGGACTGTGACAGCTGAGGTAATGACTGGCAAGGACAGTGACAGTTAAATTAATAACTTGCAAGGACTGTGACAGCTGAAGTAATTACTGGCAAGGACAGTGACAGTTATATTAATAGCTTGCAAGGACTGTGACAGCTGAAGTAATGACTGGCAAGGACAGTGACAGTTAAATTAATAGCTTGCAAGGACTGTGACAGTAAAATTAATAACTTTCAAGGACTGTGACAGCTGAAGTAATGACTGGCAAGGACAGTGACAGTTAAAGTAACAAATGGCAAAAAATTTAAAGTAAGAAATGGAAAGGGCAGTGACAGTTAATTAACAACTAGCAAGGACGTTTTGAGGTTTTGTAACAAAGGATCAACATCAGGGCACACGGGTGTAACCCATAAGTGCTCTGTTCTTCTTCTAACTCAAGTCTGAGTCCGAAGAAGTTCAGCACAGTGCACAGGCTCTGTAGCACCAGAACTCCAAATTTTGCCCGGGCTACTCCTTTCGATTTCCAACTGCCAAGGGATTATTTTTTAACGTGTACAACAATGCATCCGATCTCACAATCCAGAGACCAGGGGCAATTACTAGAAGTCCAAGTCCCCATGAAAAAATCCAGCCCTTACCGGGGATTGAACCCAGAACCTCTAGCACTTGAGGCGGACACCATACCTCGAGACCACGAAGCAAGGACAATGACAGGTAATGTAACAACTAGCAAGGACAATGATAGTTAAAGTAACAACTGCAAGGACAATAACAGTTAAAATAACAACTGGTAAGGACAACAACAAAAAATACTGAAGGAACTGGTAAAGGTGGCAAAAGCTAAACTAACAACCGCAAGGACAGCAAAGGTTAAAGCAAAAAAAAAAAGGACAGCTGATTATAAAAACAAATGACAGGGGGAAAGAAAAAGTTATGCATGGGAGGAGATGACAAATGTAACAGACAAGGCAACCAGGTTACAACACACTAGCATTAAGTGTATGATACACACTCGGCCACCAGGATGTAGAGTTTGTACTGCAAGACTGGTGAAGTTTTTCTAGAGGAAACTAGCTCTTTACGTGTACCAAGTACTTTACATCACCGGTCCAGGAGGGGGAAGGCAAGGAGGAGCACCGAAGATAATTTACAAAAATCAGAATAAATTTAATAAGTTATATATTTTATGCTGGAGCATCTTAAAGTTAGAGGACAGAAACACTTTAAACAAGGAGAGCTAATATCACTTTTTTTAAATGTCGGTGACACACATGGCATGTGCTGCTAGGCAGAGCCATCACAGCAGCATTACGGGCCCCTGAGCAAACCATCATGGAGTTTGACGTCATGGCATGGAAGATCATCTGCTGTGTCAGAGCTGACTGAAAGCACACAAGACAGAAGGTTGTAGATAGACATTACCAATGCCGCACAGTATGGACTTTGAGATGAAGAAGAGCAAACCAGTATGTTGGGACCTTACAACAACCACTTATTTGACATACAAAGATTATCATGGGGCCCATATGCTTGAGGGTCTATAGACATGTGCCCAGTAGATTAGGCTTTTCGAGGCCTATCAAGTGACCCACGAATCATTGCCAGTTGTATTGTATTAATGACTTTGCCAGTTATATTGTATTAATGACCTTTCTATGCTGGGAACTGTAATGGAGGGTGCAGTTTCCAGAAAATGAGACAAAGGCCGATCTTGAAGGTCAATACAAGAAACTGAGGATTCATTGGCTATGAAAGCTCCCAGGGCTGCGGTATTGGCTATGAAAGCTCCCAGGGCTGTGGTATTGGCTATGAAAGCTCCCAGGGCTGTGGTATTGGCTATGAAAGCTCCCAGGGCTGTGGTATTGGCTATGAAAGCTTCCAGGGCTGCAGTATTAGCCAGAGAGAGAAAGAGACTTTCAGGCATGCTATGAAGAGAGCAAAGTTCTGTAAAGGACATGCTGATTGACTGACTAATTGATGCTGGGGCTCAGTCCTCTGGTCCATGACAGTCCTAATTTTCAACATTTTAGCCCCAAAGTAAACTTAGTTGAATAGCTCTGGCCTAGGGTATTAAGTTTAAAAAGTATTAAAGAAACAATTTCAATGCAGCAGTTAAAACTTGATAATGATAGCCATAGGGTTATTTCTAGAAAGCTCTAGGGTTATCTACAACTTCTAGGATTGGCCTGAAAGCTCTAAGGCTAGCCTTAAAGCTCTAGTTTTTTTCTGAAAGCTTAGGATTATTATAAAAGCTCTAACGTTCTAAATTTAGTCAGGGAATTATGGAGTGTCTCATTTCTCTGATGTATACACACACACACACACACATATATATATATATATATATGTTTTAGTATCCAGAAGCCATGAGTCGATAACTCTTAGGCTCGGTATTATGGATATCGCAACCTTTCGGCCTTGATTCTTTTGTAAATAGTTAAATACCGTAAATCTGGGAGAAATGTGGCTTTTCTGCCTACTGGTCACCGCGAAATCCGGATTAGCCAACCACGCTAGAGAGCCGGGCATATATATATATATATATATATATATATATATATATATATATATATATATATATATATATACGTGTGTGTGTGTGTGTGTGTGTGTGGTTTTCGACATTTCTGAGTTCCTGGCTCCCTTGATCATGTACATTTTTCTGCTGCTGCCCTTGCGGGATAAGACAAAAAGTAGCAATGTACACCCAGTAGTAGTAGTGTTAAGCTCAAATCCCCACCGAGCAGTTTTAAAAACGACGTAGGCAGGGTCACAGTCTAGAGAATTGGTGCCAGGAAGTGCATAGAGGTAGTAAAAGTGCCGGCATTATAAATTAATTATAACAGAATACTGACTAATCTCAGCATCTCTCAATTAATTTTCCTAAAAATGCTATCACAATTAATTATAGTATAATTTATACGCCTTGAGGCGTAGAAATTTGCAGCAGCAGACCTTTATTTTTTCTTCTTCTGTAACCACATTCCTTTCAAGTTAAACAACACAGCACGCACACAATTCATAATTGCACTCTTTTCTGTTTAAAACATACTTGTTTGTCAATTGTTTCTTTGCGTCATTTTTTTCAAACCGATGACATGCCGACAACCACTATTATATATTACTTTACTACTACTACATTAACATTCTTTTTAATTAATAAAACCAACTACTCACGCAACCATTTTCCGGCTTTCTCGCATTTAAATATCCATAAAATAATCGTCAAACAGGCGGTTTTCTCGCCGAATGTAAAATTTCTTCCATGAGTCACTTGTCGCTGGTCGCAGGTGAAAACAAATCCTTCTTGTCGCCGTTTGTTAGCCGGCAGACGGCGCTAGACAAGAGAGATGTCGTCTGCTTGACTTCCATGTTGACGTCCTCCCTGGCGAACTTCTCGCCTCCCTCTTCTTTTCGCCTCCCTCTTCTTTTCGCCTCGCTCTTCTCTTTGGCTAACGAGTTTTCTGGGGCTACAGTGGTGTAGCGGCTAGACGCTCGCCCCATTGTGGGGAAAACAAGAATAGACCCACTGCTTCCCCAAAAGCATGTCGTAAGAGTCGACGACTAATTGGGGAACTTCCTTTGAAGTCGGAGTGCATCTGCCGGAGAGGCAAGGAACCAACAGTCTGTATTCAAGAGAATGAGATCTGTAAAACTGATGCACACGCAACACTCAGGTTCTTGAGCAGGACTGCAGTTCAGTAGTGGACGAACAACCGAACTTTCCGCCAGAGTGTACAGCTGGTGAACGCGAAGAAGAAGAAGAAGAAGAAATCCGAACGATGCTGGCTTTTTTAGTTGTTGTTGAAATAATCATGGTTCCCAGGTCGATCCAGCCTCAAATGCATATGTGGTGAAGTAATGTAAAATAAAGGCAGCCCGGGTGATGCTGACTAGACTACATCACACACCATAGGATTGGTCTATGAAATAGAGGTCTAGCCCTATGTGCCCAATTCTTCTTCTGTTGTCCTACTGATTATGCTGTAAAGCGTCGCAGAGAGGAATTAAATGTAGTCACTACGCGTGAAAAGGGTTTTAACGAGTTTTCGACGTGCTGTTAACTTTTTCCGTTGAGAACTATTAGGGGGCTGGGTTAGATTCTCTTCTACTTCCCTCTGTTTTGGTATCTTGATTTCCATGTAGATGACCTCTCCGACAGCCCCCCCCCCCCCCCTTTTTTTTTTCTTCCTGCTGGCTAACAGTTTTTGTATAGTCAAAACTTGTTTTGTCTCGAACTGTGTGATTGTGGCTTTTCTTGAGTTTTTAGCACCCCCCCCCCCCCCAATAAGTCGTGCTGGCACCTTGACTCCCCGCCCTCGTCTCCTAGCTAACTAACGTCTATAAGCTATAAGGGCACTTGTATTCTTTTAACTTAGTCTACCACGAACTCATGAGCGCTGCATAGGGGGGGGGGGGGGGGGGGGGGTGGCCTTAAGGACTAAGCTACCAGGTTTCAGCATCTATGCTCGAACTATGTGTGCCTGGGTTTTCTCCCTTTTTCTACTGTTCTTTACTTCTTCAATCTATCTGGATCCCTTGCCCGGCTCTCTAGCGTAGTTGCTTAAACCTGACATCGCGGTGACCAGGTGATGAACGCCTTGTGGTGCGGGTTCACTCCCGGGGGTAGGCAGAAAAGCCACATTTCTCCCAGATTTACGGTACCTATCATGGAATCAGGTCAAAGGGTTGCGATATCCATAGTACCGAGCCAAATGGACTCATGGTTTCTGGATATAAAAAAAAATCAAGATCCTTCACAGGCACCTGGAGGTTTTTCTTTATACCAGTGGTACATGAGGCTAGTCTCATATTTGTATAGACCAATCAGCATTTAGGGGTTGTAGTGAACATCATGCCGACCCCCTTTACTTCCTATGATGTTATCTGAACCCCCCCCCCCCTCCCCCGCCTTTTTGTGTAGACTGAGGACGAGGTTAGTGCTTTGTGGGAGAGCGTGTACAGTTCGGAGGAGCAGATGAATCACCACAGTCTAGTGAGATTGATGCAGCGGTGAGTGACGAGGGGTTCTGGCATATGCTCGAGGTTCAGAGGAAAGGCAAGATGGGCGTTTAATCTGAATGCTACTGGCACCATTAGTATTGCAACTCTGCACTGGCTGATGAAGATGGGGACGGAGCGCTTATGGGAATGCCCCGAGTGCTGTGATGTCGGTTCTTGAATCAAATCAAATCAACTTTTTTAGAACAAAAGGCTCGGGCTTCTGGTCCATGACGATTCCAATGTTCAAAATCTACACCAGGTTCCAGCACTATGTTCGAATTATGTGTGCCTGTGTTTTCTTCCTTGTCTACTGTTCTTTACTTCTCCAATCTTTCTGGAACCTTCACAGGCACTGGAACCTGGAGGCTTTCTTTACAAATACAAAATCCTGGTGTGGATTTGAATGTAAAACCTTTGGGCCTGCTAATTAACATCTTCTTCTTAGCGTTCACAGGCTGTAAACTCGGTGGGAAAATTCTGGTTAATCGTCCATTCCTGGACCCTGATCTCGATCCAGAACTTGAGTTTTACGTGCACACCTTTTTACAGATCTGTTGACAGTTCCTTGCTTTTCAGGCTGATGTACTTCGACTTTGAATGAAACATATTTAATTAGTAACCTCCTAGGACATACCTGTAAATCAGTGTGTCTATTCTTTGTTCTCCAGAATAGAACCCCTAAACCCACTTGGGGAAGGTAAGCATCTAGCCACTACACTACTACAGCCCCCACTTAAGTACACATCTCTGGCCTTCACAATTTGCAACTAGTAAATAGTCTACACTATACAGCATTATTAAGCATGCCGACCCCAAGATCTGTCTCATGTTTGTCAGTTATTTCTGATACAGCTGTTCCTCCTTGCCCTGCAGTCTGCCCTCTCATAGGTGACTCGAGAACTCACACTAAGCCCCAAGAGATGAAGGCAGGAGAGAAACTGCAGGGACCACTGAAAACTGGATTCATAAAGGCTTAAAATACAGGTCATACATGAAGAGTAGTAAAATTCAACAACGGAAATCTCGTTCAAGCCTTAGGGTTATAACTGGGGATGTAAACTGTTCAGAGTATTATTGTTCCTTATAGATGCTAATGCTTCATCTTCGTGTCCAAGAGATGGAAGCTGAAGAGAAACTGTGTGGTGGCCTCACTGATGACTGGATTCATGGTGGCAACTTGAAACTGCCGAGGTTTAAAATACAGATCATACAAGAGAATGTGTAATAACAGTAATTTTCAACTACAACAGAAATCCCGTTTAAGCCTCAGGATTATTATAACTGTGATGTAAAGTGTTCAGGACGTTATATCTCCCTCGACACCCAAAGCGGTAAAAGAGGACGTAAAGAAGTGTTTAGAGTATAACAGCTCCTTTCAGATGCTGATGCTTCTTCTTCATCTTCCATTGTCATCTCACTGATACCAGGTTGTAGCCCAGCGTCATGGTTATCTGTATTTGTCTTGAGTTCTAGGGTGGCCTGGATCCATCTCTCTCTTGGTCTTACCATCAATTCCCATGGCAGGCAGTTTAGAAAAATACTGTTTTTGTAGCTTTCAGACAGTGGGCAGCAATTCAGTCACACCACAGAAGAGATGGGTTTTCACTGTGCAATATTCCCACTAATATCAGTGGATACATTTCAGCCAACTTCCACAATGGAGCTTGGCTGCATTTGTTGGTTGAAAAAGAGGACAAATGTAACCTCGTTTAACCAGCTCCTTATAACCAAAGGCACCTAAAAAGCTGATAGTGGTATAATTTTTTTTTCTCCAACCAAGGAATGAACCAACACAACCAGCTTCCATTGTGGAGACAGCACAAATGAAACAAATGCAATATGCTATGATAAACACATCAGTATTTAAAAAATAACAACTGAATACCACCAGATCAAAAACAAAACAAACCAAAGTTAACCAAGAATTTAAGACAAAGCATATTTTATTACATTTCAAAGCCACAGTTTCCTTGTGTAAATGAGAACAAAGACATGAACAGACTGCCCAGCAAATTTCACTGCATCCCATTAGGAGCACAGAATGTATCAAGAATAAATCTACAATAGAATCTTTAGTGTCTGTGGTTTAGAGCAGTGTTCTTCAACCTTTCTACACCCGTGGCCTACCAAAACAGGGGATATTGTTTTGTGGTCCAGCTGACTGCTAACTAAATGCAGAAACAAAAAATAAGCGTATATAGCAGTTTTTGTGTGTTAAATCTGATGTCATAAAATCTCAATTTTCAGCTGCTGCTGCTGCATACTGGTTAGCGTATGCTCCAAATTGTCCCAGCATAAACTGTTTGATGCGGTCGAACAGGACTTCTGGAATCTGTATTAGTTTGATTCTCATTCTTGAGGTGTTAATCCTACAGCCTTAATCTTGGAAGAGAACACTGAATGTTGAATTAAGAATCAACATCACAGCACTCTTCATCCTCATCTTCAGCAGCAAGTGAAGAGTTCTATTTCTGATGCCATCTGCAACTGTCTGATTGTATATCCGTCTCATCTTTTCCTGGAGTGTTGAGTGTCGTCCAGATGCCCTGGTAACTAGTCGCTCTTGGAACAGAAAAACTTCCCTACGCCGTTATGGGATTAGGCTGAAATGTTGGGAAGCCAACCTTGACTTCTCTGTGGCCCATCTGTAGGCTGTGGCCGATGGGTTGAAGAACACTGGTTTAGAGGTTAGAGAATGCATTTAACAGTTTAATGAGTACTAAGTAAGTAAAAGTAAAGGTCCCTTTTCCACGCCTGTAGGCGTATAGGGCATATATGGCTAGACCTATATTTTTTTAGACCAATCAGCACAAGATGGGTGATGTGGTCAGCATCACACCAGGAGTACTGAGTACTAGGATTCTATTTCAGCTGTAGATGGTTTATAAAAAAAAAACATGCTTGTGGTTCTCCGGCAGTGGTACAAGAGTTGCACTGTGGAAGAGACTGGGGCTTAACCAGGTAATATTTCCAAAGACAGCAGAATAATGAAACAGTTATGTATCACCATTTTAATGAATCAGTTAGGTGCTATCTTTACAATGAATCAATTAGATGCCACCTTTACAATAAATGGCTCTCCTATAAACTACGGCCGGAAGACAACAGTTGGCGGCTGGTTAGTCGGAGTTCTGCCCCCTGGCTGGAGTGCTATTACGGAGTGGAAAAGAGGGAACGTAACAAATGACATAATTACTGTGTGTTGGCGATAGACAGCGTGCAGTGACCTGCTGTCATCATACGAGTAGGGTTTGGGTTAGGGTTAGGGTTTAGGTTAGGTTTAGGGTTAGGGTTAGTGTTAGGGTTAGCGTTACGGTTAGTGTCGCAGCATCTCGTCTTCGCAAAAACTCAACGTAGCAACCCAAACCCTAACCATACTTCTAACCCAAACCCACACCCTAACCCAAACCCTAACCTAAACCCACACCCTAACCGTATGATGACATTAGGGCAATGCAGTGTCATCTTTTCAATGAATCTTCTTCTTTTTTTTTATTTGTCCCCAGTCTGAATTTTGCGTGTACACCCGTTTCACTGGCTTATTTGTGTGCAACTAGTTGTTTCTTGCAGCTCGGGCAGATGCATTCCGACTTCAAAGGAAGTCTCTAATTAGTCAACTCCAAAGACATGCTTGTTGGGGAGGCACTGGGTCTATTCTTGTTTCCCCAACAATGGGCCCCGGAACTCACACAAGGATACAATGAATCAACCAGGTACCATTTTTACAATGAATCAAACAAGTACTATCTTTTGTGAAAGCTGGCGTCAGTGGACCTCCAATACTAGTACTCTGCCTCTCACCCTGAATACACGCACTTTCAGACTGCTGTTTGTCCATCTCTTCATGTTATCAATGCCATGCGCTGCACTTACCGTACTGAGGAGCAAGCCAAAAGAAATGACTCCATATCCTGACTACACTGATGGACATGGAGGTGCAGCCTGGAGCTGCAAGAAATTAACATTTCACTAAGGGGCCAAGACGTCTCATTAACCAACACAGAATAGCAGAATGGGCATCAAAAGTCGTTTTACACTTGTGGAGCTTTTGAGAAGGAGTGGGAGCTCCTACAATCTATCCAGAATGCTGTGAAGATAATCCTTTCTAATCACTTGATGTTATTCCCCCCATTTGTCGTGAGTCAACAGATTCTCATCACTGCACATCAAACCATTCATTCCTATATGACAGAATCTCCTCCTCCTTTTATCCCTCAGTGTATAGTGGCTGATGACATCTTTTCTGTTTTGGTTTATTATTATTCTTTGACTTCTTGTATAGTACTCTTGTGTGATCTCACCCTTTTTTTTTACTTGCTGTTTTTTGCAGTTGGGTCACAGTTGCAGATTCAGTTATCATTTGATTTACACAAACATGTCATAGAGCATTCCGTAAAACAGCCTGATCGATGACTCTTATGCCCTCCATATTAGCCTCACCTGTAAGCCTATCAGCTTCTTCATCTCCCTTTACTCCAGCATGAAAAAATAAAACTGGTTTCTGTCAGCTATGACCACCTCAGATTCAAACCAGTCTTTAAAACCAGCCCAACTGCATATTCTTGAGAAATATCATTCAGTCAAACAAGAAAGCATGTCTGGGTAAAGATATATTATTCATTTGTAACTCTGTCTACCAATTTCTCAACTGCATGCAACTCTTCTCTGTAGCATAGTTTTTATAAGTGTTATAGTTTTTATAAGTGTTTCTGTCCTTGGTCTAACCATGCTGAAAGACAAGAAAGCAGAAAGAGGAAGGAGAAAATAATTATGTCAAAAGCACAAAGGTATGCCTTGAGCAATCGCTTGGGCAGGAGCTTTACTTCACTATGTTGGTATCAGCATATACAGGCAGGGTGGAAGGCAGATCACCTGCACCTTATGGCATATCTAGAGCTTTTTTGGCTTCTGTGAGACTCTTGATGTTGGTATACTCATCTCCTTCAGCAGCCTGAAAATAGGCAAAAAGCCTGTAAATGTTTTGCATAAAGTTGTAGAAACAGTGGTCACAATAACTGGTAGTAAAAGTAGGCACAAAATGAGTAGTACAGCAGCAGTAACAGTAAATTAGTAAAAGCAGCAAAAACTGATAGTATAGCAGCAGCAAAGATATCCATAGCATAATAGTAGTAGCAGTAGCAGCAGTGGTAGTAGCAGCAGCAGCAGAAGTAGTAGTAGTAGTAGTAGCAGCAGCAGCAGAATTAGCAGTAGTATCATCAACAGTGGCAATAGCAGTAGTAACAGAAGACAGTATTAGTATTTTTAGTATAGTAACAACTGCAGCAGTAGTAATAACAAGGCTTTGTTTCTAGAAAAACAGGTGCTGATACTAACCATAAAGTGTCTAAACAGGTGCCAGTACTCATCATAAAGTGTATACTACAGTAGCATTTAAAAAAATGATGATTAATAAAAGTTGCCAGTGCTTCCGCCAGAAGAAAAAACCTAAGTAGCAGTAGCAGCAGGAGGAGGAGGAGGAGCAGTAGCAGTAGTAGTAGTGTTTTTGGTGGTGGTGGTGGTAGAGGTGGTAGTATCAACAAAATTAAACAGAAAGTAAGGGAACTTTTCTATTTGGTTCACTGATATATAGTGCTAACCCATTATGTTTTATAGACCAACTGGTACATCAGTCATCTCTTGCCAGAACACTCCTGATATCCATGTTAGGCTGGACTGACATGCAGTTTATAAAACTCCTGCCTTGACGATCTGAACACATGATCACTGGAAATGTAACTAGAAGGGACAGGGTCAGAAATGACGATATCAGAAAAGAAGTTGGGACAGAACCGATATTAAACTGCATCAAAAGACAACAGATCAAATGGTTTGGACATATGTCAAGGCTGCCACCAGACATTGCACCACAGAAAGCCCTGTTACTTAGGCATAAATGAAGCAGAGTTAGAGGTCGACCATGCAAGTGGATATATGAAATATTAGAAGCCGTAAATACCAGTATAAACATAGCATACAGGTTCACACCTGATACTTCTTCAAAACCTGATGCTGACAGGCAGAACAGAACAGAAGAAAAAGAAGAAGATGAAGAAGAAGAAGAAAAAGAAGAAGAAAAAGAAAAGAAGAAGATGATCATCGCAATGGCAGGCTAGCAACTGGCCCCTCAACAAAAGTCTGAAGCCCATGCTGAGAAAGGATGAAAGATTTAACTGCTGAGTTGGACTGAGATGCATAAAGAACTGACACCACAGCACTGAGAACATTCCCATAAGCACTCTGGCTTCATCTTCAGCAACCAGCAAAAAGTTTCAATTCTTATGGTGCCAGCAGCAGTTTGATTCTATGTCTGTCTTGCCTTTTCTCTGCAGTGTCAACCAGATATCCTTGTTTCTTCTAGCTGTTTCATTCTCTTCACACCATAAAGATCTATTCATGCCTCTGCTTTGTTCTCCTGCTCTCAAAGGGGCCCTGACCACATTTAGTTTGTCATGCAACAGTTTGTTATCAGTGGAGCAGAACCATTCAGTTTGCATATTAATTTCCTAACACATCTGCATATCCAAGAAAAATTTTTCAAAGGATGCTAACTAAACACAGGAACCTATAAAGTGATGCTTAATTCTCTACAAGAAGCAAGCCTGTCTCTATCTTTCTCAGCATACCCTGAGTAAGTACAATCACATCATATTTTTGCAGCTAGTTCTAAAGCCAGCAGAAAGTTGAATTGTTTCATAATTTAACTCTGCAGCCTAAACCCTGAATGATACTAACCTGTACAGCAAAGTGCCTCTGTCTTGTCACTTCCAAATATCTCTCAACTGCCAGATATACAAACTGATATTGGCACTGTGTCTGTACCAGCCCTGACCTCTGACCTCGCACCATCAGAATAGTGTTGAAGATGTCAATGTCACAGTCAAAACCTAAGAATTAAAAAATACAAATGACAATTTTGAAATGATAGATTTAAGAAACCTGGCCCTGAGATTCAGCCTTATTGTCTGTTCTAACTCTCTAAGGTCAATATTTCAGGACTGTTCAATCCTCACTGTGCCTGTTCAAGACCTTGATACTGGTTGCAAAAGTGCAGTTTATCATCACATTTGATTCTGTGGACTTAATCCTAAGTCTTCGGACAGAGCTTTTGGCAATAGTACCTAGCCACTTTCCAGGTAAGCAAGATTATTTTCAATCTTTATTTCCTGATAGAAATCTTAAATGTCCTTTTGCTTAGGTGTGCATTTACTTCTTTAGAATGCTTCTTAGTGGAGATTTCTCCATTTCAGTTGGGAGCTGTCAAATCTCTGTTTTTCTTTATTGATGTTTTAAAGTATGTTTTCAGTGTGCATGTTTGTCAACATTGTATAACTTGAATACTGATTTGAATACTCAAATTAAGAAGAGAACACTGGCCTAATGAGTAAACACTATGCTGAAAACTGTGCGGAACTAAAGAAAAACAAAAATGATCAACTGTATCGTAAGAACTCACTTGTAATTCTGCCACTATGGAATGTGGTGTGTGATGCATAGAAAAGTCTACCCTGTATGGACTTCAGGTTACTTTGTAACCATTAGGGGCCCTAATATAACATTACGGTTTAACAGAGTTTCTGGGATTTGTACCTTGAGGATTCTCATCTGAATGGGAACTCTCTGGGTCATACGGTGTTAATTGCTCAGTATGCGGGTCCTAGTGGGGTTCAACTGCACTCACTCGCTCACTTAATGGTTACTGATGAAAGCTACTTGGCAACTCAGTGGCCAGACAGACACACTATATGACTCAAACAGAAACACCAAGACTGATTTTTGGAACATTCAAAAAATGATAGAACCCTGCGATGAAAGTTGACAAGAGAAAGGTCCTGTATTTTTACATGGAATAATAAGAAGAATCAGTTACTCATACTAGAGACATGATGACTGGTTTGTACAACAGTTTACTCACCATACGTTTTGATTTGGCTGATGATCATATCAATGACAATCAGAGTGCCTGTCCGACCAATACCTGCACTAGTTAGAAAAAACATAAGTAAAAATTACTTCAAAGAATACATAAATTGTATCTGTTTTAGTATATCATATACAAACTAAATCATAAATGATGAAGTTCACTGTATCATCACTCAGCACACTGGCAGCTATAAACCTCTTTTAACAATAGTGAAAAGACAGAAAGTGCAATGTATCAAGATCTACCCACCTCGCTAAAACAATACTATAGGGTTCTGTACAGGAGAAGAGAAGAAGATGCAAACCAAGAAAGACCTGAATACAGAATTTGGCTAATTGGACAGGCCTCAAACATGCAAACATAAAGTCTACTTCATCTGACCAACAGATTGAACGAATAAATGAACTGTATTTTCAAAGGGACACAAATCTGACATGCAGGCCCGTCTTACATTTGGCTCTTTCAAACACTTATCTTTCACACAGCAGTTGAATTTTATCAATAAAGTATGTTATGTTCATATAACAATATGCATAATACGAATATCAAGGAGGAAGACACATGGATGGTAAATGCATGTGCATACGCACACATGTCCACACACACACATATATACATATACATATTCACATACGACACAATTACTCATATTAGATGGAGGGAGCTGACCGGACAGTCCAGAGCAACTGGTGACCCAACAATACATGGTATTATGAGACAATGAGAATGATTTGTTTTATCTTTGTTGCGCCTCTCTAAAACAGTATTTTTAAATGTGCATCTAGTGTGACATGGTATTTTGAAATATGTGTCATCTAGCCTGGCATGGTATTTTGTGGTATGTGTCATCTAGCCTGGCATGGTATTTTGTGGTATGTGTCATCTAGCCTGACATGATATGCTGCATGTCACCTAACCTGACATGTATGTTGTAAAGCCAGCCTAACATGGTATTTTGTGGTAAGTGCTATGTGCCTCTAGCCTGACACAGTATGTGGTATGTTATTTATATATGGTATGTTGTGTGGCATGTGTCATCTGATGTGGCACGTCATATGTCACCCAGCCCAGAACAGTGAGGGGCATATGTCATCTAACCTGATATTGTATATCATTTATGTAATCCTGGAATGGTGTGTGGTATGTGTTATCTAGCATGGTGTGGACTGTCATCTAACTTGATATGGTGTGTGGTATGTGTCATCTAGTCTGGTGTGGTATGTCATTTAACCTGACATGGTGGGTGGTATGCAATTTAATCTAACATGGTGTGCCATACAGTCTGGTGTGGTTTGTCCTCTAGCCTAGAATGGTGTAGGGTAAGACTCGCCTAGCCTGGAATGGTATGTGGTATGTGTCATCTAGCCTGGAATGGTATGTCATCCAGTCTAGAATGGTATGTCATCCAGTTGAAAATGTGTAACAAAAACGGTGAAACAATACCTGCAGTGCACTATAACTGGTCCAGGACTAGGAAGAGAATCTAGCAGGTTGTTGGTCCTCTCCAGAAAGTCAATCATGGTTCCAGGGTCCTCCGGCACATTGTAATCAGGCCACACCATGTAGTGGAACTGGAACAGCTTGCGCGGCTCTTCCAATGGCTGCAAATGATAAATTGGAAAGTGAAAAGAATAAAAGGCAGACCCCAAAAAATGCATGGGGAGAGAAATAAGAGATTGAAGTGAAAAGATGAAGAGGACATGGGGTGAGCTGTAACTTGAACTACTTCATTACAAAGGAATACATCCTTATAAAACTCTGAAACTCTACCCTAAGAGTCCTCATATGGGTTCTGCCCCCCCCCCCCCCCCCTCTTCCCCCACCCAAGTCGTACAAGGCGACAAATTAGGGAAGTTCCCTTTGAAATTGGATAGCATCTGCCTGAGAGGTGAGGAACCAAAAATCTGCAAATAAATAAGCCAAACCTATAAAATGGATATGCACGCAAAACCAAAGTTCAGAAGTGGACTAACAACCAAAAACTTTCTGCCTGAGAAAACAGAAAAAAGAAGATATCCTATATATCCTATGTAGAAGCAGAAGAGTCTTGGTCAGTTTTCTAAAATATAAAAGTCCAGGATATTCAATGACTACTGAGCAGGCAGGCAAGTGGGATGGCCACTGCGACACTGCAGCAGTCAAAGTCACTTATACATTTATTTATTTATCACATTTAAAAAAAATTATGCACAAAGGTTTTTGTTTTTTGTTTTTTTACACTGAGGAAAGTGATCATTATACAAAACAAATAATTGGCTGCTTTCTGTCCCTCTGACCATGATAGTAGTGTTTTCATGGAAACAGCCATGTTGAGCAAAGTGACATCATTATGATGTAATGATGACATCACAATGTCAAAAATTCAATTCTTCACCCAAATAATATCTCAAAATTGTTTTTAAAAGGTAACATCATCACACCCTTCCTGTGTGGGTTCTGAGCCCTATTATAAGGAAAACAAGAATACACCCACTGCCTACCCAAAAGCATGTCGTAAGAGTCATCTAATTGGGGGCTTCCTTTGCAGTTGGAGTGCATCTGCCAACAGTCTGCATAAAAAATGAGTCAGATTTGTAAAACGGATGCAGATGCAACACTCAGGTTCTGGGACAGGACTGCAGTCCAGAAGTGGATGAACAACTAGAACTTTCTGTCAGAGTTTACAGCTGGTGAATGTGAAGAAGAAGAAAAAGAAGAAGAAGAAGATCACACCTATTATATCTACACACCATGACAATGCAATCAATATCAAAGCTGTTTTATAGGCGTAGTGGCCAAAGACATCATGGATATCAAGAACGTGCCAATTTCAGGAAAAACAACTCTCTCAGACCGACTTGGTTACTTGAATTGTACGACTGGCTTCAGTCTAAGTAATCTCCTTTTAATTTCCTTATTTTAAAGTTTATCTCTTATTTCAGCAGCTTTCCTAAGACACTCCGTCTCTGTTGAATGATCCGCTGCTTATTCTAAATGTGAAAATGTGAGAACCTACACAATGAATATTCACAGCACATGTGATTTGGATATTTACACATCTGAATGCATGTTGGTAAACTGAACTTGGCGATAAATGCTGAGACTCTCCTTGGGAGATCTGCAGGAAACTGAAGTATGTCTACATCTGTAGACATTTCTGTGTGCAACAAAAACTGATTCATGATCCTTTACAAAATGTCTAGATCAAGTTTGCCCAATGTGCGGCCCACACCCTATTGTGAGGGGAGCGGGGGGGGGGTTGATTATTATTAAGGGGGCAATTTTGAAATGGACCTTTAAGTTCCAGTTAATCGTATGGCAACACTTAGTCACTACTTGAGCTAGGTAAACGTCTCCAGCAAAGGTAACAATTTCCTAGTTGATTTCTTCCTAAAACCTAATATTTAGGATTCTTCAGTGAACAATTACATGTTTCAGTATTAAAAACTATATATATTACACAGGGAGCACAAGAATTTTAGAAAGGCTTAGGTGGGGCATGGCACACAAAAAGTTGGGAAACACTGGTCTAGATGCTTTTCTGCTGCTGCAAAGATCTTGGGTTCGAATCTGCACCAGACATATTTTTTCTAGGTCACAGAAGCTTCAAACTGTCTCAGGAAATATCATGGGAAGTAAACATGGCCAGTCTGATAATGACCCCATAACCTACTGAAGGTCACAGTTATACATGAGTGAGAGTCACACTGGTGGGAAAATAACCCTCGACTACTAAAGATTAATGACCAACCACTGCCTTGTCAGGCAAGCTCATTAAATACTGTACAAATACGGCTCCTCTATGTTTCATCAAATCCTTTCACCCTCAGAAGTCGCAAAACCAACACTTCAAGACAGGTTCAAATGCCTGTTTACAAGATGCATAGTTAATGCTATTGGCTGATTTCTTGCCTGTATAGACATTTAGAAGGTCAGGACAAGAATATATTAATCAAAAATAGCATTTGCGAGTTTTTTTTTTTGAATCAAATAAAAAAATTTGTTAAAGTCAAGTTGGTGTAAAATATTCCTGTAAGCCTCAGTGACAGAGGTCACTGGGTAACAGTATGAGTCACCCGATACAAATGTTATTTTTAGGCCCTGGGGAATGTAGTACATTTAATTCTCTACCCTGTTTGTGTTTACTGACTGCTCCCTTTAGGTATCTTTTATATATATATATATATATATATATATATATATATATATATATATATATATATATATATATATATATATATATATATATATATATATATATATATATATATAATTTTTTTTTAAATAATGTACATACATTTTTTTTCTTCATTTTAGTGACCTGTGTAAAATTGTTTTTGAAGGATACCTTTCTGGAAATGTCAATGGGGTCATGACCCATTTGTTTTAGTGTTCCTGGGGTAAGAGGGTTAACTCTTCCTTTTAATTTAAACTGACACTTGATTAGTGACAGTCCTTTTTTTTAAATCACAGGATGCACATTATTTTATTTTTTACTTTTAATTTTAGTCTGAGTTCATCAAGAAATATCTTTCCCCTGAGCACTGTAAAAGTTTTGCACTCTTGATTTTGTGTGTGGTGTGGTTCTTGAAAAATTTGTTTACCATTTAAACCCTTCATAGGCATCTACAACTCAAAGGCAGAAGATGGAGATGCTTGGACATGTTTACTGAATGCCTCATAGCACACTGACAAGGACAGCTCTCCAGTGGCCTGCAGATAGAACAGGGAGACGTAGACAACCTTAAGGAGGACAATGTAAAGAGAAAAACAAAAATAAGAAATGACATAGGATACCAAAGGGCATAAAAGCAACAATATACAGAAGAGGAGAGGGAAACAGCACTAGACAGACTAAGGTCTACCAAGGTAGACTTCTGTTTATACATTATGCTGGCAGCAATGAAGATCCCTTATGAACGCTTCATATGCCAACAACTCTTGTGACACAAAGCTTTCAAGTACACTACCTTTCCTTTTTCATCCTCCTTGCTCAGCAGCATTTCTCTCAGAACGAGCACATCATCTCCAGCTTCATTGATCAGTCTCACTCTATACTGGCATACAAACTCCCGGCTACCATCTTTGCTAGCACGCTCAAACACAAACACTTTCTCTGAGCTGTCCTCCAATGAGGGCCAGTATATATTTATCTGAACCTGGGGGGAGAAAAAAAAAAGAAGTTAGCTGCATATCTTCCACAGCATGTCACAAACCAACCTGTGCATTTGTAGGCTGCTTGTGGTATTTCTGGACAATTTTATGCTTATTAGTTTGCCATTCCTTTCTGAATGGTTCGACTCTCATACCATTGTCAAAAATCTATATATCTATAGTCAGGACAAAAACAGAAAGGTAATATTCATGCAGTGAACAAAAATGGAAAGGTAATTTAGTGTATAGATTAACATTGTTAGTACAATATTATGATGGAGCAGACAAAAGGAAAAGTAACAATCATAAGGAGGATAAAATAGAAAGATAAAACGTTTGCAGAGGATAACAAACGAAAGGTAATACTTAGAGAATAAAAATGGAAAGGCAATATTCCCTTAGAGGAAAAATATATCTTTTTTTTTTTTTTCTATAATGGTTTCAGTGCAAAGACATTCTGGTTATTCCATTATGTGTATTAAATTTAATTTCTATCAAATAGCTGCTTCCCTGGGGGTAAAAAGGGGTGGGGGGTGGGGGGGGGTGGGGGGTGGGTGTTGACCTACTGCCTCTCTAACAAACATGTTGTAAAGGGCAACTAATTAGGGATGTTTCCCTCAGAAGTCGGAGCGCATCTGCCTGAGAGGTGAGGAACCAACAGTCTGTATACAAGTAAGTCATATCTGTAAAACAGATGTGCACATAAAATTCAAGTTCTCGAACAAGACTCATGTCCAGAAACAGATAAATAACCAGAAATTACTACCCAAGTTTACAGCTGGTGAAAGCTAAAAAAAGAAGAAGATTAATTAATTAAAAATAATGACAGTTATTTTGCAACAAAGACATCAGAAAAAGACAGACTAGACATAAAAAGCATAACAAGCTGTCATCCGACCTTCCCTCTCTCAGTTATCCTTGCAAGATTGATGATGACCCTGGATCCCTCCTGCCAGATCATGCGATAGAAGTCCAGCATCGTGCTGACCAATGGCCCTTGCGTGGCAATGTACCTTCTGTTTTGTTTGATCAGGTGATCTTCCCCAGTCTGAAGTATTAGTAGTAAATTAATCAACAATATCATGTTCAACTCATCTGGGATCTTTTTCTTCTTCGCATTTAATGGCTGTTAACTCTGGCGGAAAGTTCTGGTTGCTCATCCACTTCTGGACTGCAGTCCTGTTCCAGAACCTGAGTGTTGCGTGTGCCTCCTTTTACAGATCTGACTCAACTGTATGCAGACTGCTGGTTCCTTGCCTCTCAGGCAGATGCACTCTGACTTTGAAGGAAGCTCCCAGTTAGTCAACTCTTACGACATGCTTTTGGGTAGGCAGTGGGTCTATTCTTGTTTCCCTATAACAGGGCCCTGGAACCCATACTGAGAGTATAACTAGTATATATAATGTGTTTTTTCCCTACTTTAATATTAGATATTCATGCTTGTCAATTCTTCTTCTTCTTATTCACTTACTATTTAACCACTTCAGGTACTGCAGGAGATAGAAGGACTTACTATTTAACCACCTCAGGTACTGCAGGAGATAGAAGGACTTACTATTTAACCACTTCAGGTACTGCAGGAGATAAAAGGACTTACTATTTAACCACTTCAGGTATTGCAGGAGATAGAAGGACTTACTATTTAACCACTTCAGGTACTACAGGAGATAGATGGACTTACTATTTAACCACCTCAGGTACTGCAGGAGATAGAAGGACTTACTATTTAACCACTTCAGGTACTGCAGGAGATAAAAGGACTTACTATTTAACCACTTCAGGTATTGCAGGAGATAGAAGGACTTACTATTTAACCACTTCAGGTACTGCAGGAGATAGAAGGTTCTCCTTTTCGCTCTTCTGGTCACCTTGACCCTATTAGACACACTGCACTGTTGCAGAGTTTGATGTCATCATTCCATCTTATCGGTCTACCTAGTGCTCTATATCCCTCTCCTCTTTTGGTGTATACCTTGTCAATCACTTTTGAGTTGAGCTGAGCTGAGTCAAGAATTGACATCACAGCATTCGGAGCATTCCCATGTGTGCTCAGTCCTCATCTTCATCAGCCAGCGCAGAGTTCCAACACTGATGGTACAGGTCCCAATATGGTTATATGTCCGTCTTGCCTTTCCTGAGTGTAGTAAATGGCCAGTCCCTCTGGTTTCCCTCCAGGTGCCTCATTCTCTCCAGGCCATAATAATCTTCAATCACTTTTGATTATTTCATCTTGCTTGAATTGAGGAGTCCTTCTTCTTTTCTTCTGCGTTCGATATCAGTCATGCTAAACATTGAGTCCCGTCTGGGTCACAAATAGGATTGTGCGTTTAAGGTCGCCACCGGTCCCCCATAACTTCTCTTGCAATGTGGCTCCTTTGGGCCAGATCCACAGTCTTTGCTGGAAGAGGTTAGGGCAGTACTGTAGTATGTTCTCAGTGGTTTGTCTTTCTGCTCCACAATCACAGGCAGCAGATTCTTTTATACCTATCCTGTATAAGTGTGCTCGAAGACCACAGTGTCCAGTCCGAAGTCTAAAAGTTGATGTTTGTTCTTTCCTGTTGAGTTTGTTTATGCTGTCACTCTCTGGTCTGTAATCTCCATTCTGCCTTCTCCACTCCCGCTTGAAAGACTGCTTTAGCGCTGTTTTGGTTTCTTTGTAGCTGTGTGGTGGATGAGGTTGTGGAAGATTACTCCCAGCTTTTGCCAACTCATCTGCTCTCTCATTTCCTTGAATACCACAGTGGGCTGGTATCCACTGCAAGACCAGTTCTGCTTCCTTGGAGAGTAAGCCAATGTTGGTCCTTAGATCAGCAATTAGTTTGTCTTGTTTTTTGCTGGATAGTGCTTGGAATTGAGGAGTCCAACACAGATATACCAGGGGAAAAAAATTACCAACTGGCACGAAGATAAACCTCATAGCACTGGGTTTATACTACCTGGCTCAGTCTTTACCTGCAGAACAGCTGGCTGACTGTGGCAAAGGGAATGAACTTTGAAGCTGCAGCTGTGACATTCAGGGATCTTCAAAATATTTAAGTTATGAATTGAAAGACGCAGTCTGAAAATGAATCAAATTCACTCTGATGGGCCGAAGACCTTTTTCAAAGGCTCAACCAACCTAAACATCAATGTATCGGGCTTGGGAGTTTAAATATTTTTTTGTCCGAGGATCCACCAACAAGCAAGTTTAAATATTTTTTGTCTGAGGATCCACCAACAAGCAAGTTTAAATATTTTTTGTCTGAAGATCCACCAACAAGCAAGTTTAAATTTTTTTTTTGTCTGAGGATCCACCAACAAGCAAGTTTAAATTTTTTTTGTAAGAGGATCCACCAACAAGCAAGTTTAAATATTTTTTGTAAGAGGATCCACCAACAAGCAAGTTTAAATATTTTTTGTAAGAGGATCCACCAACAAGCAATTTAAATTTTGTTTTTGTCTGAGGATCCACCAACAAGCAAGTTTAAATTTTTTTTGTAAGAGGATCCACCAACAAGCAAGTTCAGATATTTTTTGTCAAAGGATCCAATAAACAATCTTCCAATAATAACCTTACATTTTCCTGTGTGGGTGTATGGGGAGGAAAGTGGGGGAAGGGGGGACTTCCACTTGAGAAGCGTGTCTTACAAGGCAATTTATTTAATGTGCTTCAATCGCAACAGGAAGCCTCTGCTCTGTATGGATAGACAGCTTTAGGAAGTCAAACTTAACCTCTCTCCACCTGGATCATACACCTGGGCATGCCAGAGTAAGGTGAAATGAACGAGCGGACCAGTCGGCAAGTAATGCCTGGTTGCATGTGGGGCAGAAGTATCGACAGAGCTGATATCAACAAACCTGTAGGGGCTAGACTGGTGGTGGAAAATGATGAGTCGCAAACGTTAACCAGATTCAATAACCTGGGAGTAAAGTCTGGTGAACCATCCCCCCCCCCCCCCCCCCCCTCGCCATCTTCAAGGTCAAGACAGGAGATATAACCAATTTCTTATGGGAACAATGAGTAAAGGTAGCTTGGGGTACCTGCTGCATTGGAGAACAGAGAATGCAAGTGAATTCCCAATCTACGGTGACAATGAGTGTGATTAAAAAATATAAAAGACAATTAAGACTATTCAAATCATATGTGCTGGGCTGAAATGTGAGAGGCTGCAGCGTAGTTGCAAACCACAATGGAACATGCCAACAGTCCTTTTAGTAGTCGACACAGAAGGCGAAGAAACCTTAAATTAACTGCTAAACTAAGAAGAGAGTTAACATTTGTCTGAAAAGAATAACTATTTGCGGTTAATTCTGATCACTTAAAATCTTTGTATTCTTCCACTTTCATCCATTCATTCAGTATCCTGTTGTGCCATTGTATGTTATATAAGGATCACAGTCTATTCCTCCATTCTGTTCTATCCTGTGCAATCAGTTCAATATCATGGATGGAATTGAGTCCAGCAGCTTTGGCCTCTCTCATGAACATTCATCTTAGGGTTTCTTCTGGGCGTCCTCACCTCCTTAATCCCTTTATTTCCCATTTTAATGGCTGTTTGGTGATTCTCTTCTGGTTTCTTCTCAGGACGTGTTTAATATAGTTCCATCTTCTCTTATAACTGTTGATACTAGTGGTTGCCCAGACATTTCTCTGATTTCTTAACTCCTTTTAAATTCGTCACATTTTTTTGGGATCATTTTTCTCAGACATTTGTTTTGGAATGCATTTAACTTACGTTCCATGATTCGTCTTCATCTACAGCCTTATATTACTTAATTGAACATAAACATTCAGCTAATGTATGAAACTCCTTTGTACACTTGGTCACAAATAGCTAGAACTTTTGCTTACCCTCCTAACTAACCTCTTTTTCTGCATTTCTAACCCCCAGTGGAGCATAAGCATTCAACCAACTCAGGCCAAGTCATTCTATTCTTCGCTATCGCACACAGCTCTCCCCATGTCCTCCCATCATTTCAACTTCACTCTCTAGCTCCCTTCTCCATCTTTTTTTTGGGGGGTGTGGGGGGTGGGGGGGGGGGGGGTCTTACTTTATTTCTGTGCCCGCGTGAGTTACAGTGCAAAGACATTCTAGTAATACTGTTCTCAGTTTTTCTCACATTGTGTTCAATCCACTGAAACTTGTTTAGTTCTCTCCCAAAGCTCTACATTAGTGATTCTAATTTAGTGATTCTACCATTTAATTCCCTCTGTTCTGAGCAGGCACCAGTTAATGAATGTTTTGTAGTTTATTAGTAACTGCTTTAGTTCTTCTCCATGTTTCCACACCATACAACAGTACTGATTTGACGTTAGAATTAAAAATTGTAAGGTTATAATTTCTTTTGACCTCCACAAGGTTTACATCTAGGTTATGAGATCTGCTCTATTCGGCCCAACACATCCAATTTCAGCAAATCCAATTAGTCATCTTTTATGACCTGTTTGTTAAGGAGAAGTTTGCCTTTTCTTCTTCCCCAAACATGAGGCCCTCCCCCCCCCCCCCCGGAACCCACATGGGGATTTGTGGCTATCTTTAACAATTCAAAATCAGTGTATTCTTCTTCCTCTTCTTTAATTTATCAATGGAAAACAGATGCTTGGCCAACTTAAGAAAACTTGTTTGTACACCTACCTAGTGATAATTAATTGGATATGGTAGTTAAAGTTCTATTTATAGGATAAGGCAGTCAGGCTTGTGCCAACCCTCCTTATTCCCATCTAAAGACATTCATGATAGGTTAGTGTCATGATAGGTTAGTGTTACTACTCTTTGCTTCTTTTATAGACCCTAGAAAAACACAGGAAAGCTCTCCTTATGTCACACATGAAAACAGGTTTTAGCTACTAGAGATTTTTTTAAAGTGAAAAATGGAGATATAGAAAGAAAAATTCAGAATGTACAAAGGGAAGTCAATAAGTAGGTCACACATGGTTATGGGATGGCAGAAAATGTAGTTGGTGGCTTCTAAAGGTGTCATTAGGTGACAGCAATATCGAACTTTATGTCTCATGCGCATTCGCAATAGAGAAACAAAATGGCGACCGTACTTACGGAGTGTACCCTCAAAGAATAAAGTGCTGATGCACGTTTTTTTGGACAAAAGGACTCCCAGGAAAGGACATTCATAAAGTGCTTCCTGTTTATGCTGACCTTGTAAAGCAGTGCATTACTGGGTAAAAAGATTTTCTCAAGGACGCTCTAAGATTGTTGATGAAATCTGATCTGGTGGTCCTGTTAAGACTGCAACAGACACATCCGTACCGCAGGTGGAGGAGATGACTGGAGGTGACAGACGAGTAACGGTTGACTCTATAGCAACTGCAATAGGGTGCTCACATGGTTCAGCATACAATATAATGCATGCTCTATTGAAATTAAAGAAAGTATGCTCAAGGTGGGTACCCAGACAATGAAAATGTGGATTAGAAAACAGAACACTTAGTTCTATGCAGCAGGTTTGGGAGGACTGATAAAATGATCGGACAAGTTCATCAATGTTGTTGGAAATTACGTTGAAAACTAAAGAGACAGTGTATGTGTAAAAATAAATGGTTTTAAAGTTGTTATCTCTTTAAAACAACCATTTGTGACTTATTGACTTTCCCTCATATTTCCCTGCAGACACTCTCAAATAAGCCTTCAACAGCCGAGGAAAGAAGTGGAACAACAAAGTCAGTAAGTGTGATGTGCAACCTACCCATGTAATGTGCAACCTACCCATGTGATGTGATGTGCAACCTGCCCATGTGATGTGATGTGCAACCTGCCCATGTGATGTGATGTGCAACCTACCCATGTGATGTGATGTGCAACCTACCCTGTGATGTGCGACCTACCCATGTGATGTGCAACCTACCCATATAATGTTCAACCTACCCATGTAATGTGCAACCTACCCATGTGATGTGCAACCTACCCATGTGATGTGTGACCTACCCATGTGATGTGTAACCTACCCATGTGATGTGATGTGCAACCTACCCATGTGATGTTATGTGCAACCTACTCATGTGATATGTAACTTAACCACATTATGTGATGTGCAACCTACCCATGTGATGTGATTAGCATTGATGTAGTCTGTGCCAAGCGTTTCATCGCCATCAGCCAAGACAACTCTTGTGTAATCGTCTGCATGAAACAATCAGATATTAAATTTACAAAAAAAAAGTGACAATTTAAACAACATTTAAAACATAAATGGGGATACAGAGGAGGTCACAGGGTTGGAAAGGGGGGGGGGGGGGTGGGCTGCCTGTTTCTTCTCCAGGTAGCTACCTGAAGGTTTAGTCATTCCTGTTACTTCAAGAGCCAGATCATGGATAACAATCCAATGGCGCAATTATCAGACACACTGTTCAACCTCTTAAAAAGTTACAATTAGGGCACTTGTAACATTTACACCATCCTAGTGGACTGTATGGGTAAGGATAAGATATTTAAAAACATAGTATATGAAAATGATACAGGCAGACCAAGAAAGAAGGTGGAGAGATAATATGCAGCTGAGCTATTCAACGAAGTTTACTCTGGGGCCAAAAGGTTGGAAATGGAGATTGTCACGGGCCAGAGACCTGAACTCCAGCATAGAAATATCACAAATTCAATATAAGTGGCAATGATCCAGGGGGCCACTTGCTAGGCCTCCTCAAGTCAGATCTGGCCCATGGGCCGCCAGTTGAATAGCCCTGAAATAAGGCAGACCAAGAACATTGTGGATAGATAATATGCAGGCAGACAAGATTACTAGATTTTTCCCAATTCTCAAAGAAGGCACAAGAGTACTAAGTGTAAAATGAAGAAAAACATAACTCTGTTTTCCTCTCTCTTCACCTCAACCTAAATTTGTTTTCCACTTGATTTAGCTCCATATAAGTCTGTTTTCCACTGTCTTTAGCTTAAAATAAGTATGTTTTTCCATTCTTTTTAGCTCAATATAAGCTTGTTTTCCAAATTCTTTAGCTCAACATAAGTCTGTTTTCTACTGTCTTTAGCTCAATGTGTCTGTTTTCTATTTCTTAGCTCAGCATGTCTGTTTTATACTATCAGCAAATTGATGTAAGCCTGTTTTCCACTCTCTTCATCTAAAAAAAAGTATGTGTCTCACTCTCTTCACATGCTAATTTAATGCATTTTTTCCTAAAATATTATCTAGCCCTGCAGAATGTCAGCAAGAGCAATTCCTAGAATAAACAAAAATCACCAGAAGCACTTACATGGAAGGATATTCTTGTATCTGTTCTTTGCCTTGTTTTCTGGTGTGTTTCCTTGTTCTCTGGAGAATCGTTCACCAATAAATTCTGCCTGTTGTAACTGCTGCTTAGATTTACACAAAATTTGTTATTCAAAATTATCTTATGAGTCGTATGCATACAAATTCTTCCTCTTTTTCATTATCGTGCATCCGAGTGATGCAATTGTGTTGTGTCTGTTTACAGTATATTTGCCACATATGCGCCTTTTGGCTGACATATCTGACTTCATCAGGCATTACTTCACCTACTTTGCGTTGCCGGTTCATTTCGGGGGACACAACACAGCTCTACTTGTTTGGTGTCCTTTTCCCCCATTATTTATGGGTGCTGACCTGGAGAACTAATCCAGTGCAAGCCCGTGTAGCCTAGTCGATCCTCAAGTGAAGGCAGGGCAGATTATAGGCATTCCCCACCATGCAAAGGAGAACTCCATAAATGCATAGCCTTGGATTCACCCAAGGAATCGACATGTCCTGCACATGACTGCTTAACGTCACATCCGTTATGTTGAGTATAATCATGAGACTCGTCATAGTCTGCACCCTTGGGTGATCAACAGGGTCTGAGACTTTGATGACCACACAAATGGAAATAGTCTTCTTCAGCATAACAAACATCTTTAAAGCTGCTGCAATGGAACAGCACGACTGTACAAGAAAGCATGCATCATGCAAGGCTTCTCCTTCTGGTCTCGATACTTTAACGAGTGTGGTAGACATTTGAACCTTTCTGTCAATCAATCAATAGGACAATTTACTGTCAGTCATCTGTTTGACAATCTGTAGAACAATTTGGCGATTGAACTTTTAGTCCCGACACTCAGATGAGTAGGTCAATGATAGTGAATATTTAAAACTGTCCTGTCATGCAGCAGGACATTCGATGGTCAGCCATCTAAACTTGTGCTATTATGCCGTAGGACATTTGGATGACGGACATTTTGAGCCTAATCAGCAATTCATGAAGACTTTTGATCAACAGACATTTGAACCATAGTTTGTCATTTAGTAGGATATTCAGCCACCGTGTTTCACCCGTTCCAAATGAGTTTTCTTTGTACCTTATTACCCATGCCTTAGGGGCGGGCTGATGAGAGCCAGAGGGTAACTGGACATTGTATCTCTTTGAGATACCAATTCTGAGATCCCCTGATAGCTCTGTTAAGGCCTATATGAGTCATTATCCATAACACATGACGGGCAGGAGTCTTGCAAGAGGAGCCATCAAATCAGCAAAAAGCCTGCTGGCACTAGAGGTGACTGACTGACTTTCTACCCCACCAAGACATCACACAAGCGATAAACACCCGATGACACAATGTGCTACCATGTGGGTGAGGATCACCGTGGAGAGGTCCCAAAAACCGCCTTCAGCCTTTAGGCAATATTTATGGCCATATTTATTGCGGCCGCTGGCAAGAGCCAGAGTAGGGCTTCAAACAACGAAAAGTTTCAACCTGAAAAGGATGGAAGGTTATAGTAACTAGAGGTGAGGTACGAGGATATATTTATACATGTATATACACAGCACAACAGCGTTAACTTTCCCCCATGTCTGTGACCAAAATCAACATGCTAAATGCAAAAAGATTGATTCATAAATTAAAAAGGTCATTAATAGAAGAGGACTGGCTTCACTGATCCCCGTGTGGGTTCCAGGGCATGATGCAACTAATTAAGGACCTGTTGAAATCGGATGTGTTGGGCACAAGAGTGCAGATATCTCAGCTTAGCTCATGAACAGTTGAATGATTAGTGGAGAATTATTTAGAAGCATCCGAGATGTGGTTTTAAAGATGAAGCATGAGAATACACTGGACTAATAAAAAAAGAGTAATGAAAATGTCTTTAAAGAAACTGACTGACATAGAGACGACTGATACTTCAAGTCACGTGTCCATGATGGCAGAAGATCCTATAGGGACTTTACTTCTCCTGATCTGATGTCTTTTCTCACATTCTTTGGACACATCATGAGAAGAGGAAAACTGGAGAAAGATGTATTAACACGAAAAGGGGAAACAGGGAGACCAAGAGAGATGATGTTTGACAGTTTGAGGTTATGGAATGGAGGAACATCTTCATCAGAAATAACTGGCAATACTCCCAGCGTAGGTTCCAAGGCCCCATAGGGAAGAGGGGGAGGGGAGAACAGAGCCACTGCTCCCCCCCACCTCCAACAAGCATGTCATACAATTTGACTAGTTGGGTGTATATCCTTTAAAGCTGGAGTGCACCTGCCTGAGTGGCAAGAAGCTTACAGTCTACTTACAAATTAGCCAGATCTGTAAAATAGATGTGGAGGCAAAAACTCATGTTCTTGAACAACACTAGAGTCCAGAGGTGAATGAAAATCCAGAACTTTCCACTACAGTTTACAGCTGAAGAAAGATTGGCAATACATAAAACAGAAGGTCATGGACAGATATAGTTACGAATACTAATCAATAAGATAAGTTTAAACATTTTTTTTTTAAACACAAAAATAAAACCAAAAAAAACCCCACCAAAACTGTAGACAGCTGACCACAAATTGAAGTATATCACATTAAAAAATGCACATACATGAAATTCACCCCAGAAGCCCTCGTTGACAGTGCTATTTGCTTTCACGCTAACATTATCTTCTGTCTGCAACTCATGAATCCTTTTCTTGACAGATGATGCTGTCATTCGGCTGTTGTTTAGTGGCTGTTAATAAAAGAAAAAGGAAGATATCATTTGGGCACATCATTAGAATACATCAATCCTGGTTACCAATACAGGTTTATATTTAGGAAGAGATTGTATGAGAGCATGGCGGGCATTCAAGAAGATGGACTGATGACATTAAAGACATAAGAACATAGAAGATATAAACAATAGATTGCACAATTCGTTGCCTGGCACATTTCACTATATCTTGTCAGGTGCATACTTTAGCAAAAATTTAATATACTGAAGCAAATAAAGGAGTCCTGGAGAAGAAAAATAGAACGGGAAATGAAGGAATGTAAACTGACATGGGATACCATGGGCAGAAAAGTAGCAGACCGGCAGCAATGGAAATCTCTTGTGAATGCCTTATGTGTCAACAGTGACATGAAGAGGATATAGAGAAATAAATGAGTCCTTCTAAATTAAATACAAAATCAAATATACTGAAAGGTAACTACTTATTCTACTGCTGTTTTAATTTTCTTCTGCCCTCTTTCCCCCTAGTGGAGTACAGGGCTTCAATCAACTCAAGCCAAGTCGTCCTATCTTTTGTTATTGCATTCAGCTCACCTCATGTCTTCCCTATCTTTGTAATTTCCCTCTTTAGCTAAGTCTCAATGTGTTTTTGGTCTGTCTTTATTTCTATGCCCCTGTGGGTTCCAGTATAAAGCTCTTCTAGTTATACTGTTCTCATGGTTTCTCAATGTGTGTCCTAATGCCAGCATAATTTCTTCATCTTTTGATTCACTGAATTTTTTTTACTTCTGTAGTTCAACATTATTGATTCTATCATACCATTTAAGTCTCTCTTATTATGCGCAAGCACCAGTTAATGAATGTGGTTTGTTAGTAACTGTTTTAGTTGTTCTCCATGTTTCCACTCCATATAGTAGCACTGATTTGACATTAGAGTAAATATATTAAATTCAGTATTAGTTTTAATTTCCTGTGACTTTCACAAATGCCGAATGCTATGAAAACTCCTCTTACTTTTTGTATTTGTATTTAAAACATCTGTCAATCTACCCATTTGTATCTATATTACCGTTTAAATAGGTGTATGACCACATTTTGGTGTGTAATATCACCAAGATTAATGTTCTCTATTTCAACAAACCGGATGTCCAATGAGTGTTGCACAAAGCACAAAACTCTGTTACTCTTTAGACAACCCCTAATGATCATCATCATGCTGTGCACCTATACTTCCCAGGATATTACCTGGTTTTATGCTGAGCTGACATGGTAGCCTAGGTCAGTTTGGAAAGAAAAAAACATATGCCTCAATAGGATTCAAACCTAAGACATTTAAGCCTATAGGTGAGCATCTAGCCACTAAGTATGAAGACTTGTTTGGAAAACAAATGATCGACTGATGTAATGACTGTTGCAGAAGTTTCCAGAGCAATCTTAAAAACTATGAGGAAAAGACAATGGAAGAAAAGCATGCCAGTAAAACTTACATGTTTTATGTAGACAACTGTCCCACTTGTATCCACCATTGGACTTTTCTTGTAATGCTCCACCAGTTGAGAAAGAGAGTCAAACACTTCACCACCACCAACATCATACTTGCCATTCTGTAAATGCAAAAACAACAGAGGGATAATAAAATTGAGGCTTCTGAAAGATGATGCAGAAAACTGGAGTGATTTTCTTGGATTCAAAACAAAATCAAAGAACTCTTTAAACAATTCAAGCAAACAGGTTATGAGGGGTCCCTCAAATCTACCACCTTTGTGCTTGCAAGTGGATTATTGTGCACATGTAAATGACGTATGTTTGCTGTTTAATAACTCAGATCGCTGTCTGAAGGTTTGTCATCTAAGTGACCTGAAGAGCCACATTCGGGTTATCAGTCCAAGAAGACAAATCACAGATGTCCTGTTTAGTGTCATAAGAAGGTATTCTTAGGACTCTCTTAATGACTATAGCGATGACTATTAAGTATTAATATGTCCTCAAAATTCAATAATAATTAAAATAATAATAATAAGAAGAAGAAGAAGAAGAAAAAAAGAAGCTGAATGCTGAGCTAAGAACTGACATTACGGCATTTCCATAAGTGCTCCATCCTCATCTTCAGCAACCAGTGAAGAGCATGCAGCTGGTTATCAAGCCAGCAGAAAGTTATTTCTTCATTCGCGGCTCTCCATCATCGCCAAATTCTGTAAGCATTGCTGTCTGTAGTAAGTTAGATCAGCAAAGTGGCAGGTAGGACCGAATCATCCACCCTGATATGGATGTATGCCTACGGTATTACAAAGTTCATTGGCATATCGGCAACTGTACTTACACATATCTCAATTGATGTAAAATTTTTGTTGTACAAACAAAAATGAAGGTCGTGTAAAAGCAGCACCTATCCTGGTGCGTCCTGTGACATCATTCCCGACATCTATGCTCTTTAACATGTATACGAGCAAGACTGCAAGCCTAGAAGCCCCCCAAGCGTCAGAAGGATTCTGACATTTGCAGATGATATTCTTCTTCTTCTTTCGTTAGCTTGAAACAGAATATCTATATCTGCAATGTTGTCTCTAGTATGAACTTCACTGTCTTTTGTAATTCACTCAGCGACCCGTTAAGTTTGACTTGCACCGATGTTTCTCTTGGCGAAAAGTTTTGCCTTGATATGTTGTATTTGGGACAGTCTTGGAGGACATGACTTCTGTCTCAGGTGCCAGTCCACATGTGCATATGGCTGATTCGCAGATTGTACATTTTGTGTACACGTGCCAGCGAAGTCGATTGTGTCCTGTTCTAAGGCGTAGAATAATAACTTGCTCTGGTCTGTTCATAAAATGGTAATCATCTTGTGCCGGTTTTGGTGGCTTTCTGATTGATTTGATTATTCTCTTTTTTTGTTTTGTTTTTGATAAAAGACTGGTATGCCAGGTTGTTCTTCATTTGCACCTTCCCTAGCTAGTTTATCAGCTCTTTCATTTCCAGGAACTCCACAGTGGGATGGTATCCATTGCATAGTTACCTTACACTGGCTGCCTAGTTTGGAGAGTAGTGTTCGTATACCAGGTAGTTTTCCAGATTGGAGAGCCTGAAGCACCGCTCTTGCATCTGTCAGAAATACTACGGGTTGTGAAATATGACATATATTTAACAGCTTCTCTGCTGCTATTTTGACGGCTTGAACTTCTGTATCATAGCAGATGATAATCTTACTTATAATCAGGGGAGAAATAGGGAACAAACAGCCCAGGAGCTACAGGCGACAGTAGACAAGTGACTGACTGGTGTACAGAAATGAGTGCTGTTGTCCACCCTGAAAAAGCATATGTTCTGCGGTTTTCTCTAGACAACAGGATTATTACAGCTGATGTCCCAAGTCTCAAGACAGACAGTAGAAACATCAACAGACAGGGCAAACTGAAGTTTCTGGGAATCACATTTGACAGGAGCCCATCCTTCAAGGACCATATGGAAACAACTGTGACAAGATGTTAATAGAGACTCAATGCACATTAAGACATAGAATGCTTTTACACTGTATTTGCACTTGATCATCTCAGTGACTGATTATGGATGAGCTCACTGTCTCAAAGATTCGACTAGTTGAACTAGAGCACATAAAGTATGCAGCTGTGTAGGTCCTTCTGGGATGTACCAGAGACACCCTACTAGTGCTGTGATGTTGGTTCTTGAATCAACTTGGTAAGCTGTTGTGACTGCCTTCTCCTCTATTCTCAAACTAGATCTTGTAGTATCATATGCCAGACTTTGCTGCACCAAGCCTCAACCATTAGCTTTCTCAATCAGCCACCATGCACTTCTTCTGTCTCTTCAAACAGAGCCATCTGACCAGATAATCACATCACCTTGGTGTGCATTATGGAGAATCATTTGTTGAATTTCTGATTCTGCAGTGTTTGCTGGGCAGGCCTGGTCTAGTGTGAACAGAACCTTACACGACTCTGTCTGCAACAGTAGGCACTGCAAGAATGTTTCACATACAGACTTCTGGGGTATCTATGTTTGGCTATCTTTAAAATAACGGTCCCAAATTATCGAGGCCAAAAATGTACCCTAACAGGGCCTCAGTCAGATGTAAATTACGGACTTCCGCCACCGCCGAGAGTATCTCCCACACCGCATGTAGCAGCGTGGAGTGGGGCTAAACTAGATGGCTGGGACTCACGAGCAAATAAAATGAAGGAAGCTGCAGGAGATGCGGTAGCTGCAGCTCAAGAGTCCCAGCCATCTAGTTTAGCTTAAATCTACGCCGCACGTAGTAGCGTGGGAGATAACTCTCGGCCGTGGGGGTAGTCGCCGGAAGTTCGCTATATACATGTGAGTGAGGCCCTGTTTGGGTATATTTTCGGCCTCGATAATTTGGGACCATTATTCGGAAGTTAGCCCTATGTTTCATCAGGCATGGCTTCATGTTGTATGTTTTCAAGCTTCACCAGTTGACTCTTTGATACAGCCCATAATATCCATCATCGAAATAATCAAGTGCTGGTACACTGAACAGAAATGTTTGCTCCATGTCAATCGCTGTCATAATTTTTAGTGCACTGAGTACCTTTTGAAACAAAGTTAGCAACCAGACGATGATACGTCATGATCATTAAATCCTGGCCTTATAAAAAAAAACTGGAGTGGATCAGTCACAATATGGATGGTTTGGAGATGTATGCAGAATGGATTCTCAGAATCGGCCACTAAGACAGACCATCTGACATTGGAGGCCAAGAACTAGAGAATCAAACTTCCAAGATGACCCAGGGTTGACTGGGAAGACAACATCCGACAATCTCTGTCTGACTGAAAGACGACTGGAATGAAACAGTGCCTAAAAGAAAGCTGCTACTGACATAGAAAGGGTTAGGGGTAGAGTTAGGGTTAGATGTGACACTTTTAGTCACTTTTTTTTTAAGGACAATTCGCCATCAATTGGGCACCAGCCGCACGCTATTACCGTCATATTTAGGAGAATTCCAGTGGCGCCACTCCCACAAGCATCACATTGTCGGTCATTATTTGGAACTCCTACGTCAACATTTTCACATTTAACTCTAACCTTACCCCTAACGCTAACCCAAACCCTACACCCTACTCAACCGTATGATGACTACGCAACCGTATACGCAACCGCATGATGATAGGTAAGTACGTCATTTGTTTCGTTCCCTCTGTACGGTCCGTATTTGCACTGCAACCAAGGCGGTATTCCAAGGAGAGCCGAAGTTTGGTGATCTCTCTGACAAACTGCAAACCCATAGGCTATAGCGAGAGTAGAAGTGCCTCGACTATGTAAAAGTTTTTTATATTGGGCTGTCAACATAAAATGTGCGGTCTAATTCTTACCTGGCTTCGAATCTTGACATGAGAAATCCTGTCTTCAGCAGATCGGACAGAGATGACGAAGTCGCCCGGCTTGCTCCTGCTCTGTCGAACCAGGAAACTGCAGTTCTTTCCCTTGTCCAGCAACAGTCGGTCTGCTTCCCGCCCTGTCAGACAACTGTGGAACCATCTGTAAAGGTAACGGTAAAGGTAAGAGTAACAGGATCGACTTAATTGCACCGGATTTTATCCCATATGGTCCAGTCTTTCTCCGCAGAACAGCCAGCTGCCTCCCGATAGCGTCACACAGAGCACGACCTTCCTAGCTACGGCGACGATTTCCAGGGATCTCAGTAAAAATTGTACTCGTGAACTAAACGGCGACGCCGTGAAACGAACCCAAGACCTTCAGAGCGCTAGGCAAATGACTTGACCACTTCGGCACGGAGACCCCTGGAACCATCTGTGACAATGTGAAATGTATTGATGCGGATTTTTTTACACTCATAGAAGACAAAGGAAAGTAATATAAATCATAGGACAAACTAGACAATTCTCTTTTGATAGTTCATGCTGTGTGGCGTGTGTCACTGTGTCCAGATAAGGTCGGGATGCTTCCCGTCCTGACAGATAATGACAACTAAAATGCTTGCAAGCAGAAGTTTCTCTTGAGAGGGGATTACGAAATAAAAAAAATAAAAATCAGGGACAAGGCTAAATACATTCTGTGGATTGGTTGATACTTGTAGATGACAAGTGAAAGAAATAAAAATCAACTGACAGACTAGTCAATAAGAAGTGATAATTTTCTTCCTTAAGTAAACGTCGTGCAGCTGTGGCCACTGCATTTAGCACTCTTTGGTCTACTTTCTGCCCTGACGAGATTAAATAACTATTTGTATTGGTTGAATTGTTGAATTAGGAATCGACATCACAGCACTCGGGACACTCATATTAGTGTTCAGTCCCTATCTTCAGCAGCAAGCGAAGAGTTCCAGTTCCGATGGTACCACTAAACGTCTGATTGTATATCGTCTCATTCTTCCCCCGAGTGTTGATGGTCGGCCAGACCCCTTGGTTATTTGTATTGGTATAAAATCGCACAAGACAGAGGACAAATGTATAGATCATAAGACAATGGAATTTGTTTTTCCTTACCTTAACAGTGTGTGACGTTGTTCATCGTGTCCATCCACTTCCTTTTGCCTCATTTTGGATACAGGTAGTCCTCTATGCCACACTTGTCATCACCTGAGCAAGACTGCAGGCAGTGGCATCGCAGGGATATGTGGTACCCGATGCAGAAAATTTCCAGTCACCCTCGCGTTTGATGTTGCTGTTACGGGTGTCCTAACTATAATTTGCTTAGAGGTTGAACATGGTATCTGGTGTTTGCCCTCTTAAAGTGACGTTTAGGAGGCTGCTTTTTATAGTCGCACGGATGTGTACCTTAAACAACAGCTTAGCGAGGGCAAACGGTTATTATGACCAATGTGGTCGCATTCCCCCCCCCCCCTCAAAATCGAATCGAATAGCAAAACAGGCAGTCAATCAGTCCTCTACGGAAAGATGACAATAGCATATTTTCCCTTTGTCTCCAATGCCTCTCTCTGCATCAAACTTTTCCCCTTTTCGATTTCTTAAAAAAAAATGTTTTTAATATTTTGTTTTGTTTTTGTTGGTATCCTAATGGATGTAGATTGTCTCCCGACATTAACCTTGTGAATAGGTTGATAACAGATAGTTTCAAGAATTTCCCGGATGTTGCCCATGGAAGGAAGTCGACGAGGAATGAAAGTGGCTACCCACCTTATATATCGTGGCCTAGAATATATTAAAGGCCCAACAAGTCAAACCCTAAAGACATAATCAGCCATGGGACTGCTGTTACCTTAATTAAGAAACCCAAATAGTAGCAGTATTTTAAAAAAACGCAGAAAACATATTTACAGCAATTGCCTTTTCGTGGTGTTCAAATCCGAACGGAGCCGCACGTTTTTTTTTTTTTTTTTTTACATTTCTCAGAAATAACTGTGGCTTCCATGGGGACCCAGCATTAAACAGGTACCAGGTAAAGTCCTGGGAAGTAAATGCGGCAGGGATGAGGCTAACCACATCATCCACTGAGTGTCGATTGGTCTATACAATATAGGTCTTGCACTATATGTCCAATATACATGAAAGCGTGGGACAAGATCTTTTACTTACCTTTCTGGTGTTGGATCGTCAGAAGCTAAAGGATACTTCAGTTTGATGGGTGCGCCGTTCTTCTCCTTCAGTTGATCCTGATTCTCCATATAGTACTGGACTAGCTCCGAAAGAGTGGCAAACGTTTCTTCACCACACAGGTCGTACGAATCTCCAGTGTTCTGAATTTTTATGTGTGTGACTTCGTCATTGTGTCTGAAATTTTATTAATTATCTACTCAGTATCAACCAGTCAACTGAGGATTAGACACCCCCTCCCCCCCCCCCCAGACAAAAAAAAAATTGAGCAGTAGCGAGATTAAATCAATTTGTATATGTAAGCGTTAGCAGGTAACGATTACACTAAAAAGGGTGTCACATGATATGTTCCTCCTCGTCGCACTGCTGTTGAGAATATGCTGGCGCAGTCAGCCCTGTCGTACTCCTAACTGGTAGCTTTCACACGTTACAGTTTCTGCATTGGGGCGTAATCGTGCAGCGAGTGTTATTTTGCTTTCTTTGAGACGTAAACCGAGTGGAGTATTTGTAATAATTAGTAACAGTAACAATAAATAGTGAAATAGTTTTACTTTGGCAAGGGAAGGTGTGAGTGGCAATTAGAATCGTTATATGCACGCCTCGTCCCTGTCCTTGAGTGTTAAACGGACTTATTTTCAACATATTGTTGTGTTTCCTGGACAGTGAGTAAACAAGTCTCTCTCTCTCTCTCTCTCTCGCGCGCGCGTGCACACACACACACATGCGTGCGCACACACACAAAGATATATTTATCTGATGCCTCACTGTATGGTGTTAGAGATGAATGTTTACAATTCCTATAACAGGCAAACTGGGCAATCTAAATTGTTTTAAAACGTTAAAATGCGAAAAAATGTTACCTTACTAAATAATTATCAAAAAGTAAAATCATCCACATAATTCTCAAAGTCTTCCACCTCTATTTAGGATGTAGTAATTACAATTTATAGGGTGGCTTTCGCTAGTGAAAACCTTCATATAGTTTGCTAGTTGTTATTGTTAAAATACCCAGCCAGATTTCGTTAGCGTGCTCAAACAAACTGTACTAGATATAGCAATATATACCTTTTGTTGCTTCGAGCACACAGACAGCAGCTGGTCACACAAGACGCGCTGCACGGACAAGACAGTCAGCTAACGCCATGCCACGTCTTACCTGACTGAAATGGTATATGCATCCTTGGTGCTGCTAGGTCGTACAAGGAAGCTCCAGTCTTGACCCTTGTCCATCAGAAGTTTCTCGGCCTGGCGACCGGTGATGTTTGGGTGAAACCATCTGAAATGTATTTTGTTACCATATTTGACGTCACTGCACAACGGGTATCCCATTCGTGCTCAGTCTCCCGATGGAGCACCCCAAGCTAAATCTACTAACTGGTTCCATGAGAAGTTCATTATAATGTCTCATCTTTACCTCCAGGATGACCCGGCGTGCTTCACCAGACTTAACCCCGAGTTTATGCAGTCGTGTAAGCGTCAGAGAATCGTTGCTATCTACCGGTCTAGCCCGTATAGCGTTGAATTTTCTGCTCTGGCCATGTATCTTTTCGCGTGCAGTGCTGCAATGTTTGCCAACTAGTCCGCTCGTTCATTGTCCCTTACTGTGATATGCCTGGCTGTGTAGATCCAGGGGAGGGAGGTTAAATGTAACTTCTAAATGCTCCCTACCTATTCAGAGAGCAGGCTGCTTGTTGCGATTTTCTGAAGCATGTTCATGGAGTCTCAAATCTGTTTCATTTGTTTACAGTTCAAGACTTTAAATTATAGTGCACAATTTTACAATGTTTCGCTGGCTTGAGAACCAACTGCACACAAGTGTTCTGATTGCAAAAGTCTTGAAGCATGCTGAGAAAGGTTGAGAAAGGCATACTTCGTTCAGAGTGGCGAGCATATCGTCAAGGTCTCTGATAGCGTCTTTTTGATATTTTCTAGAGGGTATGAAAGTGTGATGGGAAATGAACAGACAGACTGGCTGGTGCTGCATCACTGGGTGATGACCTGATGCACAAAGAGCTAGGTGTGGTCAATGCCACATGGAAGCAAGTGAAGATTCTGAAAAGATCATTATGGGTTGGAGAGAATGGTGCGACAGGGAGTGACCAGGAGATTTTGTCGCCTTTACATTGGAAGAAAACTCTTGAAAATGTAGAACATTTCACATATCTTGGCAGTGTGGTGTCCCTACCGGGAGGGACCGAAGAGGACATACAGTCACGTCTGAACAAAGCTAGAGCTGCTTTTGGAAGGATGGGGCAAATCTTGAAATCCAACAATTACTGCAGATGAACGAAGATGGACTTAAGCTGTCCACCACACATGTCTACGTAGAATTAACAAAATTTTCTGACCAGATACAATCTCAAACACTAAACTACTTCAAGTCACAAACCAAGAAACTTTAGACAGTATGATTACCAAGAAAAGATGGAAATGGCTTGGCCACGTTATGAGAATGAATTCTGATATACCTACCAAAACAGCTCTCACATGGACACCAGAGGGAAAGAGAAAACAGGGGCGTCCAAAAACAACATGGAGAAGAACGATGGAAAGAGACCTGAGTGCGGCATCTTTGACATGGAAAACTGCACTGAAGAATGCACAGGACAGGAAAGCATGGAAAGTCTTCTCTGAAGCCTCATGTGCCTCTAGGCATAACGAGAACTGATGATGATGACATTGGAAGAAAATACAATGAAGGAGGAGGAGAAAGATAGCAAACACCTTACCTAAAAACTACATTTGATAGTATTTAAAGGGGAAGGTGTGCAAGAAGAGGAGGAAGAGCCACAGCAGGGGTAAGAAGAGGAGGGGAGAAAGATGTGGAGAAGAGGAGAACGAAGAAGAAGGAGGAGGCGAAAAGGGCTAACATCACATCATAAAATGACATTTAATAGTATTTTAATTATTGTCATTTTTAAAATCTGTACAAGTTTCGTCCATGTGTAGGAACAAATGAAATTTGTCAGTACAATCCTATGATGTTTCACACTGACAGAAATCTAAATACACCCAAAGCATTGCCCCTTCCCTCCCTTTCCCCCTTTTTTTCCCGTTATTTTTTTTTTTTTTATCTGACAGTGAATCATCCCTTCCTGTCGTGTCATTTTCTGCGTAAAACACTTGTTTAGCAACATACTAGTTAGAAAAGAAAATAGAGCGGAAGTGTGAAAATAGAAGGAAATAGCTATACGCGAGTGAAAAACATTAGGTAGTGGACTGAGGGGCAACATTAAGAGGTAGACTGGTGGACAGCTTCAAGAAGTATACTGGAGAGGTGGGGGGGGGGAAGATCAAGAAGTAGATTGACGGGCAACATAAAGAGATAAAATGGTGGACACCATAAAGAGATAAACAGACGTAAGGGAAAGTAAAGTCCGTTGATCGGTGTATAATTGGATACCCAGTATTTCATCTTTGGTGCCAACATTCTCTGGGCTAGATTTATAGACTCTCGTGCAAGACTCCTACCGCATGTTCACGCCGTGCGTCCTGAATAATGACCTACGTCGGCCTAACTAGAGTAGATGGGGAATCTCGGAGCTGGTGGTCCACATAGATGCAGTGCCCAGACAGCCTCTGGCGCTCATCTGCTCACCTCCAATGCGTGGGTGACGAAGTTTATAGTCACTGCCCAAGCCTCCTTCTAAATGGCAAAGGTGCAGATTTCCTTTGCTGAGAGGCGTTCTAAACAGCAACATAGGTTTACTTTGACTACAATCATCCTAGTGATGTGATCAACATTTTCCTCGAAGTTGGACGGCACCTGCCTGATAAACAATGAAACAACTGTCTGTACAGATCTGTAGAACGAAAGCACGTGCAAAAAGATTCCCGTGCCTAATGGCTATTCCGCAAAAGTGGCAAAAACATGCAGAAATGGCTTTTTTTTTTTTTTGGCAGTTATAATAACTATGATAGTCAATAAAATAGACGATGGTATAAAGAGTGCACCGGGATTACTTAATTGACACACAGTGCTTTCCTAGAAAAGAATATGTAGGCAGAGAACAAATACCTTACTTTTTACTGCTTGGTTTATTTAGCTTGTCCATATTACAGCTCCGTAGAGAAAAATGAACATCAAACAGCACAAATTCTGTTTAATTGTATTTCCTTATCCGAATGCACAGAAGTATCTGGTAAAAGTAATAAATGTTAAAATTCTTAGCGCATCACTTTGAGAGACGCTAACTGGGAAAGGATTAAACAGTAGATCACAGGAATAACATTTGAATATAAGGTGTTACTACATCTTAAGCTAGTAGAATGGTATCCTAGATCGGCCTAGATCACTTTAAATACTCCAAAATATAGATTACACAATACGATTATCATAGTAATTTAGAAAAGCACTACTATTTTTAAACTTAAACAATATATACTCCTTCAAAATGTTACAATTAATACATTATGCAATATTAAATAACCAAAATTAATTGACAGGCATAAATATTCCATGTTGACCCCCCCCACCCCCTCCAATACACACACACACACACACACACACACACACACACACACACAACTCTAATGTTGACACACACACAAACACTCTATGCAGATAGGCTGAACACGATAGCGTATTTAAATTACCAATTCTACTACTGTTGCTGCTGCTACTACTACCACCACCACCACTACTATCACTACTATCACACTAATGGGAACACAGACAAAGATAGCATAACATGTACATGCCAAGCATTGGGAAAAATATATAGAGCTTGGTTAATTACTAGGTAAGATTAAACTGTGTTTCACAGTAATATAGATGTGTATTAATATCGCGAAGCAAAATAATATCAATCCAGATCCCTTTAAATATATCCATAGACAAATAACACCGCCTGCTCGTCACAATTATTTGGAAAGCACACTTATAATATACTAACTAGCCAATTATAATTTTTAATCGGTTAATCTGTTTTGTCGGCTCTGTGGCTAAGTCGTAATGTTGGGATGCCGGGTTCGATCCCTGCTGCGGGCCATGCCCCTTGCGTTGGTTTCGACAGTGGTATCAAGAAAGCCGACCGTCCAGAGGCAATAGCAAACTAGTAAATTTGCCTAGAAAAACCACACAAAGGCCAGGGGCTATCGGGGTTGGTTATGCAACGTTCTGTAAATGATACGCAAGTAACCTAATCTGTTTTAAAACGGGAGTACATCGTGACAGTGGGAAAGTTGGAGGGGAAGACAAGCAGAGGGAAACATATAAGAGTAGACATGACTATAACCCTCACACACGGCCTGTACTGTGGAAAGAAATGAGCGAATAATCTGTTATTTTCAACACACAAATTGATTTAGTTAATATAGTTTTAATGGAGAATGTTGGTTCAACCTTACCAGCATCTTACCATCAACCTAGTTTCCCATTTATATGTCACACAAACGGATGCGCATGCATCACTCAGGTTCTGGAACACAACTAGAATCCAGAAGTGGTCAAGCAACCAGAACTTTCCGCAGGAAAGTACAGCCGATGAACTCCAAGAAGAAGAAGAAGAAGAAGAAGATAAAATATACGCAATAATAAATTGCCAAAAAGATAAATAAATATCAAATATCATAAAAAACAAAATTATATTCCGATTATAACCTAAAGGGCAGGCTATTGATAAATAAACTACTACTACTGCTGCTATCTCAAGTCTAGATTTCACACATCCTCCAAATCAGTAGATTTCGTTTGGAAACAAATGTAGACCTCTGTCATACAAGAATATCGCATCCCAAATTGTGCGTCAAGTCCTGGTTTTACACATCCTTATCCACAAACTACTCATGCAACCATGTACACTTATGTGATACTTGTAGATCTACGGCAAGCAAAGAACACCAACAGCTGTCATGTTTGTATTTCAAGTGTTCTTGTTACAGTACTGGCCTGACCTCTCATTCACCTACCGTGCTTCCCTGAAAATAAAAACTGTCATTCTGGTTTTACCATACCACAGGGAATACTTTCCATGTTTGCGCTTAGGCTCGACTGATACTTTGTATAACAATCATCCTTACCGTCTCTATTTGATAGCCGACAGTAAGAGTGAATAATTGTATTACGAGACCCCAAATAAGTAAATAAGTTTAACCCCACCAGGACATCACACAGAGCGATTAACATCACGTGACACAAATTGCCACCATGAGGATGAGGCCACACGTGGAAAGGTCCCAGAAACCATGTTCAACCGTTAGGTTATATTACGGTACCATGCAAACGCCGGGGTGGGGCTTAAAAATAACGAAAAAATTGCGACCCACGTGGGGACGACGTTAGAGACCACAGTTTCGTATATTCACATTTTTACATACCGAACCATCTAACCATCTGTAAACCCATCCACTAATACATCAATCCATTCATCCTTCTTCTTCCTTGCGTTCGGTTTCGTATGCTTAGATCAGTCACGGCCTTCTCTATTTATAGGCCTAAAAGGTCAACGGGGATTCCCGTTCTTGTGCAAGAATTGAGTCCCTCTGCGTCCACGGTTTTTATCGAGGAGATGTATACACAAATTAAACTACAGTTTCATTAATTTTCGACATATTTTATAGAACTATACGTCATTTTAAATATAACAATAAAGGCTCTAACAGACAAACAAAAATGCTTTTGCTACAGTCAACATGAACATAAACATCAATAACGTTTAGATATAAACTAAAAGTTGTTCCAGCAAAAGTAAAGAAATATCAGTGTCATCTCTTTGATTCTGAGAGGGTATTGTTGCATCAGAGGAGCAGGGGGGGGGGGGAGGGGTGACATTTGTACTTTATCAAATTTAGCGCATAAAAATACTGCTATGAAACATACACATGTCATACATAACATAAATATAAATGATTGATGGTTATTATTATTATTAGTAGACTTCTACAACATATTATTATACTGTTATTTAATAATTAGTAAACAAGCACAATAAGTATGAAATTGATATGTGCAATAAATTTTTCACCAAGAGTAGTTTTTTAACAGTACTTATAGCACTACTAAATACCTCAAGGTACAAACAGCACATTAGAGAAGGCAGTGGATCAGACCATCAGGTGGGTTGCCTTTATGAACTCGCATGTCAGCTGCAGGTCCTGCATGGTTCCCCATAGCTTGCTCTGCACACTTTGCTCTTGAGGCCAGGTGTCTTTTCGAAGTTGCAGGTAGAGTGGGCAGGTCTGCAGAATGTGCTGGGGTGTTTATGGTCCTGTTTGACAGGCACACTGTGGGGACTGTACAATCTTTATTTTATGCATGTGGTAGTTGAGCCTGCAGTGTCCTGTTCGTAGGCGGAAAATTGTTGTATGTTGCTTTCTGTTGAGTCTGCTGATGGGGTCTTGTGGATGTTTACTGTTAGTTTGTTCTCTCCACAATCCCTTGTATTTTCCTTTGATAAATGTTCTGATTTCTGGTAATGACAATGAATGGGCTTGTTGTTTCTCCGTTGTTGCATTTTTTGCAATTCTGTCTGCTAACTCATTTCCTGGTGTGCCGCAGTGAGCCGAGATCCACTGGAGAAAGATTTGATTGTTTTCTGTGAGTCTGTTAGCTGACGGGTCAGTTCTCTTTCCATGTTGTTTCGTGGATCCCTATGAGTCGCCTGGAGGACTGACATGCAGTCACAAAGGAAAACAATTTTGCTGTTTTTAATTTTTCTTTCCTCGAGCACATCTATCTATCTATCTATCTATCTATCTATCTATCTATCTATCTATCTATCTATCTATCTATCTATCTATCTATCTATCTATCTATCTATCTATCTATCTATCTATCTATCTATCTATCTATCTATCTATCTATCTATCTATCTATCTATCTATCTATCTATCTATCTATCTATCTATCTATCTATCTATCTATCTATCTATCTATCTATCTATCTATCTATCTATCTATCTATCTATCTATCTATCTATCTATCTATCTATCTATCTATCCATCTATCCATCTATCCATCCATCTATCCATCCATCTATCCATCCATCTATCCATCCATCTATCTATCTATCTATCTATCTATCTATCTATCTATCTATCTATCTATCTATCTATCTATCTATCTATCTATCTATCTATCTATCTATCTATCTATCTATCTATCTATCTATCTATCTATCTATCTATCTATCTATCTATCTATCTATCTATCTATCTGTCTGTCTGTCTGTCTGTCTGTCTGTCTGTGGGTATTTGTACGCTAGCACCGGCACCACTCATTTCAAGTGTATGCACTAGTATCGTTCTCACGACCCGACCATCCATCCATCCATCCATCTATCCATCCATCCATCCATCCATCCATCCATCCATCCATCCATCCATCCATCTATCTATCTATCTATCTATCTATCTATCTATCTATCTATCTATCTATCTATCTATCTATCTATCTATCTATCTATCTATCTATCTATCTATCTATCTATCTATCTATCTATCTATCTATCTATCTATCTATCTATCTATCTATCTATCTATCTGCTTGACTGTCTGTCGATCTATGGGTATTTGTACGCTAGCACCGGCACCACTCATTTCACGTGTATGCACTAGTATCGTCCTCACGACCCGACCTTGTGTACGCCATATAAGTTGACCCCCCCCCCCCTCCCTTCCCCACTTTTCCTTTTTTTTTACCATTTGTCGGTAGCGGCTTATGATTCATCATCATCATCATCATCATCATCAGGTGCCTTGCCGACTGGCGTGGGCGATCATGCCTCTCCATAATCTGCGATCTCTTGCAGCATGATTACGATCATTAAAAATCTGGAAGTGTTTTACACGATGTTTAAAAAAAAAAAAGCTTTAAAAGAGCAATTATTGTCATTCATGTGTATACTTCCGTTGCTGGCGAACCGAGAGAAAGTATGCGTGATTATATGAAAGGCATGGAGGCATATTATCAATATAATTTATATAATCAAGTCGCCGTGGCGGAGCGGCTAGACGCTCGCCTGCGGATCGGAAGGTAGTGGGTTCGCTCCCTGGCGGAGCCTGACTGTTTTCAAGAATGACCTTGGCTCCCAGGTCGACCCAGCCTATCGGATGCAGTCCCGGAAAGTTAAGGCGGCCGGCGTGATGCTGACCACCACAGCACCCATCTTGTGCCGATTGGTCTTTAAAAATTTAGGTCTATCCCAAACGGCTAAAGGCGTGGAGAAGGGTCCTTTACTTTTACTTCACTTTTATATAATCGAAATGGTTTCTCATTGCAAACAAAGGTAAGGGTTTAAAGGACTGCAGTATTGCCAGGACTACGTGGGCAGTATATCAGCGTTATGAAAAAACCTACACTAAATCAGTTTCACACAGCCTATTTCAAAAAACTAGCAGCGTCCGTGGCTTAGGCGTTGCGAGTCCGACTCCTAATTCCAACCACCGCCAACTCTAGATTTTTTTTTTATAGCTAAAGATGGCCGTGTTCCAACATACCGCGATCGAAACCTTCTGCTTGCTGCGTGGATTTTTATCATGTTACGGGGCGTCGTAGGTCCACCCAGCCTAAAGTAGGCACAACGATGTAGTCCCGGGAAAGTAAAGAAGGCCGGCGTAATGCTGATCGCATTACCCATCTAGTGTCGATTGGTCTGTAAAAATATGGGTGCTCTTTCAATATGCCCGCATCGAGGCTGCTGCACAAGATGGATCTGGTGGGCGTCACCATCAACATCTAGTGGCTTGCCGGCTGACATGGATGATCATGCCTCTCCACAATCTGCGATCCGCAACTGCGTGTATCAGTTTGTGTGTTGACACCATTCCATGCTATGAGAAAAGGCTGTCAAGAGTCTTCTCGCGCTGTCTTACCCTGACTCTATTTCTACGGATCTTTCCAGTGTTCACAACATGTTCAGTTTCCCTCTTCTCATAACATGACCAACAAATGGTGACTGTCTTGTTTTTCTCATGTGTGTGATAAATTGTCAACGAGCCTTCGCCTCATTCAAAAGATCTGTAAGTAAAAGTAAGCAAGTAAAGATCCATTTTCACGCCTTAGGCGCATCGGGCATATAGGAAGAACGTCCCATATTTTTAAAGACCAATCGGCACTGGGTGGGTAATGTGGTTAGCATTACGCTGGCCGTTTTTACTTCCCCAGGACAGCCATCCTGGTACCCATTTAAGGCTGGGTCGTACTGCAACGCCCTATACCATGATAAAAATCCACGCAGCCAGCAGTTGGTTTCGATCGCGGTACGTTGGAATAACGAGTCGGACTCGCAACGCCTTAGCCACGGACGCCGCACCAAAACATCAGGGTTTTGCCACCCCCACCCCCTCCCCCTCTTTCCGCTATCTAATTAATTCTGAGGATTCCTCTGCAAAACCACATCTCCCAGTCCTTAACAAAATTGTTCGTCCTGTCTATTAATCGTCCAGGATTCACAGCCGTGTGTGTCAGCAGAGGTATAATTGGTCCTATTTCAAAAGAGGGTGCCAAGGTTGAACACTTCGAACCTGAGGAGGTATTGCGGATCCTGCCTCCCAGGTCAGAGAGGTCGTTGCTAGGGGTTATGTCTTAGTCCATAATTAATGAGCATTCACAGGACAACAATCACAGTCGACTTAAAGATGACTCAAAGATAAATTTTTATACAAACAGTTCCCTTCTGTGAATAAGCCTTTACTCGTTGGCTTTTACCTTAGCACCACGCATAAATAGTGTAGATACGACAAACCGTCAACATTCGATAAGGCTCTGATTATGGCAATGACGCAAGGTTGGGCCAAACTCGTTGCGCTATCCAAATCCATTGGTCCTCGCTGTGGCTGCTATGTCCAGATGAGGGTACTCCAACTTTCTTGTCGAACATCGGATCAATGCTTCTTGTTCCGGGGTGAACGCATCCTTTTTTTCCACTGAGTTTTGGCCCGAAGTTTCTTATCCGTTCCATGACGTATGGAGTGATGGAAAACAGTCATTCTTTTGGCTTCTGGGCCTAATAGCTTCTTGTGCCCAACTCACGCTGCTCTTTACTCAAACTACACTGCTGCCTCCTGTACCAACCATGCTGGTCTTATAGCCTGGCCAAAGTCTATGGTCTCACAACTGCCCTCTGTCAAACTTCAGAAGATAGCAACAGGCGGTATACGCTCTGAATCGGTAGAAAGCATTCGAAAATCGCACTTAACCTCGGTCACCTGGATCTTCACACCTGGTTAAGCAGGCGTAAAGGGAAATGAGCGAGCGGATCAAATGGCAAGTATTGCACTAGCGCACGTAGGAATAAGCATGGACAGGGAAGATATCTTCAACGCTGTACGGACTGAGCAAGTCGATAATAAGGAATTTCTGACACTAACACGATTGCATGGAAGTAAAGCATGACAAAGCACGTCTATGCCGTCTTCGAGGCCGAGATAAGAGATAATATAACCAGCTAGCTTCTCAAAGGAAAATTAGTAGAAGTATTATGGAGTGGCTGCTGCATCTGAGGACTCAGTAAGCATGGGAAAGCCCAATGTGCAGTGACGTCGATTGTGATAACATAACATATATCAATCTGGACATTTTAATGGAAATATTGGCGCAACATTAATCTATACTTAAAAACATTAGGATATCCTAAGTAGATACTAATCTCATCTTCAATAGCTGAAAACTTGACAGTATTCGAACTATCGTGCTGGCGTTAAACTGAGAAACATCATCGACGACGTATCATTAGGAAATAATTTTGAACACGTATTACAACTAAAATATCGACAACAAATCGAACAAGTGCAGATATTTTAAGAACATAAGAATAGCATGAAAACTCAGTCGAGGAATTTATGAACTGAAGATCCGAAGAACTCTGAATGATCTTGGTCAAGTCTTGATATAGCTGAAATATCTACTCTATTTTCATCCACTGCACCTAGGTACATTCCAGTTGTCTTGAAATTGTCCTGCCATTAGATCAAAATGGACACAGGTGAGAGAGTGAGGTCGACGAATTGCGCTACTATTCCTCACTTAAATCAAAGTCCTTGCTCTCAAGTCACTTTCATCCAACTGTCATCCTCATCAATCCTTTTCAAGTCCTGTAGCGATGGGCAGACATAGGTTACGTTGGCTGCCGTAGCCGCAGACCTGCACGCAGGATGCTCAGGCTATATATATATATATGGACGCTGTCCACTGATAGGAGCAGTAGTGGACTTCGGCAGCCCTCTGAGCAGCTCTCTTTAGGATAGCACTGCTCACCTCCATGGCATCAGGAAGAAGCTAGAAAAGGTTCCCTAAAAATTGCCTACTCCACCATGTCCCGACCAGCATACCGTGGCTGGAGGGAACCCCTATTCTGCGGTCGACAAAAATGGAAACTGGCAATGTGCGTCAGCCTGCCAGGCAGCGGAAGTTGCACAGGCAGAGAAACAGAGGCAGACTAGAAAAAACCGTATCGCTTCTACACTTACTGCGGTTTCCACCTGTTGTCCACACTGCTCAAAAACTTTCTGGGCTCATATTGGACTAATCAGCCACCTTCGTACTCATAATCGTTGATCATTGCCACTTTAGATGAAAAGTGGTGTTCATCACTAGTGATGGACGAACAACAATTGTGGTAGACTTTTCATAACACCAGCGGGTCTTATTAGTCAGTCACACTCGCCATCTCCATGGGTTGTGATTCCCATGCCTTCCATAACACATTAAAATATTGCCAGGAAAAGACGGAAAGGTGCCAACACACACTATAAATAAATAAACCAAGGGGGTACCTGGTTGACCATGTTCTTAGTGCACTTGTATTCATGTCGAGGCGCAGACGCCGTCTGGAGGTGACATGTTCAATTCCCGGCACGGTAACTATAGCTTTCGATTTTTATGTTGTCTAGTGTGTTCTTCTATCTTCCTACTTCTTTCTATGAGTGCCGATCAATACACTTTCTGTTACTCTATTAATTCACAACACACACTATAGGAGTGACTCAAGCCATTCTACCGTGGGAGGGGCACGGTTGCCTCTACACCCTGCGCAGTTCTGCTACTGCGCCTGTGTTGCAGACGAACTGTTCTTCTTCCGGCTCGTCTCTGATTTGGACTTGTACCTTGGGGATTCCGATTTCTGGACATACGAAAAAAAAAAGGTAATTTGTTATTTTTTAATCGCGATGATTGTTAATACCTTATCGATAACTTTTCGGAGACTCGTATTTTGTTCGAACGTGTTTGTTTTCTGGCTGAACAACAGGAAAGTTGGGTAAGCGAAACACAAAATGGCTGGTCACGAAGTAGCCAGAAGGAGCCAGTACTTCCGCACACTGCGTACCTTACTACTTACTGTACTTTAAACTTACTACTACAGTAGGTTTTTTCCTTGTAATCTGCAGCTGCTACATTTGGTTTTTAGATACAGTTACGTAATTTTTTTTTAATAGATTACTAAAAGAGTTTTTATTAGTGGCTAGGACTCTAGAAACTACTAGTAAAAGATACCAATAATGGTGTCAGTCAGTTACTGTTGTCTTATAAAAAGTAAATTAGTTATTTATTGAAGTTATTAACCCTTTGGACCTTCAAGGAGATGGAGCCGTTTTTAAGAGTTCAGTGCCAAGAAGACTGTACCTTCAGGAAGGGATTTTTATAAATTTGCACACACAAAAAATATACAAAAATAAAAATAGTTAAATTAGCATAAAAACTGTTTATATTGAATATAAACAGTTTTTATGCGAATTTAACTATTTTTATAATATAATATTCTTGTAGAAAATCGACTGATCTATTCTAACATTAACAACAGTCTTTATTAAATCAAGCTGACATCCAGTGACTTTTCAACATTTATTCAAGTTAGTTATGCTGATTAAAATTTGTATACATGCATTCTTTTTTTTTAATTGGGACAATCATGACAAATTTAATAGTTTTGTAAATTTTCTGATGAGTGAAGCCTGAATAAGTCATAACACTTGTGTTTTGGGAAACAAAGCTCTTTAGCCACCTCTGGCACATGATTCTACTCCTTTTGCTGCCTCCTGCTGTTGGTTGCTAGGCTCTCCTCCGAACTTCTACCCGATATGATGGCGGCCAAACAAATACCCTAACAGGGCCTCAGTCGTGTGTAAAATGCGAACGATCGTGGCAAAACTAGGATTACTTGACAATTTCACGACATGCAACACTGTAGATGATAGTAGCAGACGATAATAGCAACCGCTGACAATTTCGAGACACACAACATTACAGACGATAATAACGACATAGCGACGCGGATGGTGATCTTAACTAGATGCCTTGGACTCACGAGCAAATAAATTGAAGAAAGTTACAGGAGATGCGGTTGCTGCTGCTCGTGAGTCCCAGCCATCTTGTTTAGCAACCCATCCGTGCCACACGTAGTGGCGCAGGGGATACTGTCCGCAGTACCGCATAGTCGCATAGACCCTGTTAGAGCATTTGTTTCGTTATTTGAGACACGCAACATTACAGACGATAATAGTGACATGGCAGGGAGACCACGCGCAAGTGTTCTTCCGATTAAACTGACCGTCAAGTGTATCCCCCGCGGCGCGGATGGGGATCTAAACTAGATGCCTGGGACTCACGAGCAAATAAATAGGAGGAAGTTGCAGGAGATGTGGTATCTGCTGTCGTTAACATATCGCTGAGACCCTGTTAGAGCATTTGTTTCGTTATTTGGAGCCGATCCTAGTTTTGCTGCGATGTGTTTTGTCGCAGGAAGTCCGCATTCTGCATAGGACTGAGGCCCTGTTAGGGTATTAGTTTAGCCACCATAATATCGGGTAGAAGTTACAGAGGAGAGCCGGTTGCTATTATGCAGCAGTCCTTTTCACCATTGTTAAAGCACAGGTAACAGCAGAGACCTCACAACACATTCCAGAAACAAGTCATTCACAGAAAAGAGAGTTGCAAAAAAAAAGCTGCACACTTTCATCCGGTAGACTGCGTCAAACAAACTCGAGCTTCTTTTCGGCACTCTGTGTATAAATGGCAAAGGAAGACGTCTCTTAACACCCCTAGAACCTAGAGCAGCCTGTGGGAATGGCCATGGAATCTGTTGGCATATAAGATGGGGTGAATTTTGTGAATAGTACACACTCAGCTCCTGCTGGGTACATTGAGCCACGGCCAGCTCCAGTATAAATCTGGAGCTGGCCGTGATTGAGCATGGAGACTGTTGTGTGCTAAATTTACTGGACTTGTGGGAGGCGTGATCGCTTACGCCAGTCGTAAGGCACAGGATGATGATAGAGCAGAGATGTGGGCAAAAGGGGTCCATGGGGCTGGAAATGAGAGAAGAGTGCAAAAGTCCTTGAGGTGCACGAAGTTGTGGAAGACGTGTTTCTGGAGAATCACGATTAACAGTGGTTTGCATGCGCTTAATGAGAACCATGCAGGGACCGGAGCGGTGAGCTAAGGGTTGGTCATGGGTGTTAATTTCAGTGCCTCTCAGCAAGTCTGATCGTGTGGATGCATGTTCAGATGTATGTGAATTGTAAGCAGTAATTATGTGTATCGTTTTAGTTCAGTGAAAGATTTGGTGTATGAGTTGAAATGCTCCCATTGTGCATATTCTGTGGAGACAAGGTGTGGAGGGCCCAACATGTTATTTGCCACTAGGATCGACAGAAGTGGGGTTGTGAATTGTGGAATTGCGAGGACGGAATTGGGTCTTGCCTCGTGATGATTCTAATTCGACTGTGTCGAGAGACTTGTTGCCTGGGGCTCTCTAATCAGTTATTATGTATAGATTAAGGTGACCCAAAGTGAGGGCACGTAACCGAGGAGAAGAATCTGTCTTGGGTGATGATGGGAGGAGGCATAGGATCACCAGTGAAATAAGACAGTAATATGTTGTGGGCTCATGCCAAGTCGAGGCTAGGTGTTCCCTTTCATGTGACACCGCGTTGGTAGCATATTATAGTGTATAGGTGGAGCTTTAGATGGACAGTCGTCCTGTATCACCAGTTCATGCTCATCGTCATGTTGTGTTGCGTCCAAATAAACAGGCTGAAGCATGAGTAAAGAAACGACACTCCCCGTTTTGTTGATGGGTTGGCTGCGGATTGTTCTCAGTGTTAGTAGTATGATGTAACTTTGAGAACTGTTTTAACCTAGTATCTCCAGGTAGGGGAAAACTCATCAGTCGCCAGGAGGTTGGCTTGGGGGGGGGGGGGGGGGGCTTTCATACATGAGTGAGGCATAATCAGTTGCCTTTAGACACTTGGTTAGGAAGCGATACACACACACACTACATATTGCTCACAACAGAGACACTGAGATGGCTGCTGCATTGAAGGGTGAAGCACGAGTGGGTCAACCTAATGTACTAGGATGTGGATAATGGATAAGAAGCTAGTGAGAATGTGATTAAAGTGATGGTTTACAAATCATCATCATCAGGTGCCTTGCCGACATGCATGGACGATCATGCCTCTCCACAAATCTACAATCTCCTGCAGCATTATCAGTTTGTATGCTGACACACCCTCATGCCATGCAACAAGACTCAAGAATCTTCTCTTGTTGCCTTCCTCTGTGCCTCCTTCCACAGATCTTTCCAGTAGTCACATGTTCCATTTTCCCTCTTCTCATAACATTGCCGAAAAATTGTGAATGTATCCTTCTGATGTATATGATAAGTTTTCTTCGGGCTTCTGCCTCTTTCAAAACCTTTTGGTTGCTCTTTTTTGGCTGTCCAAGGTATTTTAAGCATTCTTCTGTAAAACCACATCTCTGAGGCCTCAAGAAATTGTTTGGCCTGCCTACCGATTTTCCAGGATTCACAGCCATTTGTTAAAACTGGATGTATGTAGCAAGCAAGTTTTTTCTGTCCTAATCTGTTTCTTATCTCAATAATGCATCTTCCATCTGATGTTATCCATGTGCCCAGATACTTAAATTTATGTACTTTTCCCAAAATAGCACCATTGACTTTTATTACACATTTAGGAATAATTATTTTCTTTGATACCACCATTAATTATGTCTTCTCATTATTTAAACTGAGGCCCATTCTAATAACTTTCTATCACCAACCACAATGTCTATCATTTCCTGTAGTTTTTTCTGACATGTTGCTATCAAGACTGTTATCAGCATAACGTGAATTTTTTATATTGTGTCCACCAATCACATTTCCGGACATATAAATTAAAGATCTCATTATATATTCATTTTTCTAACAGTTTGATTACTTCTTCATGTTTCACACAGTCAAATGTAAAGTCTATGAAGCATAAGTACAAATCAGTCTTTACTTCTATAGCTCTTTCTGACGATGTCCTTATGATGTATATGGCATTGTTTGTACCTTTTCCTTCTACAAATCCACATTGTTCATCGCTGATTTCTGGTTTAATTTTGTTTCTCATTCTTCTCAGTAAAATCTTAGTCATGTGACTCATAAGACTTGTTGTGTGATGGTCTTCACATTTTAAAGTGCTTGGTTTCTTTGGCAGAGCTATGAATATGGATTTTAAAAGGTTGTTTGGAATATACCCACTATTATAAATATAATTTAAAAGTTAAGTTATTATTTCAATTCCAAAATCTCCCAGTGCTCCGATTTCTTCCAGTGAGATGTTGTCTGGCCCGGGTGCTTTTCCTGTCTTCATATGATGCAATGCATCCTCGACTTCTGGAGTCATTATTGGTGGACTATCATTACAAATCATAGCTGTTTAATTTACGACTTTTAGGGTGGTTGGGGGGGGGGGGGGTCTAAAGCCTGAAGATTTAGGGCCACATGTTACAAATCTTAAACCTTATGTAACATTTAAATGATTTTCTGACTCGACTTTTGTAGCTGTGAAGTTGGGACCAGTCAGCGATGCAGACAATAAAGTGTGTTGTTGTTGGGGATGGTGCAGTTGGTAAAACATGCTTGTTGATTTCCTACACAACTAACAAATTTCCTTCAGAATATGTCCCTACGGTGAGTATTTGTTCATTTTATTGTCATATGTCTGTTTATGTTTTTACAGTTTTATGCATTGTAGTGCCAGGAACCATTAATTTCTTATTCTCTAATTAGCATTCACCGGCTGTCAACTTTGCAGAAAATTTTGGTTGATCATTGCACATTGTCAGGGCCCTATGAAAGTGATTCCCAAACTGTGCGTCGCTGCGCTCCAGGGAGCCGCGACCTCTACACTTCTCTTCTGTGAGGCAGTGGACACACCTCACATTTTACTGGCACTGAGCATGAGACACTGCACTGACACTAGACATGAGACACCTCACATCCACACTTCACTGGTACTGAACGTGAGACCCCTCACATCCACACTTCACTGATATGACTTATGGTGAATCTAATATTCACACTTCTCTCATGTTAGGCAGTGTCCATATCACCAGAATTCACTCATACTTGACACCTCATCATTCAACTGGTCATGGAACATCTTGTGTCAGTTCACTCACACTGGACGTAGGATGTATTATATCTACATTTCACTCATTTTACATGTCAGACATATTTGAGAAAATAACACTGAGTAGATCCAAGACTCTTGCGATCTTGTAAGATGGTGAATCATCATCATCTTCTATCTCTCTCTCTCTCTCTGTCTGCCCCTCTTACCTGCTCTGATTGCCTTGGCACATGACGTCTCTTTTATAAATAAATACATTATTTATTGCCAGGTATTCGATAATTATGCAGTCACTGTTATGATTGGCGGGGAGCCATACACTTTGGGTTTGTTTGACACTGCAGGACAGGAAGATTATGACAGGCTCCGCCCACTGAGCTATCCACAGACAGATGTCTTCTTAGTTTGCTTTTCTGTTGTTTCTCCGTCTTCATTCGAAAACGTCAAAGAAAAGGTAATGGCTGTTTCATTTTTTGTTTTGTTTTAACTGAATTTATTTTAAAGGAAACATAACATTGTTTAGTTTGTCATTATTGTTTATCTAAATATATAACTAATTGCCCTTGTTTTCTTTGTTAAAAATTATTTCCTTTAAAGTCATCCAGTGCATCTGCCTGAGAGGCGAGGAACCAACAGTCTGCATAGAGATTAACAAGATCTGTAAAACAGGTGTGCAAACAAAACTCAAATTCTTGAACAAGACCAAAGTCCAGATGTGGACGAACAGTCACAACTTTGTGCTGGAATTTACATTCAGTGAACAAAAGAAGTTTATCATAAAAATGAATATAAAATCAAAGAAGAGAAGGAACGTTGAAACAATAAAAATGAATATAAAATCAAAGAAGAGAAGGAACGTTGAAACAATAAAAATGAATATAAAATCAAAGAAGAGAAGGAACGTTGAAACAATAAAAATGAATATAAAATCAAAGAAGAGAAGGAACGTTGAAACAATAAAAATGAATATAAAATCAAAGAAGAGAAGGAACGTTGAAACAATAAAAATGAATATAAAATCAAAGAAGAGAAGGAACGTTGAAACAATAAAAATGAAAATAAAATCAAAGAAGAGAAGGAACGTTGAAACAATAAAAATGAATATAAAATCAAAGAAGAGAAGGAACGTTGAAACAATAAAAATGAATATAAAATCAAAGAAGAGAAGGAACGTTGAAACAATAAAAATGAATATAAAATCAAAGAAGAGAAGGAACGTTGAAACAATAAAAATGAATATAAAATCAAAGAAGAGAAGGAACGTTGAAACAATAAAAATTAATTTCCCGTGACAAATCAGGGAATATCTTTGGGAGAGCTAAGATAAATAACAATTGGATTTTCTGCAAAATGATGAAAAAGATTATGTACAGCCAACTTAACTTTTTGTTCCGTTAGTTAATTTCTGTATCTATTTCTGTAAAAGAAAGCTGTTTTAAAGCATCAGGTATTTGAGTTTGAATGAGTTAAAATAACCCTGTAGATAACAAGGAGCTAAGCTTACAGTTTGGATTGTTAACAAAACTATAATTTTAAAACATAGCTGCATATTTTCAGCTCCAATATTATTTTAATGCAAACATTTGCAGATGAACACAACATTGCATAGTAAAACCACAAACGAACCAGCAAATGCTGAAGTCGGTTTGTGATGTTCTGAAGAGACTATGCAACTGAGTAAACGCATTTTGCCTCTTTGTCTGTCCCATCAGTGGGTGCCAGAGATTACGCACCACTGCCAAAGAACTCCATTCCTCCTGGTGGGCACACAGATAGATTTGAGAGATGATGCCACCACTGTGGAGAAACTGGCCAAAAACAAACAGAAGCCCATCCTGGCAGATCACGGAGAGAAGTTAGCCAGGGAGCTCAAGGCGGTCAAATATGTGGAGTGTTCGGCTCTTACCCAGGTGAGTTGTTTGTTGAAGTGTGATGTGAGTGTTTTTGGTTCTTCAGTTGTTTATTTTTTTTATTTGTTAGGGGTATGAGTGCTGTCAATTCTTTAATTATTGGAATGGATGAGTGCTGTCAATTCTTTGTTGAAGTGAATGAGTGTTCTCAGTTCTTTTATTGTTGGAGGGAATAATTGCTTTCAGTTCGTTAATTATTGGAGTGTATGAGTGCTGTCAATTCTTTCATTTTTGTTCTTTAATTGTTGGAGTGAATGGTTGCTTTCAGTTCTTTAATTGTTGGAGTGGATGAGTGCTCTCAATTCTTTAATTGTTTTAGGGAATGATTGCTTTCAGTTCTTTAATGCTTGGAGTGGATGAGTGCTCTCAATTCTTTAATTGTTGGAGTGAATGATTGCTTTCAGTTCTTTAATTGTTGGAGTGGATGAGTGCTCTCAGTTCTTTAATTGTTGGAGTGAATGATTGAATTCAGTTCTTTAATTGCTGGAGTGGATGAGTGCTCTCAATTCTTTCATTGTTGTTCTTCAATTGTTGAAGTATATGATTCTCTTAGATTTTTTCATTGTTGGAGTGAATGAGTGCTCTCATTTTTTTAATTGTAAAAGTGAACTGAAGCATTGGTGGTGAAATTTAGATCAAGTGGAAATCACAAAGAGAGATTAACCATGTAAATGAATCTTTAGCATTCTGAACCCTTAAGATTCATTGCTGCAGATATCATCCATGTCCATTCATCTCTTTGATTGGCCTTGTCTTTCCAGTAGGTGACTTTGCTTGTTTGTAGGTCAGCTTGAGTATTTCTCCACAATCTTCTTTTTCTGTGGCTATACAACACCTTTCTATGCATAGTTTTTGCCTCTCTTATCATCTGGTATTCACTCTGTATGCCCCAACCATTTCAGTCTCTCATTCCTCTTGCCAGTGATGAATAGTGATTTAAATAGATTAGGAATTTCATTGTCGTTCTTCATTCTCCATTTCCTTCTGTTTGAATTTAAGATGGGCCCATAGATTCATCCTAAGACATTTCGAGAATTTGAAATAAGACTTCACCACTTTTAGTTGCGCTCCATGTTTCAGAGTCAGATTAGAAAACTAGTCAGTTTATGAAGACATGACTTTGTATGATTGCCTTTGTTAAATTTCAGAAAGGACTGAAGAATGTTTTTGACGAAGCCATTTTGGCAGCCCTGGAGCCTCCAGAACCACCAAAGAAAAAGAAGTGCCTTATTTTATAAAGCAAATATGGTCGGCCAGAACAGCAGCAGCTACAATATTTGCATATTCTGTTCTCTCCATTTCCTGCATTGTATCAATAAATGGAGTCATGATTTCCTGCATTGTATCAATAAATGGAGTTATGAAAATGTATTGTCCAGGTTTTCTCCTTATTTTAAAAGTTTTCTTTGCTTTAAAAAAAAAAATTATGTAAAGTTTTAGAAAAAACTGTTGGTTCCTTCCATGTATATGCTTCTGTCTTTTATCCCCCATTAGAGCTTGAGCTCCTAACCAAGAGATACCAAGCTGTCGTAACCTGTGCTTTTTCCTGCATCTTACACCCTTCATCATCTCCTGTCTTTAATTCTCTTCTTTACATGTATTTATGTCTTCCTATTTTTTTTGGGTTGCCTTCAAGGTTTCAGAGAAAGGACTTTCTAGTTATACTGTCAGGTTTTTCCAATGTGTGTTCTGTCTAGCACCAACACCTTTTCTCACCTTATGTTTCACTAGTTTGAGTCCTGTCCTGCACAGACACCAGTTAATGAATGTTTTGTAGCTTACTGGTAATTGTTTTAATTGTTCTCCATACAGCAGTCATGATTTGATGTTTAGAGTTAAGTATTCTAAGTTTTTATACTATAAACTATAAATATTAAGTTTCTGTGTTATGAACTATAAATATACTAGTCTCTGAAACTATCTTTTTTAGGATTCCTACCAAGATTTATGTTCATTTATGCCATGTGCAGCAAAGTTTTAGTCACAGTTACCGCTTTAACATATATCTTTGTGCATCGGGTATCATGTTTATATGTAAATATACAGTGCAGGGCCCAAGAAGAGGAAGTTTAAGGTTTTGAACAACAGAAAAACATCATGGCACACAGGTGTAACCCATAAGTGCTCGTTCTTCCAACTCAAGTCAGAGTCCGAAGAAGCTCAGCACAGTGCACAGGTTCTGTAGCACCGGCGAGGATCCTGAAATACTTTAGGTAGATTTTTAACTCAGAAATTTTGCCCAGGCAGCGCCGTTAGGCTACTTTTTTTTTATTTCCAACTGCCAAGAGATTTTTTACATGCAATACACACGGCGTACGATCTCACTACCCAGAGACCAGGGGTATTACTAGAAATCCAAGTCCACATGATAAAATCCCAGCTCTAATGGGGAATTGAACCCTGAATCTCTAGCACTCGAGGCGGGCACCATGCCTCGAGACCACGCAGCCCCCATTGGAACAGAGAGTGAGGTGTCTTGACTAATGTTAAAGTTTAACCCTTTCACACAGCACAGTGAATGCTACAGAAAAATGGGTTATGAACCTATAAGAATTTCAAAGAAAATATCCATACACTGTTCAGTAACAAATGTTTAAAACATTTTTATGTCTACAAAAAAAAAAAAAAAAACATTTAAAGTGGCCATCAAGAAACATGAACAGAGTAAAGCAATAAAATTGAGTACATTTTAATAAAATGTATCGAGTGACTTGTGACCTCTTTCAGTCAGGCTTATGGGAAAATTCAACATTAACTTAGCTTTCAAAAAGCCGTTAGGAAGCTCCCTTAAATGTAATTTAACACTTCAAACCCCAAACAGAAATATCTGTGTCATGCGGGCTGTCTCGTCATTATTTTAATGCATGTTTTTCATTTTATATGAACTTGTGGATGTGTTGTACATAGCATGTACAGCATATGGTTTATTGTATGTACATTATACGGTTTATTCTATGTGTATTTATATATTTCATTTATATATTTCCTACCTAGCAGCGGTAATCAGTAACTGTTGATTGCATGCAGTACTAACCTGATGTATGAGAGTGAATAAACTTGCTTTTCGTCTTTGGGGTGGCTGTTTCGGTTAAATTGCTAAAGCGACTTAACTCACTTCAGAAAAGAGCTACAGATTTTATGCATGGTAAACATGAAATAGCACACATATAATCTGAGCTCCTTTATGACAAGAAGTCTCTTGGATGGCTGTTTAGTTCAATCACTACATGACTCAATTCATTTTGGAAACTTTCTGTAGGCTTTATGCATGGTAAATATAAATTTCCATCCTACCAAGCCAAAAAAAGCAACTAAGGATGGTTGGGTTTAAAGTTGGTTACACTGTCCCGTAAAAAAACAGTAGCCACAAAAACCAACAAAACGTGGAAAATTCTTCAAGAAATGAGGTCTGAAAATCCATAAGAGAAAGACAAAGATAATTAAAAAATCTATCTCTTGGTGATACCCCACTCCAAGACGTGGAGTCACACAGCTACTTAGCCATTCATATAAATAAAGGAAGGGGAATTGACATAGATATTAAAATATGAATACAAAAGGCTAGAGGAGTTTTCGAAGCACCAGGGAATTTGTGGAGGTCAACAGAAATTAAACCTAATCCTAAATTGTTAATTCTAATGTCAAATCAGTACTGCTGAATGGAATGGAAACATGGAGAACAACTAAAACAGTCACCAGTAAACTATAAACATTTATTAACTGGTGCCTGCGTAGAACAGAGGGAAATTAAATAGTATGACCGAATCAATAATATTGAGCTGTGGAAGAGAACTAAACAAGTTTAAGTGGACCAAGAGGTGAAGAAAACATGCTGGTATAGGATAAGACACATGTTGAGAAAACCTGAGAGCATAATTAAAACATCTTTGAGCCCACAGGGCATAGTAATAAAGGCAAACCAAAAAAATAAAACATGGAAAAGCTAGCTAGAGTTGATGGGGAGGTACATGGGATTAGCTGCATCCGTTGGCGAAGGATAAAATGACTTGCTCAAAGCTGGTTGAAGGCCTATGCTCCAATTGAGGATAGAAGGCAGAAGAGAGAGCTAATGGTGTCTGATCTAGGATTAATTTTGGTCTGTCACAAGAAGTGATATAAAGCAGGGCTTTTCACACTAATTTAGACTGTCTGCGCCTTGCCTTGAATGCCATATTTCATCCTACATGTATAGATGGCTAATTTGGAAAGATACACTAAACAAGAAAGGCTAAGGAAGACATAAGAAAGATTATGTGGAAAGCTTATATGATTAGGCAATGAATAACAGTATAAGCAATAAATTCATTGTTTGTTTGTTTTAGTATCCAGAAGCCATGAGTAATAAATTCATTAAAATATATTGGTTGCTGTTGTCTGCTCTCAACAAGATACTTGACTAAATTATATGTAGATTTGGTTTTGTTTGTAGAATGAGAGAGAAATATTTAATTAAAGCTGCAGTTTTAAATAAGAATGATGAGAACACAATAGACAGATAATACAAAACAGCAATGTACGGTAAATTTCTTGAGAGAAATTAATTCTCAAAGACAGGTGATCACTGTCAGAAAGAGACAATCTACTTACTTCAGTTGGAACATAGAAAGGGAAAGCCGGAGTACACTGTGACAGCCAGGGGGTAAGGGAGACCTAAAGAGATGAGATCCTGGATAGTCTGATATCATATGTCAGAAATGATTGACAACATGTGAGACCGACAGCTGGACAAACATATACCCATGCCACATGGCAGGAACGAAAGGTTTTCTAGAAGAGGTCAGGGAGAAAACTGACACCCAGCTATGGTTAGAATTTAATTCTGACACCCCATGGGAAGATGGCTTAACATAGGCTGCTGAAGTGACCATCAATAATGCTGATGATGTCAATATAATACAATTCTGCTGTAATATTTAATACAAGCCTGTTGTAAAATTTAATTCAACTTTGTAACAACTGATATAAACATATTAACTTATAACATCTAATACAACTTTGCAGTAATATCTATTATACAATCCTGTTGTAAAACCTAATTTTTAACCTTATAACATATTTACAGACAACAGCATCTAATTTTTTTTTTTAAATTTAAACTGCTAAACATTGCAGCCTATCATGTATTTTGTCAGCAATTGAAAGTCTACATTCTTATTGTTTTTATTGTTTATTTTTAAAATAGCAGGGGGAGGGGAGGGGGGTGTCTTTGTGTATATGTGGTTTGTTTTGTTAAAATATCCTTAACATTTTTTAAACAACTGAAGCATGTGAAATGCACCAGAATTTGTACATTTGAGAATCAATAAAGTAATCTTTTGACGGGTACTTTCCTTTTAGTTTTTTTATTTAACAAGTTGTTTGTTTAACAAGTTCTGTGGACTGTTGCATTCACATATTTATAGAATATATACAGTGCCCCATGTGTAAATATGTAGGTGTTTCCCTTGAAGATATTTCTCCTGTCTTTAAAGGCAGAGGTTCAAATTCATTGCACTGGGTTAAAGTGAAGAGGATTAGGATTAACTGAATGCACCAGGTTTTATCCCGTATGGGCTGTCTCTCCCTGCAGAACATATAACCAGATTGTAACAGGTACCATCAGTATTGGAACTCTGCGCTGGCTGCTGAAGATGAGGATGGAGCATGCATGGAAATGTCCAGAGTGCTGTCATGTGAATTCTCTACTCAACTCAACTTCCTGCAGAACAGCTAGCCACCTGCCAGAAGTGTCACATAAAGCACAAACTGCATCTTCAGTGACTTCTAAACGTTTTTCAGCTTTAAACTCCATTGGAAAAGTTCTGGATTTTGGTCTTGTTCTAGAATTTGAGTTTTGCGTGCACATCCATTTTACAGTTCTTACTTATTTTTATACAGACTGTTGATTCCTTGCTGCTCAGGCAGATGCACTCCAACTTAGAAAGAAACACTGCTAATCAGTCTACTTTTACGACATGCTAGTTAGGAGGGGAGTGGGCCTATTACTCTCCCCCCCCCCCCTTCAAATAGGGCTCCAGATGCACACAAGGGAAGCTCTGGCGACGATCCACAGGAGGTCTCAGTAAAGTCTGCACCCATGAACCAAATGCAGCAGTCAATGAAATGAACCCACAACCTTCGCAGCGTGAGGCAAAGGGCTTGGCCACATCACCAGGCAGACCTCCTGGGTTTGATCACACAGGGCACTAGGTGAACAAACCACAGAAGCCTGTAACCCACATCACAGCTTGCCAACTGCCCCTGCAAGGGCACACACAGAAAAAGAATGCTTTTCATCACAAAACAATGAAATAACAATTTTTCTCCATGTGCGTTCTGCAGCGACTTTGTGAGGGGAAGGAACAGAACTACTGCCCACCCTAACAGCATATCGTTCAAGTCAAATAATTAGGGGTCTTTCTGTTGAAGTCAGAGTGCATCTCCCTGAGAGGCAAGGAACCAAGTCTGCATACAAATAAATCAAGATCTCTAAAAATGGATGTGCAGGCAAAACTCTGGAATAAAACGAGTCTACAAGTGGATGAACAACCAGAACTTTAGCAGACAGCTGCAGCTGGTGAATGCAAAGGAGAAATAAAAAATCTTGGCACATACAAACAAGGGTACTGATTTCGTAATGAAAACAAACATTTTTGTATACAAGAGTAGCGAAAATACCACCTAAGGTAGCATTATTAATTCATGTTTAATTCATTTTATACAAATTGTAGAGGCATTCATAGAAACTGTAAACCAAAAGCACAACAGAATATGCAGGATACATAAATGCATCTATAATTATATTCATTAATTTGGCTACATCATCTGTAAGCAAGCAGACAAAAAAAAAAGATTTAAATATAATTGCACGTAGTACTGCTAACAGATTACTCCCTGGGGTACAGATGGTTTGTTTATCCTTCACAGGATGTAGAACCACCCCCCAGAATTCTTTGGATGTTTGTGATTTTACTATGCAATTTTACATTCAGTTGTCTTCCACTGCTTCTGAATGGTTGGCTCTTGACATTATTGTCAATGTTATTACAAAGCGTCCTGCTACCAAATCTGCTTTTGTATGTCAAATGTGTCCTTCAAATCAAACTTTACTTAGTCGCTCCTCTCCTACCTTGGGGTGTAGAGGTTTGCCAGAGAGATCGCCAGACGTCTCTATCAGCAGTTTTCTTTCTGGCTTTGTTCCATTCCAGTCCTCTGTCAGTTAGGGACTGTCGGATGTTGTCTTCCCAGCGCACCCTGGGTCGTCCTGGAGGTCTGGTTCCCTGGTTCTTAGCCTCCCATGACTGCCATGGTGGCCGATTTTCTCCCATTCTGCATAAATGTCCAAACCATCGTAACTGTGTCTGATCCACTCGGGTTTGTAAGGACTGGGTATCAAGATCTTGACGTATTGTCTGATCCTTCAAATCAAAACACAAAAAAGACCGTCTCCACAACAGAAGTTGGCTGCAGAGATGACTGTCTTTGAGAAAAGTATGGTGTGAGGTCCTTATCTCTTCCACAGTAGTCTGAATCCTAAACTACAATCTGAACAGTCTATATAAATGCTGAGAGAACTGAACCCTGGTACATTGCGAATTTAAGTGTGAAACCATTTCACTATTCCCTAAGCTACAGAGCCACGTATGTTCTCTTGAGGACAACATACACTAACCCCAAAATTTATGCTTTCTGTTCATACACTGATACAGAGCACTCTTCCGCAAAATTGCCTGCAAGTTACTTTGTTGCAGCACTAATACTGTTGCTGAAAGAGTTCAGTCCCGAGCTCTAAGTGATGGACCCTTTTGATACCACTGAATACGGTACTACAATCAAACAAGTACGAGAATTCAAATGTCTAGAAAGCATATTTACAGAGAATGGCAGACTCGACAGAGAAATTTAAGTCAGAGCACAGAAGGCAGAGAATGGCAGACTCGACAGAGAGATGAAAGGCAGAGAATGGCAGACTCGATAGAGAGATGAAAGGCAGAGAATGGCAGACTCGACAGAGAGATGAAAGGCAGAGAATGGCAGACTCGACAGAGAGATGAAAGCCAGAGTACAGAAGGCAAAGGCTGTCACCTGCCAGTTAGCGCCACTGCTTAGACACTCAAATGACTCTCTTCCAGCAAAACAGCTAATGATTAATCGCATCTTTATCCCTACTTTATGCTATCACTGCTAAATATGGACAATAAATAGGGCGCTAGAACAGAAAATAACCACATGTGAAAAGCGCTGTCTCCATAAGGTCACTAAAAACACAAGAAGGTTACGAATACCAGCATCGGAGAGAAAGTTGGAATAAGACCATGTCTGGATTATAATGACTGACAAAAAATGAAATAGTTTAGCTATATAGAGAGAATGCAGCCAGACCAGACTGCATACAGGTCTTTTTACAGCAGAATATCTGGGAGGAAGACCAAGAAAGAAATGGATAAATGGTGTAGCTGAAACTTGCAAACAGATGAAAAAATCCATCACCCGAGAAGCGCCAGACAAATGCAGAAAGCCATGACACTGGGCTACTACCTGGTATCAGTGAGACGAAAAAAGAAGGAGAAAAAGAGTGTATGGTCTTAGACTCATATTCTTAAGACCAGTCAGTACTAATTGATGTTGTGGTGGCTGCATTTACTCCCTAGGACATTTCCTCGTACCCATTATTAGCTGTTCATTGCTAGAATCTGAACCCAAATCTCTTGGTAGGAGGCAAGCAAGAATACAAACTAGTATATATCATTAACACTGCGAAACTCTTCAAAGTCAGCAAAATTACCTTGGCAACCAATCTGGCATCACACAAAAATACCCAATTATCCAACAGACAATATCCACTTTAAGGGAATTAACTAAGTATAGTATTTTCAATTTGTGCTTTACCCTTCGATATGGTTGCTGCCCTTTGAATAAGAACTTATAACAGGGGCATATTTGTCAGTCCAGATAAGTGAATCTTTTAACGACAGAACCAACATAATCTGTTCCTGCATTTAATCTGTCTCTCCCCCACTCACAGACTCAAGATTTATTTATGTATGCATTTGTCAGTTCTCTTTTATTATGTCAGCTGCTCGTCTCCTCACACAGCCTACATAATTTCTGCATTTAGTCTGCCGCCTCTTCTACTCATAGCTAACTATCTGTTCTTCTCCTCTACCATGAGGAGTAGTAGATGTACACTTGCTTGCTGGATTATTTTTGGCACAATTACAATTTCTTATATGCACACACGTATGGCCGGTGGCATATTACAATGAGATCAGAACTTTGGACTGGCAATTTCCTAGTTAGTTATTTTAGCCACAAACAGAAACCTTAAAGTACACGATGTCCGAAATGGACAAATCCAAACACATAATAAAGACAGACATAACTTAAAAAAATTGACAACCATGGCACATGCAGCCATAACTAAGATGGATGTAACCAAACACACAACTAGAACAGATATACTACGTATTGAAACTTAAGCCCAAGATTTTAACACTTTAGAACCTGATTCCAACACAGACTTAACCAAAAGGTTTTCAACATCTTTTGTTTCAAACTTAAATCAAAGCAGATAAAGCAAATACAGAACTACAATATACTTAACATTAACCAAAAGGTTAAATAGTTTTTTTTTTTTAAATTTAATCAATAAAAATAGGTGCCTAAACAGCATCTTGTCTCAGAAACTGAAATACTTTGATCTTAAAAAAGCCAGTCTTGATTAATGACTAACGACTAAGACAGACGGAGAAATAATGCAGGATATGAGAGCAGAACTTACTAAATGGAAATGAGATAGGGGGATGACAGACTAAATGGCAATGAGAGAGGGGGATGACAGACTAAATGGCAATGAGAAAGGGGGATGACAGACTAAATGGCAATGAGAGAGGGGGACAACACACTAAATGGCAAGGAGAGAGGGGGACAACAGACTAAATGGCAAGGAGAGAGGGGGACAACAGACTAAATGGCAATGAGAGAGGGGGACAAGGTCTCAGTACCGGGTGAGAGAGGGGCCGGTGCTGACCAGCACGAAGACAAGCACAGAACATAAGAGACACCCGGGGCAGGAAAGTGCATGCAGCTGAAGAGCTTGGCAAGGGACTGAGTTTCTTACAGGCTTGTTGTGATGGAAAAGATATTCAGTTAAAGACTTGCTATGTGATGATGATGATCTTCTTTTTCTTTTTCTTTTCCACCTTGCACCTCAGAGAAGTGTCAGGGATGATGATGATGAATAATCAAGACACATAATAATAAAAACAAAACACAAAAAAACCACCAAAACAAAACCAGACTTAACTAAACTTATTAAGACATTTAAATAGCTTTTTTTTTTCAAAACTTAATCAAGGCAGATATTATTACATTTGCTCATGACAGACAACCAAAAACAAAGCATTTCTAAAACACTTATAAATAAGACACACAATCGCACACAAAATGTGTGCCAAACAGACACAACCAGAACATATCAGACACACCCACACCTATGGCACACACATACAGGCAAGCTTAGGATATTCACTCAAATCTAATAAATGAGCAACCAAACATATGAACTCATTCAGACCAAGATAAAAGAAACCGACTCAAGCCTGTAGAAAATTAATGCTGTTAGTAAAATATATCTGATCAATCAAATGGACACACAGTTTACACATAAAACAAGCAACAGGCTTACAGATTTGTGGGTGTGTTATTCCCAGCAACACATTCAAAGGTAAAAGCAGCATTGTCACAGTTAGGTTAGTTGCGTATCCTTTACAGGACATTGTAGAACCAACCCCAACAGCCCCTGGCTGTTGTGTGGTTTTCCTAGGCAAATTTACGTCCAGTAGTTTGCCATTGCTTCTGGATGGTGGGCTCTCTTGATACCACTGTCAAAACCAATGCAAGGCGCCTGGCCTGCAGCTGGGATCGAACGTGGCATCCCGGCATTACAAAGCGTTCGCATTGACTTAGCCACAGAGCCGACCATTGTCACAGTAGAGTAACATTTTTCTAGGTAACAGTTATCTTTAAAGTAACATTTGATTTCATTTCACAGGATTGTCAATTTACTTTATTCTGATTCCCTTACAGACAATTGTCAAAAAAAAAAAAGGTTATCATACATTCTGAAATGGAAAAATTTGGCACAGAAGTCAGCACAATTCCCAGCTGTATGTTACAGGCTGTGATGCACATAATTGTTTGTTCTTTAGATGTTTGTTAAATTATTTGTGAGCTTGTGTTTGCTTGTTAGCTGTTTGTTACAACTATATGCAAGTCAGTGTTTGTTCTTTAGCTGTTTCTTAAACTGATAAACAAGCCAGTGTTCTTTAGCTGTTTCTTACACTGATACACAAGCCTTTGTTCTTTAGCTGTTTATTACACTGATACACAAGCTATTGTTCTTTAGCTGTTTCTTACACTGATACACAAGCCTTTGTTCTTTAGCTGTTTCTTACACTGATACACAAGCTATTGTTCTTTGGCTGTTTCTTACACTGATACACAAGTTATTGTTCTTTAGCTGTTTCTTACATTGTTACACACGCCTTTGTTCTTTGGCTGTTTCTTACACTGATACACAAGCTATTGTTCTTTAGCTGTTTCTTACACTGATACACAAGCCTTTGTTCTTTAGCTGTTTCTTACACTGATACGCAATCCTTTGTTCTTTAGCTGTTTCTTACACTGATACACAATCCTTTGTTCTTTAGCTGTTTCTTACACTGATACACAATCCTTTGTTCTTTAGCTGTTTCTTACACTGATACACAATCCGTTGTTCTTTAGGTGTTTCTTACACTGATTCACAAGCCTTTGTTCTCTAGCAGTATGCTACAGGCTGTAATTAATGTACATTGTTACTAGATCATTTCCTGTTTGCTACAACTATATGCATGCCTGTGTTTGTTCTAGAGCTTTTTACAGGATATGTTTTATTCTTTTCACCATTTGTTACAACTAAATGCATGACTGTTTGCTCTTTAACTGTTTGTTACACTAAGTGTCTATGTATTTGTTGTCATAGGCTGTGATATGTTTGTCTATGTTTTTTAATAGGCTGTTTGTTACATGTTGTGATGTTTGGGAGACCTGTTAAACCCATGGGGGATACATAATGGGGATCTGTTACACCCCTGTATGTTACATAAAGGAAAGTTCTGTTATGCCCTTATGTTACAAAGAGGAGAGATCTGTTACCCTATGTACTTTACACAGTGGAGAGATCTGTTACACCCCTATATGTTACACAGTAGATAGATCTGTCACACCCCTGTATGTTACACAGGGAAGAGATATGTTACACCCCTGTATGTTACACAGGGGAGAGATCTGTTACACCGCTGTATGTTACACAGGGGAGAGATCTGTTACACCCCTGTATGTTACACAGGGGAGAGATCTGTTACACCGCTGTATGTTACACAGGGGAGAGATCTGCTACACCCCTGTATGTTACACAGGGGAGAGATCTGTTACACCGCTGTATATTACACTGGAAGAGATCTGTTACACCCCTGTATGTTACACAGGGGAGAGATCTGTTACAACTCTGTATGTTACACAGGGGAGAGATCTGTTACAACTCTTTATGTTACACAGGGGAGAGATCTGTTACACCCCTGTAGGTTACACAGGGAAGAGATCTGTTACACCCCTGTATGTTACACAGGGGAGAGATCTGTTACACCCCTGTATGTTACACAGGGGAGAGATCTGTTTCAACTCTGTATGTTACACAGGGAAGAGATCTGTTACATCACTGTAAGTTACACAGGGGAGAGATCTGTTACACCCCTGTATGTTACACAAGGGAGAGATCTGTTACACCCCTGTATGTTAAACAGGGGAGAGATCTGTTACACCCCTGTATGCTAAATAGGAGAGAAAATCTGTTACACCCCTGTATGTTACACAGGGGAGAGATCTGTTACACCCCAATATGTTACACAGGGGAGAGATCGGTTACATCCCTGTATGCAAACCCCGCCCAACGATATCTGTAGTCTAATATGGATAACCTAATTATATGTAGTGTTACCAGATCTGTTGTACCCCAGTCTGAGTATGCTATTCATAAAATACCAAGATGCAGTGTACACCCATTCCACAACCTGCAGCCAGCAGGTGGAAGTAAACAAGAAACAACCGTAAGAACAGAAACGTAACAAACACATTACATGTCACACATACCAAACCAAACAAGACGGAATCAAACAGTGACAAGAAAGACATCTGTGTGCCTTGATAAAAGAAGTCAAGTAGCACACTTGAGGGTTAATTGGTTAATTCTACTGGGGTCCGGGTGTCAGCAAGCAGGGGAGGGCAGCCATCAGTCTATATCCTCAGCTTCTATAAGTGCTGCAGAATGGACATAAAATTGTCAAGGTTATTCCATCCTGGCGGGGCTGTAATACCCACTCAATTTTCACCAAACATGCTAAAAAAATGATAATCTTAAATAAACTTTAAAAGGAAATAAAAAATCAATTTCTCAAATAACCTGTTCACTGATTCCCAGTTACTTCAGACAGACAGGTATGGATGTATTAACTTCATAGCAGGGAAGAGTAAACACTGATTGTTTTGTCAGAAATGATTGAAAGTAAAATTTTTTTTTGTAATTAAGAGAGATGCCATTCTGATCTTTAACCAGGAATTTCAATTACAAAATTTTCTCAGTGAAAATTTATGAATAATCTTTATTGAAGTTTTCTTGTGGATGTTGTATCTAGGAAGATTTCTCAAAGAAAGATATCTTTTTTGGAAGGATCTTTTATCAGGGAAGACCCAAATGTTGGTTGGTAGTTGTGAATTCTCTGGAAGAGTAAGCCTCAACTCTAATATCTGAAGTACTGGTACCTGGTTCAACTCAGTCCAGAAAGGAACTCTCATCTATCAGGCTTAGTGAATAAACACTTCTCCCGGTCTGATACCAAAGTATCATCTCCACATGGATGGTTTTATCTTTTTTGGTGGCTCTAGCGACAAAATAATATTGTGTCTGTGTACAACACAGCTGTGATATTTGTGCCTTTTGGCCGACATGTCAGGTGTTGTTCAAGTCAGCCTTCCCCAGGGTTTTATTTCAAAGCTTGCTTTCTGCAAGTGCAGAAACAAGCAGAAGGTGCAGGACCAGTACTGGAAGCTCATATATGCAAAGGGCCATTTTAACATGGTACCAAGCATATATTTCTTCTTTTTGTTTGCCGGCTGTAAATTGCCTAGTTGTTCGTCCATTTATGGACCTTTTTTTTGTTCCAGAACTTGAATTTTGCATGCTTATCCATTCTACAAGTCTGATTTATTTGTACACAGAGCACTTAGTTCAATGCCTCATAGGCAGATGCACTCTGACTTCAAAGAAAACACCCCTAATTAGTCGCCTTTTCCCTGTGTGGATTCCGGTGCCCCACTGTGGAGAAAACAAAAACAGACCAAATGCCTCTCCAGCTAGCATGTCGTAAGGGTCGACTAAGTGGGGGTTTCCTTCGAAGTCAGAGTGCATCTGGCTGAGGCAAGGAACCTACAATCTGCACACAAATAAGTCAGATCTGTAAAATGGAAGTGCATGCACCACTCAGGTTCTGAAACAAGTTTAAAGTCCAGAGGTGGATGAACAACCAGAACTTTCTACCAGAGTTTACAGCCGGGGAACGTGAAGAAGAAAAAGATGAAGTCGCCTTTTATGAAATGCTTGTTGGGGGGAGGGGGCAGTAGGTCTATTCTTGTTTCCACCAAAATGGGGTCCCCGAACCCGCACAGGGAGGCAAGAAGCAACTCACTAAATACAATGCAGACCTAAGAAGGAGAACTCATCGGGGAACCAAGAAATAGTTCTTCTTATTAGAAATTCCTTTTATCCAGATTCAGATAAAAATTAAAGCAAGCAAAAGTGCTGGGTATAAACAAATTGTTCTTCACAACAGAAATTCTCCATGTCTGAAATCACCTATAGCAGTGTGCACTGTATGTGTTGATAAGTTGATACATGATTTACTTCTCTTTAGCAGCTTGTGCCCTATCAAGTAAACAAACAAAATCAAAGGACCCTTTTATTACCACTGGTGTATGAGACATGTTATGCTAGACATATTTTATAGACCAACCCGCCCCTAGTGGCTGATGTGGTCTACATTCAGGACCTTTGGGCCAACAAGTGAGCATCCAGATATCATGCTGCAGCAGCAGCTTCTGCCTATCAAGTTGTTACACTAAAACAATGTGGTCCAAAAAATCTAACTGTTTCTGTCTCACAAGGCTGTTATTTAAATATCTTTTATTAATTGGAGTCAATCATATGTCATCTTCACAAGGAAGGTTGGCTGCAATGAATCTCAATGCTCTCTATTTTGCTCTGCTGTATGCTCTTTTAGAATGCTGTTTGTCCATCTCTTGATTTTATCCTCCTACTTGTATTGCTGTCTGCCTCTTGCCTGCCTGTCTGTCTAACTTTCTACTCCAATATGGTTTATATAAGAATGTTATGTCTTTAATAATGATAAAATATTTCAACTGTCTCTTTTTAAAATTTCCATCAGCAACTCCCCTTTCACTCCGTCACTTTAGAGACTCCGAAAAATACATCCTATTCTTCTGTTTATCCACAACTGCAGAGGCTGAAAACGATGTTCTAATATCAGTTTAAGTAAAAATGTCTAAGAAAATAGTAAGCTAATGTAACCTTCAGGGATATAATCACAACATTCCCCATTTGTGCTTAGTGGCTCAGTTAGAGGGAAAAAAGGGGGGGGGTGCTGGTGTTAGATCCACTGCTCCTTAAGCCTGTCAAAAAAAGGCGACTAATTAAGATTTTGCTGGTATCCGATGTGTTGGGCCAAAAGGCGTAGATGCTGCAGCCGAGCTGTAAACCACAACATGTGCCAACTGCCATTTTATGGGAGAATCTAGAAGAAGTAGTACAGAAGTAGAGACAGCACAATCAAAATCAGACCTGTGTTGGTCATTAATCTTCTAGAGTTTGGTAGATTTCTCATTCTCTGATGAATCCAACCTAATGTTTAGGGAAAGAAGTTGGTACAAATTCTAAACCACGGCTGATCTTCATCATCACTATTGTCCTGTAGTTGTCATTATATGTCATACAGGGCTCACAATCTATTCTTCCATTCCCTTCTATCCTGAGCAATCCCTTTGACATCACATCTGAAATTAAATCCTGCATCTTTAGCCTCTCTCAATAATGTTCATTTAAAGGTTTATTTTGGATTATCTCACTTCCTCAGTCCTGTTATTTCTCATTTTAGTGCCTGCTTGGTGATTCTCTCATTTCCAGTATAGAGCCATCTTTGTTGGTGTATCACTACTGATGCTAATGGTAGTTCAGACATTTCTCTTATTTCTTCACCCATGTTGTCATTACTGTGAAGATATTATTTCTGTTGCTACGATGGACACAAGGATCCCCAACCGAGTGTTTAAGGAAAGAAATTGGTAGAAATTCCTAATGGCTACACAGGAAGCCATGAAAAATGACACCCAACACAACAATCAACATGGCTGGGCTGACACATACAAGCAAATCTGGCATGCACGTTTGATTTCTGGACTTGGGATGCAGTGTAAATGTAGCATAACCTACCGTATTTTCCCAAGTAAAAGATGCACTTTCTTCTCCAAAAAAAAATAGGCTCTAAAAACAGTGTTTGTCATACAATGGTAGTAGAGTTTTATAATTGTTAATTACCTATACAAAGACATCTGCTTTAGTATGCTCCTGTAGCAAGGCACCTTCATGACTTGGAGGTGACAGGCTGGAATCCCAGCATGGTTACTACAGCTTAAAATTTTGTTGTTGTTGTCTGGTGTGTCCTCCTGTCTCTCTACTTCTTTTTATGAGTGCCGATCAGTTCATGTCCACTTGTTTATTTTATAATGTACTTTATAGACATCCCGAAAAGATTACCAATAATTTGTTAGCTCCAAATTAAGAAATTAATATTATAAACACTGTGTATAAGATGACCAATTCTTCTTCTTTTTGCCGTCTATCTCCCAGTGGAGCATAGGCCCTCAACGAACTCACATTGTGTCATTCTGTCCTTTACTAATACATGCAGCTGACTCCGTGCCCTTAAATTTTTTTTTGAAAAATATTGTCTTACAAACAGATAAATTTGGTACTAGCTAAGGTAGTTTTCCATTGACCAGTTGTTTTTGTAAGGACCCTTTTCACATCCCTGGCCGACTGAAGCACTTGACAGGTGATGTGGACAACATCAGGCTGGCTGCATTGGCTTCCCATGAGATTTCCTCATAACCATTATAGGTCTGTTTTATTGAAATCCGCCTTGATGCAGGTTCCAACACAAGCCACTCCCTCGCACATCTACTGCAAAACCTTCTGGGGCAGACAGAACTAAACAAACTCATTCAAATATTTAGGCTGCATGGGGAATAAATGACATGCTAGGCAACATCATCACTTGAGAGTTACTTTGCTACCATGGAAACAAACATGACACCCAACACAACAATCAACAACCAATGTGGCTGGGTGTGTAGGCTGTCTGACAAATACAAGCAAATCTGGCATGCATGCTTGGTTTCTGAGCTCGCAATACAGTGTAAATGTGGCATAACCTAATTTAGTCAATATTTCAGAGAATGCAATGCACTGTAACTCTGTTTTAACACTCCGGTTTCTATAAACAGTATTTCTCTATCTGAACAGTATTTTTTTTTAAACTGAACAGTATTTCTCTATGCAGACAGCATTTCTTAACTAGGCTAGTGTTTTGTTTTTTCTTCTTCCAGAACAGTACTTCTTAACCTGGACAGTGTTTACTTCTTAACCTGGACAGTGTTTCTCTATGTTAACAGCATTTTCAACCTAGACAGTGTTTCTTCTACCCGGACAGTATTTCTAAACTTGGAGTGTTTCTCTGTGTGGACAGTATTTCTAAACCTAGACAATATTTTTTCTACCTGCACAGAATTTCTAAACTTGGACAGTGTTTTTTTCTACCTGGACGGTATTTCTTAACTTGGACGGTATTTCTTAACTTAGACGGTATTTATTAACTTGGACAGTTAAAAAAAAATTTTTTTTTTTTTATCCAGACAGATAATACTTTTACATAATGAGATTTCTACTTCTGCACATAAATTTTACAACCGGATAAGATTTTTCTATATGCACAGTATTTCTCTGATAAAATGTTTCTATTTGGATAGTATTTCTCTATCTAGACATATTTTCTTTATTTGGCTATGTGGCTTTAAAGGTTACTGAAACCATTTCACAATGCAATCCTCTGCATTTATCAGGGTTTGATTCCTGCAGTGGGTGGTTCAGAAAAAAAGAAAAAAAACAGAAAAAAACTTTAGGTAGTTCAGAAAAAAAAAAAAAAAACTTGCTTGTACAGACACTGGTACATGAGTCCCACCGTGGCAGAGACTCAGGCCTTCACAATGTAATATTTCCATAGGTAGCAGCGAATACACTGCAGCCAATTTCCATTGTGGAGATGGCACCCTTTGTTTCTTCTGTGTGAACAGTTTTCTGTTTAGAAAGTGTTCAGGTATTTCTAAAAAGTATTTGCAAACAATGTGATAAGCAACAACAAAATTCATAATCTGTTTAAATCACCACTGATCACTGGCATCATGAGAGCTAACAGACTGAAATGGTTGGGGCATTGAAAGAATATCAGATGACAGAGAAGTAAAAACTATACACGAGGGAGATGAATGGTCGTAGAGCATGAGGCAGACCAAGAGGACGATAGAGAGATAATATCCAATCAGACCTGCAAACACTTGGTGTCACTAGCTGGAAAGAGAAGGCCAACCAGAGAGATAAATGGAGGCGGGTGATATCTGCAGTAATGAACCTCAAGGGCTCAGAATGCTGAAGAAGAAGAAGAATTTGCAAACAATGTCAATGTTTTGCTGCAATCATCTTTTTTGTTGTTGCATTCTCCTAGCCACTGGTTTTCACATGAGGAGGCTACAGGCATTTGTGAAGTCTGTGGTGTGAGGCATATCTTCCACTGTTCCACACAACATGGTTTTCATTGGGATGCCAACTGGCTAGACCTGTGATCTCTCTACTGCATGTAGAGAGCATATCTATAGCACACATCCAGAATCCACATGGGAAAAGTCCAGAATTCTTGTTCTTGAATTTCTTGTACATATCACTGCAGAGTCTATTGTGTACAGTCTGCAATCCAAATATAATGGTCTCAATCATCTTCTGATTCAGTATTATCTGTTAACTGACCACCCTTGTAGCTTACTTTTTCAAGGAGCGAAACATTTTCAATTAACATAAACCAGCGCAAACGTTCAAACTGATTATCATAAAAACAAAGACACACACACAAAAAAGGAAGAGAAGAGGATAAACTGATAAAAGCGCACATAAGTATATTAATGAAGAAGATCAAAACAAAATGTCACATAAACACAGTAAATATAATATTAAAACTAGGTCAGAAGATTCACAAAGAAAAATGTACAAAATGGTTTAAATATTCACAACATTTATACAATTTGTATTTGTGCATATATCAACAAAAGAAACCTGTATTTGCTTAAAACTCCATTTGACGTTACTTTCTCCCAAAACTAAACTTTCTTTAGAAAGTATAAGCATATAAACTTTTTTCTTCTCTGTCTTCAACATGCTCCTTTAAAAGGGCGACTGACATGTTGTGTTGTGGTTTACAGCTAGGCTGCAATATATACATATTTCTGTCCCACACATCTGTTTTCAGGAAACTCTATTAGTCACCTTTGAGGACATGTTGAGGTGTGGTGCCTCCATCCCCCCCACCCAATGCTGCCCCCAGATGGAAATATACACTTACTGATCTGAACTGACAAGGTAGTTTCTTCTCTTTCATTCTGTAATAAAAATTGTCGTCCTAAATATTCACTACATTATTTCCATTCACCAAAAGATGCATTTTTTTAAAGCCAACACATTTCTCATATCTCGACTACTGTATTATCATCTATATTGGGTACAGACAGGTTCAGCCAGCTTTGTGTGATTCATTGATTAATTTTCATTACACTGCTTCACCTCATCCAAAGATGTAATGTGCTCATGAAAGCTCCTAGCTACGTTAACTTGCTGTTTGTGACTGAGATATTGTGACGCTGACTAAGTTCTACTTTTCGCTTGGTTTGATAACTAATCCAAAGATACACTTTCCTAAAGCTAAACACATTTCTCATATGCAGAATATTATATTATCTTCAATGTTGGGTATATACAGGATATCCTAGCCTGGTATGCTTTGCTGATCACCTGATATTCTCACAAATCATTCAAAGCAAACATAATTATCAATGATACAAATCTTGGTCTTCTTCCTTTCCTTCAAATTTGTTTTAATATCTAAATAAACAGTCCATAAAAATTTAAAAACAAATTATGCTGCTGTTTATTAATGGCCCAGCAGTTAGAATGGACACGGCTTCTGGTGACTTAATTTAAATCCTTAAGTGATGGAAAGTTTTCTACAAGGGGCAAAAATAAAAATACAAACCAGACTGTGGTGACTGCTCCCATGTGGGTTTTGGGGCTCCCTTTTAGAGAACAAAGAACAAATTAACCCCCTCCCCCCCCCCCCCCCCCCCCCCTTTCAACAAGCATGTTGTAGGAAGCGACTAATTAGTAGGGGTATTTCCGTCAAAGTCAGAGTGCATCAGTTTGACAGGCAAGGAACCAACAGTCTGCATACAAATATGCTAGATGTGAAAAACAAGTGTCTCAAAGATATGGATCAAGACTAAAGTCCAGAAGTGGACAAACAACCAGAACTTTCCACCAGAGTTTACAGATGGTGAACGCTAAGAAGAGGAGGAGAGGTCACAGCACTAGCCATGTGCCCTAAATCCTCAGGATCATGATACTCTGACCAAAACTGCCACACACGCCCTTCCCCTCCCCCATCAACATGGTGATTACAGGCAGTAAAAGTTATATGAGAACTCCTTGAGACTCCTAAATGTGTGGTCGACTTTTGTCTGTGAGTCAATGTTCAGTCCACAATTACAAAACATAATGCAGTTTTGATTTGGGCTGTCTCCTGGAAGTTCACTTTAGTCTTGATGATAACAATGTCTTCCACTGGTTTGTTCTTTTTTTTTTTTTTTGGCTGTTCTAAAAGGAGAGGCTAGCATGCTGTGCTGTTGTTTACCGCTAGGCTGTGATATCAGTACCTTTCGACCTAACAGCTAGGCTGTGATATCAGTACCTTTCGACCTAACACATCTGATTTCAGTAAACCCTTTTTACAACATGCTTGTTAAGGGGACACAGCAGGTATATACCCCCCCCCCCCTTTTTTTTTTCTAGTGGATTTATAAACCACACAGGGACTGACATAGTTTTTAATTCCCATGAGATGGATTGTTAAAACTGACCTCAGCATTCAGGTTTAACCAGCCTTCAATTGGAAATGCTGATGGAAGTGATGGAAGTGAAGACTACCAGTGTGGTCCATACAAGTAGGAATCAAGCACCACACACTCAATAAAGTAATGTAAACGAATTTTCTTTAAAAAAAAAAAAAAAACACCAATGGCACAACAGGAATATGCTGTTAGATTCATATTTTTATAGATCAATTGGCACTGTAGGTGGGGTGAGGGGTGGGGGGGGGGGGGGGGGGACCACGTTGACCTGGGTTAATCTTCCTCTTGTGTCCTACTGCTTATGGCTTAAAGCATTGCAGAGAGGACTCAGATAAAGTTTCCTGATGTATGCTAGCTGTACAGCTTGTTTTCATTCATGTCACACAGCATTTCTGTAGTGTCTGTTACTCCCTCCACCCATCTCTTGGTCAGCCTCTTGCCTTACAGCCTTGTTCTCATGTGCTGTAACAGCTGACTGAACTTTTTTCCATTCTGACCAGATGGCTTAACTATTTTCTTTCTTTCTCTTTCTATGAAATCAGATCAATTACACACCCCAAAAGGCCTTCACTTTTAATTAGTCTTTAAAAAATAAAACTTGAGTGTAAGCACAATTAAAATGATGAAAAGGATTAAACAGAATGAGTGGCAGTGTTGTAAAAAAAATGTCAAACATCAATCATGCACCATGATGAAAAGTAGCAAAACAATCCAGTAGGCAAATCAATCATATTTCACATGGACATGTGTACAAGTAAACTAACAACCCAGCTAACCCAAATGGCGTTATAAACAGGGGCCACTGCAAAGGGCACTGAAAACTAAACAAACACAAAGGAACCTCAATGTTTTTTTTTCTTTAAAAGGGTCAGGAAGAGGGGGGGGGGGGGGGGGGGGGGGGAGGGGGGATATAATGATCACCTGCCTATAGAATTTTCTTTTGCTTTTGCCCTTAAAAGGGTGGTTGACACATTAAGGTTTACAGCTAGGCTGGGATTTGTGTACATTTTGGCCTAATATTTCTGATTTAAGCAAACTCCTAATTAGTCACTTTTCATGCTTGTTATGCCCCCCCATTAAAAAAAATTCACCTGAAACTACAGAGGGATAGGACTGTCTTCATTCATTTTTGTTATTCAGAATTCCTGCTGTTTGTATGTTGATACTGACTTAAGCAAAATGTTGATTTGTATCCGTGTATTCTTTAAAATATGGCAATTGACAGAGGCTGGATCACAGAAAGTTTCACTCTTCTGAAACTAAAAAATTTCTGCCATTTTAAATTCCATAAAGGTTTGGAAAGTGTGGTGGTTCTGAGGCTGGGAAAAATGCAATGGTGAACACGGGATGCTCTTGGCATAGGGGTATTCACAGAATGAAAGTTAGGAATGACTTCATGATGGGCGGTGACGACATAAAGTTCTGCCAATAACTACTGCATGAAAATGATATGCAAGTGTCTTTCCTTTCCTTCATTCTTTTGTTAAGTACTCCATCATACTGTATATGATGTTCATTTAGTTTTAACTAGCCTAAAGTAGTTTCGACTAAAAATCAACAGCAGTACCGAAACACCACAACAGGCAACAGCAAACTGCAGAATAGAAATAACAATAGCATAATGGTGAGACGATCAGTCATCATGGATATATATAAAAACTAGTGTAACATGCCTACCCACATTTGACAACTTTGTTGCAGGGGGAGGGAACTACCATGTTTACAAATGACTTAAAACATCTGATGATACTGCCAACTAGATTGAGAACCAAAACAAAAACCTGTACACAGACAGCAGTTACGAGCAACCAAAGAACAGGCAACCTTTAAAGAACTGCTGTATCACATTCACAAAGAACGGATACCCTCTGAAGAACTGCTACATCACATCCACAAAGAACTCACAGGGGTTGCCCATGGCCATGCGGAAGGACTGCCGACTGCCGCTGATGTCTGAAGGGACGGATGATAAATTGGATAGAGGTGGGGCGCCTGGTGCAGAGGGGGCGCCCAATCTCCGTGTGTTTATTAAGCTTGCATCCGTGTCACTGCCGCTGCCCGACTTGCCAGATTTGTCTTTGTCCTTCTTGCTGCTGCCTGAAGCACTGCTTCCTGTAAATATAATTGTTAAAATGTTTTATTATTGGAGGAAAAAAGAAAAGAAATTTCTTGTGTTTTAACTGGCCACCTCATCCTGTAAAATATCAAAACCAATCAATTATAAGCAAGTCAAATAAATAAATGAGTGAAAATCAGCCAACCAAGGAACTAAAGGCTATGCTGAATCAATTGTCATCATCTGTAACGGCAAGGCCTTAAGAGAGATCTTGCAGTTCCTGAGTTTTTCAAGGTTTTAACGTCCGTTATGAACCCTGGTTGATAAGAATGCTGGGATCTCATTCGGGAGACCCAGGTTTGAATCTTCAGACAAAGGCAAAAATAAAATCCTCATATGTAGCCCGAGGTGAGAATACTAGTCTTAGGGTCCTGAATCCTCAAACTCAAAACCGTCTATGATCATCAAATGCCCTAAAGAGAGATCAACGCAAGCAGGAAAGACCAAGATGGAGGGAGGCGCTTCTCATCGAAGGATGTATGAAGCCGTGTCAATAAAGCTGGAAGGAAAAAATATAGGCAGACCATATACACATAAAGATTATAATGGGGAAAGCTGCACATCACAGCAAAAGATAGAATGACTTGTCATGAGTTGGTTGAGGGCCTATGCTCCATTGGGGAATAAAGAGCAGAAACTGAAGAAGAATTGAAGAAATAAAACAGAGACCCTTAACCATCAAACCAAGCCCTTTGTAAACTTGTTTAAGACTGGATTTTACATCCAGTTTTCAACAGGCTGAGGTAGCCAGTTTCAAGATATTTTTCTGTAGTCGCCTCTTAATGATATGCATTGAAGATTACAGTGCTTCTACTCTACTTTCTTATGGACAGCACCTGGGTGATAACAACTATAAAACAAAATTTAAAAAAAGTCAAATAAACAATTTCATAAACAACATATCTTGAGATGTTGACCCCCCCCCCCCCCCCCTGATTAGCTTGAAATAAATAAACATAACACTTGTCAAAAAACCTTCAAACCAAACCACCTATCCAATGACCTAACTATTCATCTCACCAAACCATCCATTCAATCAAGAACTATCCAAACAAACAAATCAACCATCTATCTATCACTCCAACTAATCATCCATCAAACCATAAACTATCCAACCAGCTATCTAACCATAAACCATCCAACCACTATCTATCCAACCATAAACTATCTACCAATAATCCATTCAACCACAATATATCAAACCACGACCGGCTTCAGCTGACGAGCCGTGCTGCTTACGTCACTGGGTCAGGCTAACGATGCGTTAACGCAGCGGTTCTTAAACTGGGTGCCCAGACACCCTGGGGTGACGCAAGCATATGCCAGGGGTGCCGCAGCAATAATCAACAAAAGTCGGCTAAAAATTTTGAAATTAAAAAAGGCATATAGATACTTAAAAGTTAAAATTTAAGTTGTCTTCCCTCGCGACTGTTGAAAATAGATTATTTCTTGTTTGAGAACCGCCGCGTTAACGCATCGCAACCATAAACCATCCAACCATCTATCTATCCATAAACTATCCAACCATAAACCATCCAACCATCAATCAATCAATCAGCTGCCGTCTACACAGTGAAGGTTGGCTGCGATGGATCTCCAACACGCCCTGTCTCTTGGCCTGGTTGTACACTCTCAGACTGCTGCCCATCCATCTCTTGATGTTGTCCTCCCACTTGTATCTTTGCCTACCTCTTGCTCTCTTGCTTTCAAACTTTCCCTTCGGTATGGTTTTTAAAAGTGTATTATGTCTTCTAATGTGGCCAAAGTATTTGAATTGTCTCTTTTTTATTTCTCTCAGTAATTCTCTTTCCATTTGGAGCCTTTCCAAAACCATCCAAATGTCTATCTAAACATAGATCATCCAACCACCATCTACCCAACCATAAACCAACTATCTATCCAACCATAAACCATATATATAAACCATCTAACCAACCATCTATCTATCTACTCAAACATCTATCTATACTATAAAACAGAAAATCCATGATATTAGCAGCAAGGTTTAAGCGCATTTCTGATAATTACCATCACAACCACTAGAGTTAAATCCCTTTGAGTATCCCTTTTCTTACATCCCTTGAAAAATTACTTTGACTAAACTAAATATTGCTGTCAGCTCCCTTGAAACTTAGAGTTTGCCATATTCTTTTAGCTAAGAGGCAAGGAATGAGGTGTCAGTATACAAAAAAAACCCAGATCTATTCAATGGATGTGCACGCCAAGTTCAAGTTCTCAATCAAGACCAAGGTCCAGAGGTGAATAAACAAACAGAACTTTCTGCCTATATAACAGACAATACGTACATGTCTGTCTGAAACATTGTTTAATACTGGTGTTAGTATTACTGGGAATAGTAAGACTCGGGTGCACTTAGGGACAATGATTATAAGAGGTGCTCACCACAAAGTGTTTAAAAAGGTGCAGCCCATCATCACAACAAAGTGTCTATTAGCACTGACCAACAAAAATATGCTTTAAAAAAATATGCCAAGACTGCGTTCCATCAGAAAAACTAAATTCCTGGTATTTGCATTCCTGTACAGAAGATTAAGTCTTATTTAATGGAGAGAAAAAAAGTCAAATGCAGAGGTTTTGAAAGGTTAGGGCAGAAAAGAGATGTTTACAGAAATTTTTAAAAAATACATCTTTTTTAAAAAAACAAGACTGGAGGGAGGGGAAAGTTGAAGGTAAGAACGCAAAAGGTGGACAAATATACAAGCAGGGGGACAATATAAAGAGATGGATCAACAGCATTCTGACATAGTGTACTACCAAGATAAGAAACAGAAAGTGTTTTGGAGATCCATTCTTCACGTCAACCTTTATTGTGGAGACGGTACCTGATTGACTGATATATATTAAATTATTTTAATGTTGATGTTAATCACTTTCTGATTAATTCATTTGTTCTGAGTACCTGTGTTTTGAGAATATCTATTCCGTATTAGCATCCCACTGTAACTGTTTGTTAAAGAAGGTTTTGAGCTCATTATTTCCACTTTGTCATTTATGACTGTGTTATTGTAAAGGTCAGAGTATGCCTTTATCTGTTCTATTCATTTAATCTTTGTGTTTGTGTTTAAAAACTATATTTATGATGCTATATTTGCATCAACAAGTCTTTATTTGCCGAAGAAAGCATTGACACCAAATATTTCCCTTTGTCATTTTAAAGTATATGAGCCAGGTCTTGGTCAGATACGACTGAGCTACTGTAAAACAGTAGACAGTACTACCTAATCCCTGTTAACTCGATCAGATATGACCGGGCTATCGTATAACAGTAGTCAGTACTGCCTGATCCCTGTTAACTCGATCAGATATGACCGGGCTATCGTATAACAGTAGTCAGTACTGCCTGATCCCTGTTAACTCGATCAGATATGACCGGGCTATCGTATAACAGTAGTCAGTACTGCCTGATCTCTGTTAACTCGATCAGATATGACCGGGCTATTATATAACAGTAGTCAGTACTGCCTGATCTCTGTTAACTCGATCAGATATGACCGGGCTATCGTATAACAGTAGTCAGTACTGCCTGATCCCTGTTAACTCGATCAGATATGACCGGGCTATTGTATAACAGTAGTCAGTACTGCCTGATCCCTGTTAACTTGATCAGATATGACCGGGCTTTCGTATAACAGTAGTCAGTACTGCCTGTTCTCTTGTTAACCTGAACAGGTATGGGCAGACAAGTGCATTAGGGAGGATACTAGCCTTATCCTAAAATTAAGAATTATAACCTGAAAGCTTAGTATTGTGACAGGGAGACTAGGCTCTTAGCCTTGTTGGCAGCTGGTCACTCACAGATTAATTAGTCAGTTCAAACATAATAATGTCAACTTAGTCAATCCTAGGTTCATCACTTTTCAATCAGTCAGTTACATATTCAATTCAAACTCAGTCAACCCTAGGTTAGTCACTAATAGATTTGTCACTTCTAATATAAGCACTTCCAATTTAGCCAACCTATGTTAGTCACAAATAGATAAGTTAGTTCTAACATAATCAGTTCTAACTCAGTCAACCCTAGGTTAGTCACAAATAGATAAGTTAGTTCTAACATAATCAGTTCTAACTCAGTCAACCCTAGGTTAGTCACAAATAGATAAGTTAGTTCTAACATAATCAGTTCTAACTCAGTCAACCCTAGGTTAGTCACAAATAGATAAGTTAGTTCTAACATAATCAGTTCTAACTCAGTCAACCCTAGGTTAGTCACAAATAGATAAGTTAGTTCTAACATAATCAGTTCTAACTAAGTCAACCCTAGGTAAGTCACAAATAGATAAGTTAGTTCTAACATAATCAGTTCTAACTCAGTCAACCCTAGGGTAGGTAAATCCTAGGTTAGCCACTCATAGATCAGTCAGTTCAAACCTAAATAATTCTAATTTAGTGAACTCTACGTTCGTCACTCGTAGATAAGTCGGTTATTAAATATTAACACAGTCATCTCTAAGTTAGTCACACGTTAATCAGTCAGGTTTAACATAATTCTAACTCAGTCAACCTTAGATTAGTCACTTATATATCACTTTTAACGTAATCAAAATTAATTTAGTCAACCCTAGGCCAGTCCCTCTGGGATCAGAAACTTCAAACATAATCTATTCTAACTCAGCCACAGCTTAGTTATTCACAAATTAGTCACTTAGATTCCAACTACAAATGCAAAGCAGGCTGCAATGTAACTATTCTGTGTGCTTCCTCTGAGGGTCTAATATGGGCAATATGGGACTTATGACAGCTAACAAAAACAATACTGAATCACACATAAATGTAAAAAACTACCACTAAGACTGGGATAAATGATTTCATGCAGACAACATAGAAAGCATGCCAGGTGGGTTAAGTACAACATCAAATAATTATAACATCACAACTCATTTCTCCATTCTACCTCCAAAAGTTAGATCAGGCGGGTTGCCTCCAGTGCAACATTACTTCATAAACGTTTTCTTTGAGCCTGTGCATTTAATTTGTATCAGGTTTCTCTGCATTGCTGTCTCTAGTAGGAACTTCACCATCTTTTATAATTTACTCAGCGACCAGTAAAGTTTGACTTCAGTCGGTGTTTCTCTTGGCCAAAAGTTTTGCCTTGTTGTATTTAGGACAGTCTTGGAGGACGTGATCTGTTGCCTTTGGTGCCAATCCACAAATGCACACAGCTGATCCGTAAATCTAAAATTTTGTGTACATGTAGCTGTTAAGTCAACTGTGCCCTGTTGCGTAGAATGTCATATATTTGAATCATCCTCAAGGCAGGCTTTTGAAATGGACCTGTGGAGGCGCAGGTCAGTTGAAACAATACTGACAAGAATGACTGTTCTTCTCCTTCACTTGCTGTAAACTCCGGCAGAAAGTCCTGGGTGTTCACCTATATTGGCCTGGTTCCAGGAAGTGAGTGTTGTATGCATATGCATTTTACAGATCTGGCTTGTGTGCAGACTGTTGGTTCCTTGTTTTTTCAAGCAGATGCACTCTGACCTTGAAGGAAAACACTGATTGTAACAATACTGTCCAGGTCCAAACTTGGAACTCCAGGATGAAAGTTTAAAGGTGTAGACAGGTCTTGACTTGTACAAGCCCTAGCACTGCTGCATCCCCAATAGACTTTAGAAACCAGGGTCACTATCGGCAAACCAGCAGTCTACCCTTACACAGCTTCCACACACAAATGTTAATGATAAAGGAATGACTGAAATGATCCAGCAAGACCAAAATGAGCTAGCACGATCAAAATGAGCTCTGTCATAAAATGAGACATTCTGAGAACAAAAACACCAACCTAAACTATTAGTGTTAGTCCGATTGTTAGCTGGATGTTTTCTAGTGGCTACAGAGGCATCACCTGCGCCCCTATCCTTGCCTGCCCTTAAGGAAAGTTTACTGAGGTGCTGCTCTGCTAAGTGCTGTTGTGCCAGCTGCTTGTCTGTGTTTTCCCACAGTCTTTTCAGCTGGTTATAAGTGCTGGACAAGCAGGCACAATCTCTACCCACAGCTGAAACAGCAAGTAAAATGCTGGAGGAGGGGCTGCATGCAGACGATGTCAGTGGGTGCAGATGTGAGCAAAGTCGAGGAAATGTAACTATGTTAAGTGCTTCAGATGTAAAACAGAATCAAGCATATCACTGTGTACATGCACGTTAAACATTTGAATACATCTAATACATTAAAATGGCGGAGCAGCTAGACGCTCGCCGCGGATCGGAAGGTTGTGGGTTCGCTCCCTGTTGGAGCCAGATTTCTCCAAAAAATGACCTTGGCTCCCAGGCCGACCCAGCCTTGAGTGGGTACCGGGTGCAGTCCCGGGAAGTAAAGGCAGCCAGCATGATGCTGACCACATCACCCATCTTGTGCCGATAATGGTCTATAAAAATATTGGTCTAGCCCTATATGCCTAAAGGCGTGGAAGAGGGTCCTTTACTTTATCTTTTTTTTAAACATTAAACATGTACAAATGTCTGTCTAGTGTAGTATTCAATATAATATGTAAAACATCAGAATAAATCTAATACTTTAAAAATTGAACTCAATCTACTAATGTAAAAAAATTTCAGATATAAGAATCAAATATGTGAAACATAAGTCTAAAGATAAATCATCAGACTAAATCTTATATATGAAGTGCTGGACTAAATCTAATACGCAAAACATAAGTCAAAAAAAATAAAACAACAGAGTAAATTATATACATTAAACATAAGGGTCACTCATAAAACATCAGGATAAATCTTATATATAAAGTAGCAGACTAAATCTAGCACATAAAACATCTGACTAAATCTAGCCCACTAAATCTGTAATTAAATCTAGCACATAAATCATCTGACTAAATCTAGCACACTAAGTTGCTAACTCTAGCACATAAAACATCTAAGAACGCATGGGAATGCCCTGAGTGCTGTGATGTCAATTCTTGACTCAACTCAATAAAACAACTGACTAAATCTAGCACATAAAACATCTGACTAAATCTAGCACATTAAATTTGCAGCTAAATATGGTGCATAAAACGTGATTAAATCCGACACATAAAATGTGTGACTAAATTTAACACATAAAACCTCGAAATATGTCTAGCACATAAAACAAATGACTACCTAGGATATAAAACATATGACGCTGGATGTACGATCATTAAATCAATCAGAAAACCACACACCTGGCCCAGCACAAGACAGCTACTTTTTTTATGGATGGATTAGACAGTCATTTTCCTGTACCTCAGAACAGAGCACAACCCATTACACAGCTACATGTATTTGACATTTAAGTGCACATGTGTAAAGTCACACCAGACAACAGAACACACACTCCAAGACTACACTGAATATGACACATTAAGGCAAACCTTTAGATTAAAAAGAACAATTGTGGTAAGTAAAGTTTACAGACCACTAAATGAACTAAAAATAAAAAAAAACTATAACAACAGTGAAATGTATGTAGGAGACATAAATTGCTGATATAGACAACAAGTCAGCCGAACAAAAGACAAAGAATAAAACATTTGGCTTAATCTAGCATATAAAATATCTATTAAATCCAATATATAAAACATTCAACTACATCTAGCAAATAAAATATCTAACTACATCTAGCACATACAATATATGACTAAATCTAGTATATACAATATATGATTAAATCTGATCTACAAAATATGTGACTAGATCTAGCAAATAAAACATCTGACTAAATGCTTATACGGCATGTCTAAATCTGCATATGCTGAGATGTACTATCTGACATAAGAATAACCAATGTAGCATAAACTAGCAATATAATCTGTGTTAACAATGTTTTCCTAATACAGACTGAACAATGTTTTCAATGTATCACATATTTGAATTGCAGAGCTCTCTTTGCACAGAACATTTCTTACAGAACATTTCTCACAGAACATTTCTTACAGAACATTTCTTGCAGAATATTTCTCACAAAACATTTCTCACAGAACATTTCTCACAGAACATTTCTCACAAAACATTTCTCACAGAACATTTCACACAGAACATTTCTTACAGAACATTTCTCACAGAACATTTCTTACAGAACATTTCTCACAGAACATTTCTCACAGAACATTTCTCACAGAACATTTCTCACAGAACATTTCTTACAGAACATTTCTCACAGAACATTTCTCACAGAACATTTTTCACAGAACATTTCTCACAGAACCTTTCTTACAGCAGTATTCTTACAGAACTTCCTACATTTCTCTGCATAGAGCTTTTCTTATAAAAATCTTCATAAAGAGGTTTTTTATACAGAACATTTCTTACAATAGCATTCTGATAGAACTTCCTACAGAACTTTTCTTAGATAACTTCTCTTGCAGAACAATTCATGTAGGACATTTCTTACAGAAAAGTTAAAGCACACTTTTCTTGCAGAACAATTCTTATAGGACTTTTCTTACAGAACAATTATAACACAACTTTTCTTACAGAACAATTCATGTAGCACATTTCTTACAGAACAGTTATAACAAAATGTTTCTTGCAGAACAATTCATGTAGAACATTTCTTACAGAACAGTTAAAACACAACTTTTCTTGCAGAACAATTCATTTAGGACATTTCTTACAGAACCATTATATTACAACTTCTCTTGGAGAACAATTCATTTAGGACATTTCTTACAGAACAGTTAAAACACAACTTTTCTTCTAGAACAATTCTTATAGAACTTTTCTTGCAGAAGCATTCTTAGATGTTTTTACGTAACTATTCTTACAAAAGTATTTTTACAGAACTTTTCTTTACCCCAGAAAAATATATTCTTACAGAAGTATTCTTATAGAACATCCATTGTTGTTACCTTACTATGTATGACAGAAAGGAATGTGTATTTGCTAAATTTTCAACATACAATTTGACAAACAAATGGTCCCTTTCAAAGTAAATCCACACAGGTCAATGAAATAAGTATAATGGTGTATACCAAGAAGTGCAATGACAGAACCCCACCAAAAAAAATCTATACAAATAAACAAATATATAAGGAAGATGCCTCTAAAACTGGACAGTTCACAAACTGAAATGATATGGAGTGTATTTTACTCAAATATAAATTAAACTGAAAATGGCAAACTGAAAGATGAATATGTAACAATAAAGTATAAGTTCATTATATGGAGAACCTGCTTAGCCAAGAAGAAAGATGCTCGCCTGCTTGTCCAAGTGTCTCATGTTTAAACCCTGTATCTTCCTGTGTGGCCCCATATTGACGGAAAAAACAAAAAGACCCACTGCCCCTCCTAACAAACATGTAGCAAACTGCGACTAATAAGAAGTTTCCCTGTGAAGTCGGAGTTCATTTGCCTGAGAGGCGGGGGAACCAGCAATCTGCATCAAGTAAGCCAGATCTGTAAAAATGGAAATGCAGGCGAAACTCAAGTTCTGGAATAAGACAAAATTCTAGATGTGGATGACCAACCAGAACAAAATCACTATAATGTTGTTTGATATGGCCAAAGTATTAAATTTTCTAAGGCAGGATGCTGAGCCAGTTTTCTGGGATGTTTGCATCTGTCAGTTTTGTCTTATTTTTTTAATCAACAGTATTATAGGAAATTTTCCAAAACTTTTCAGTTCAAAAGCTACAATTTTCTATTCCATTAATTGTGAAATAGTCCACGATTTCTATATCTTACAGGAAAGTTGAACATTCCCAAATGTTTTATTTACTGTCCCAACACAAGCCAGGTAAAAGCCTATATGAAAATGAGGTGACCGGAACTCTTCCTAGCTGCCTTTTCCTGATTCCGCTCAGGTTGCTCTTTTAAGGTCTCAAACATCTGAAGTACAAATATGCTCAATTTGCTTCTTCTGCTACAAACTGTTGAAACTTTTTACAAAACTACCCTTACATGAGAAACAAAGTTAAAAGGTACACTCCCTGTGTGGGTTCTGGGCACCCATTTGGCACGGGGGGGGGGGGGGGGGGGGGGGGGGGGGATGCAGGTAATAAATGGGGATTGGTTGGTTGAAACTGACAAGTGCAGATATTGCAAGCTGTAAACCAAAAAACACAGTATGTCAGTCACACTTGTGAGGGCAAATGCAGACACAGACGACAGAGCGAGGCAAGTTACAGTAAATATCTTAAAAATTTAGCAATTACTATTCCCCAACACAGGTTTTAAAAAGAAGGTAATAAAGGTTTTGAAAATGTGGTCACGCACGCATGCACACACATGCACAAACACAAAATCAAAAGTCATGTTAGTTATTTTTAAAATGCAAACCAAACAGCTGCAGAAAAAGGAAATATCCCAGAAAAGCAATAAGCGGGTAGCAGATAGCATTTAAAAAAAGCATATGCAACATGCAAGGAAAAGAAATATCCCATGAGAAAATGTATTTATAAAAAACAATGTTAATTGTTTTCATATGCTGCTGTAGATTAGTAATTTGGCACGAGATACATTTACATGGGAAGCCTCGGTAGCACAGTGAACTAAATACTTTGCTGGCCCAAAGGTCTAGAGTTCATATCTACAATGGGGCACATTTTTCAGCTGAACTAAGGCTCCTGTGACAACCCTGCTTAAAATGGGTCCCAAGAAATGTCCAGGGAAATAAAGGTGGCAGGTGTGATGGTGACCATAACACCATATGACTCAAGTATCAATGGGGGAAAAATCATTCGTATACATCTACAGGAAGATTTAGCTAAGTAACTTAGGATGAGATATACTTATAAGTAGTTTTAGCTTAGCAATTTGGTATATGGTTACACCTATAAGCAGTTTTAACTAAGTAATTAGGGATATGGTTACATCTATAAATACTTTTAGTTAATTAAACATATGGTTATACTTATAAGTAGTTTTAACTAAGTACTTATAGTTACATCTATAAGCAGTTTTAGCTAAGTAATTTTGGATATGGATAAATCATAAGTAGTTTTAGCAAAGGAATTTGGGATGAGATACATCTCTAAATAGTTTTGGCCAAGTAATTTAGGATGGGGATACAGCTTAAATTTGCAGCTAGTATCTCCCCCATAAGGCTGCATTTTTTTTCCAGCTCTTTTGTTAAAAAGCTTATAAATGTTACTTATTTCCTTTACTTATGTTAGCTTTCTGGTTTTTTCAAAGCCTTTTCAATTCTATTTGTAATAATTTCCTAATGGTTGGTGGCTTTTGGTCAGTCGAACGAGAGTCTCATCATAAAGACTGCAGTAAATGAGACATCCACCACAGCCAACCTCCAATGTGGAGACAGCCCAACATTTAAAAAAAAATAGTTATAATGAGTGATCTAGCTCTCAATGTGCTAGCATTAATTTTTTACGACATTCTCAACATTATTAACAAAAACCACACCTCCATGCCTTAAGTTTCTCTTCCCTATCGTTTCGCTACTGACTGACCAATATTTGCATCTACACCAGCAGTTCTCAAATGTGGGTCACGACCCTTTTGTGGATCGAGCGACCCTTTCACAGGGGTCGCCTAAGACCATCGGAAAACACATATTCACTGAAGTTATGAAGTAGCAACGAAAATAATTTGATGGTTGGGGGGGGTCACCAAAACACGAGGAAATGTATTAAAGGGTCCCGGCACTAAGGAGGTTGAGAACCACTGATCTACAGAGGAAAACAGGTCACACACAACTCAACAGTCCACAGATATGTGGACTTGTCTCCGCATTTCTGATTTGGCTTGCTAAAAAAAGGAGGTCCCAGATGCTCTAAAATGATCCAAATACATTACAGAATGCAAGCATACAAGACTTTTCATGGAGGGTCTGTGTCAGAAGAAGGAAATCTGTGACGAAAAAGGAAAATGTTGAAAAAAAGTGAAATCTGAAGGAAGAAGGACATCTATAAAAAGAAATATGCGCGAAAAACAATATCTACAGATAAAGGAAATGTGGGAAAAGACTGAAATATACAAAACGTCATAAATCGGTGAGAAGAAAGAAAATTTGATAAAAGAAAAAACACCTGTGAGATATATCATTTCCAGTTCGTTCAGAAAGCTTTTTTTTTTTTTTTTTGAGTTGATGAAAAAAATAATAGACGGAGCGGGAAAAAGCTGAAGGAAGGAAATCTGAATACAGGAAGTCTGATAGTAAGTAAGAAATTTTAAAGTAAGCAACCTCAAGCAAGTAAAAGTGAAGGAAGGAGTTACCTGAAGCACTGTGGACACTGCCAGTACTGCCACCTCCAACTGTGCTCCCATGGATGCCTATTCCCGGAGAAGGAACACCAGGTGCCATATCCACAAAACTACCCACAAAGCTGGCATTGTCTCCGCTGTTGAGGACGTAGGCTGGGATGTAGTGGACGTTCTGGGGCAGGAAGGTGCCGGAGCTGTAAGGAAACTGGCAGGTGGTCCAGGAAGGCGGCGGCAACGGTGCTAAAGTATCACGATCGGCTTCAGACACTGAGTCCACATCTTCCAGATTCAAAGATGCTAGATCTGAAATAACAATTTGGAAAGGTCTGCCTATTAGTCAGATTAGAAATAATGACATAACATCAAAAAAGAGATGAAAAAATCTTTAATAATAAAATATCTAAGTTAGGTCTGGTATGAAGTTGTAGTGGTACTGCATCAAAGCAAGAACAAAAGTGAAGTTAGTGGAAACAAGAAGAAGAAGAAGGAATATGAGAATATTATGAATTCTGAATAATAAGAAAATATAACATTACATCCCAGTCAAGCACACTCTTTCATGACACAAAGCACATGGATGACTGGCAGTAAGACACAGCTATAATCAAAACAGTAACTTACCTGGATAAATGGGCGGGCCTGTGATTGCAGCAAAAAAAATTCAGAAAGGATTCATGAGGTTTGGTATAGAAACATACAAGGAGGCTTCAAGTGAACACCTCAAAGGTGCAATAGAAATTACAATAACCATGCCATTTGTCTTGTAACCTAAGAATATTGTTGTTAAGGATGTCAAGAATGTTAAGCACATCACATCATGGTGCAGACAAATACAGTAATGTCATAACGACGGTTTAAAGATGGCCACCCAACCTTTGACAGGCACCGAGGTTTTCATTTGTAGACCCGCTCACAGTCATAAAATAAGAAGTGACATCTCAAGATAACTATGTTCTGGTAGTGTTGCAGTGCTAGCTTGCTTACTGATGACCTAGTGGTTACAATATAGCCAAATCTATAAAACAGATGTCTGTGCAACATTTAAGTTCTGAAACAAGGCCAAAGTTCAGAAATGGAAGAACAAGCAGAACTTTTGCCAGAGTTTACAGCTGGTGAATTCTAAGAAGAAGATCGTATACAGGAGTTAGTCTCTCCCTGCAACACAATTTACCTGCCTGCTGAAAGCATCACACAAAGCAGTTCCAGTGACCCTCCTCATGAAGTTCAGTAAAAACTGTACTCATGAATTGAATGACATTTTCAAGAAACAAACCCATAACCTTTAGAGTGCAAGGAAAATAGCTTGATCATTTGGTCTTAAAGACTCCCAGATTTTTTTTAACTGGGCTCCTAAGTCAAATAAGTAAGTCTAAAATTGGTACAGGGAAATGTACAAGCAGTCCTATAGCAGGTGCTGCCACTAAGATGTCTTCTCTGTGCTTTCTTCTCAGCGTTCACCAGCTGTAAACTCCAGGAGGAAGATCAAGTTGTTCATTCACTTCTAGATTTATCATGCTCCAGAACCTGAGTTTTGCATGCACATTCACTTTACTGATGTGGGTTATGAATATGCAGACTTTGTTGGGGCTCTCACCTCCCATTGGACTTTGAAAGAAACACCTTCTTCTGGGCTTAAGGGATGTAGTCTGTAAGTCTATCCGCCCCCCCTCCCCCACACAATAGGGACCATAATCTCACATGGGACCACTGAGATGTGTTAATTCTTCACATGTCTTAGGCCAGTGGTTCTCAATTATTTGACCCGCAGACCCCCTCTTATTTTCAAAGGCCTATTTTGGTCCCCCTTATTTCTAGTAGTCATATTACAAAGAAAAGAGTAAATCTATGCAAGAATTGCAAACACTGAGGGTTGAGGGTGGTTTTTTTCCCCTTCCTTCTAAATGATATCACCCTTGGGGGTTCACAGACCACTGATTAGGAACCACTGTTCTAGGCCATGACAAATGAGTTGTAGTGCCCAGCTTCTTTCATGGTAACCTTTCCTTCCAAGACAATTCTTGAAATAATCTGGCACACTTTTATGCAGCTGCAGGGGAAAGTCTTGGCTACCAGGCCAATCCGAGCCTTTAATGGGTACCAGGTAATGTCCTGGGACGTAAAGGGGGTCTGCATGATGCTGACCACTTGCACACTGAGCGCCAACTGGTCTATTTAAATACAATACTAGCATCATATATCTAATACTAATGGTATTAATGCTAGGATCATATTTTAAAAGACCAATCGGTGAGTGATGTAATCAACATCATTCCAGCTGCCTTAACCATGGAAATTATCTGCTACCCATTTTAGTCTGGGTTGACCTGGGTCTGAGGCCCCATTTTTTTGGGTGGGGGGGAGGGGACTAAACCCACTGCCCCTAACAAGCATGTCTTAAAATTCTACTTATTAAGGGGGGGGGGGGTTTCCTTTGAAGTCAGCCTCTGCACAAGAGGCAAGAAACCAACTCTCGGTCAGATGCACTCTGACTGGAGGAAAAACCCCCTATTAAGGGGGCAGAAGCAAAGATCATCACAGTTTAACAAGCAGCAGAAAGTGACCAGAGGATCTGGTCCCCGTACCCAACATTCAAAGAAATGGCAGAATGGACGTATAATCAGATCACTACTGGTACCATCAGAATTAGAAGGCTGGGCTGTCTGCTGAAGATAGGGACGGAGCGCTAATGGTCATGCTCCCGAGTGCTGTGATGTTTGTTTTCAAAACAAAATTTTTGCCAATTTAAATAAAAATAAAAAGAAGAACATTTCATCACCTCCGTAGTAGTCCCCAAATATATAGTAGCACTGTTCTGAGAAGGTCAGTTTGTTGACTGTGTGCCGGATGTAGCCAGCTTTTAGTAGGTGACAAGCATATTTTCGGGCATCACGGCGGTCAGAAAATCCTTCTACATGTGTGAACAACCAATCTACTAGATCAGCACCTGTGGAATAGATTTTATAAAGGGTAGAATAATTGTATTCTTGTTTAGTTCTTCCTTGTCTATCCTGGAAAAGAGATACCAAATAGTTGTTTAAAATGTCCTCTATTTAATCTAGAGTTAATAGATGATGATGGAAGAATAGGCAAGAGTCTAAAGAGCTACAGGACTAAAGAGGTGGACAAGAATGAAGAGTTGTAAGAGAAGGAGTTGCAAGAGAAAGAAGAGTTGCAAGAGAAAGAGGAGCTGCAAGAGAAAGAGATGTCAGAGAAGGAAAAGAAAGAGTTGTCAAATAATGAGGAGTTACAAGAGAAGGAGTTTCAAAAGGAGTTACAGCAGAAGAAGAAACTACAACAAAAGAGTGTTGCAATAGAAGCAGGAGTTGCAAGAGAAGGAAGAACTGAACACACACAAAAAAAAATGAAGTTTCAACAGAGAGAAAGAACAGGGGCAGGATGAGGAGGAGTTGAAATAAAAAGAAATGCAACAGTAGAGGAAGTTTATCAGAAAGAGAAAGAAGAGGTGCAAGAGAAAGAAGAGAAGGTATTTGCAAGATAAGTAGTCATAAGAGAAGAAGGAGCCTATGAGACATAGCATGAACACGTCTCCCATGTTGAATGCTAATCCTCAACTGCTAACAATCGTTTACCTATAAATGCATTAGCTATAGTAATCTTCAGCCACATCCTGTCCCTAATTTCCAGCCCCGAGTCAGGCTGTGCCATCGCCTTCACCACGGAGGCCATGTCTGTGTTGATGGTGAGGTTCAGATCATCGAAACCTGAAACATTCAATTAATATTAAGTATGGGTTCCAGGACTCAATTTCCATTGGGGGGGGGGGGAAAGGAATAGAGAAAGACCAGACCTATTGATCATCTAACAACCATGTTGTGAAAGCAACTAATTAAGGGTCTGCTGTAGCTGAAAGGTGCAGATATCGCAGCCTGGCTGTAAATAACACAACATGTCAACTACACTTTTAAGAATGAAGCAGAAGATTTCACCACCACTATATCTTGCTGGCACCTCTGCTGACAGTGGCTAGCACAATTTTCTGCTGGCTTGGAAGTCATGGGTTCAAATTTGCAATAAGGTGGACTGTAGAAAAGTCACCATGCCTATGCAGAGTAGAGGATATGTTGTCACCTTTCCGTCTTTCCAGATGACAGTATTATACTGGGTTTTAGGAAGGCATGGGCACCAAAGCTTATGGCAATGGTGAGTTTGACTGTCAGGACCAACTCGTGTCAATTAAGGCCATGGATGAAGATTTTCCTCACCACAGCACAAATCTTGGGCAGTATTGTAGAGACCATGTGTTGACTGTGCAGCAAGATCCCTTTCTCTGTCTGCCTTATTTAGTCTAAAGGAAAGGTAACACTAAAATGTCTGGAACAAAGCAAGCTGCAGAAGCTAAATGATAAGATAAGCAGTTCCCTATGTGGGTTCCGTGACTCTATTATAGGGAGAAATCACTGTAAAATTGTATAAATATGTGCCATCTTCATAGGGGAAGTTAGCTGCTGTGGATAAGTCATTCCACTGATGTATTTGGGAATACCATTTGTCAGGGCCCAATCCCTTCCATGTGCAACTCTCATACCACCTGAAATATTGCCGGTCAATAAATTGTTCAATCTACTCTTTGTATTTTCTTTGTTCAAACTGACAACAGAAGAATACTGTTTTGATCTCACACAATTTGGGCTTTTTGTATTGTTTTTGGATGGTACGCAGTACTGGCCCCATTTTTAGGTATAACGGTTTCAGCTCACAGTAATAAATACTTTGTGGTTAGCACCAGCACTTTATATATAAACATATATATAGTAGTACTTTGTGGTGAGTACTGGCACTGTTTGTTTGGTTCTAGGAAAGAAAACTGCAATCCACTGTCATCAAACTGTCCTTCTTAACAATGTCCAAATGCCAGGAGAACAGTCTATAACAATAACTACGTTTTCACACACAAATATAAATAAATGAATACAAAAGAATGAAATCTACCACGTTCTGACTCCGGTATAGAGCTGGTTAATGATGATGAAGTGGTTGAGGTCATGTTGCTGACAGAAGGCGCGCTAACTCCCACCCGTGCTCCCATGTACTGTTCCCTCATGGCGGTCGTGTGGGCCACCCAAGCTGAGGGGTCAATTGGACGAACTGGCTCTTGCCGTGGAACAGTGAAGTAACCTTTGGGGTTTGGATCCCAGCACTTGGCGACGACTAGAACAATAGGACTGGAGAAGCAAATATGGTGTCAAATCAAAAATGTATGCCATCTTCATAATGGAGGTCTGTAAGTTGTGAAATCATGAATATTGTGCTTATCGGCATGGCACATGGTGATGATGACAATGGAGGTTATCAACAGTTGATATGTGTGTCCAACAGACTTGTGGAATATTATGTGATGCTGCCTCAATTCCTTCCGTGGTACTACTCTCACAGTATTGTTTGAACCTCAGAAGAAGAGCCAATGAATTAACCACCTGCCATAGGAATTATAGAGTGCAGATACAAACAGATAGGGAACCCTCGAGGCGTAGAAACATTATTACTACATAATAAAGAAATTGTACTGACCAGCACTCACAGAAAGAAGAATAAAGGTAGAAGAATAGGCTACATTCGTGTGTTGGAATTTGGAAGCTCAAACGAGTGCTCAAACACACGCACACAATCTAAAATAAATTTTTGTTTGTTAATTTTGACATTTACAGACTCAATTTTGACATCCGGCCGTAGGAAATTCCAAGACTCCTCTTACATTAAGTAATTTCTATGTTAATAACAGATCCAACTCTATAAAAATTCACACATCCAACTCTACAAATCTTCACAGACTCAACACTATAAATTCACAAACCTAACTCTGCACTATTTGTTGGTCCACTCTATAATATCTACAGATCCAACTCCACATTATTCAAATATTGAACTCTGTAATATTCACCTCTATAACATTCACAGGTCCAACTCTATAATATTCCCAAACACAACTTTATAATATTCCCAATTTCACTTACAATTTTCACAAAAAATAACTATAATATGCACAGGGGCAGATTCTAGAATATTCATAGTTATTTCTTCTTCTGTCAGCTCTGTGGCTAAGTCGATGTGAACGCTTTGTAATGCCGGGATGCTGGGTTCGATCCCAGCGGCAGGCCATGCGCCTTGCGTTGGTTTCGACAGTGGTATCAAGAAAGCCTACCGTCCAGAAAGCAATGGCAAACTACTGGACGTAAATTTGCCTAGAAAAACCACACAACAGCCAGGCGCTGTTGCGGTTGGTTCTGCAACATCCTGTATTGTATACGTAGCTAACAACATTTCTTCTTCTTAGAGTTTACTAGCTGTAAACTTCAGCGCAATATTTGGTTCTTCCTCTATTTTTGGACTTTGATCTTGACCCAAAAACTTGAATTTTGCATGCATATTCATTTTACAGACATATTTAGATGTAGATTATTGGTTTCTGGCCTCCTAGATAGATGCTTTTCGACTTCAAAGAAAACACATTCTACTTAGTCACCTTTCACAACATGCTTCTCAGCAGGGCAGTGGGTTTTCCCTTTCCCCACCATAATGAGGCCTTGGAACCTAGAAAGGGAATTCACTGGTCTAATTCTTTAGTATTCACAGATATAACTCTATAATATTCACATATTCAACTCTGTATTATTCACATATTAAAATCTACCACATTTACATAATCAATTCTATAATATTCACAAATCCAATTCTATGATTTTGATAAATCCAACTCCATGATATTCATATATTCAGCTCTGTAATATTCCCCTCTTTAACATCCACAGGTCCAACTCTACGATATTCACATAAAAGTTTGTTTGAATTCAATGGCTATGATCTCCGGTGGAAAATCTTCATTGTTCGTCTATTTGGACTTTGGCTTTGTACCAGTAGCTGAGTTTTGCGTGTACACCAGTTTTACTGGCTTATTTGTGTGCAGTATGTTGTTCCTTGCCTCCTGGGCAGATGTACTCCGACTCTGAAGGAAGACTATCCTATCTCTAAGACGACTGTTTCATCAGACACAATGTAGCCTTATTTGTGTGAAGGTCTCTTTACCCCATTTTTTTCTACAAGTATTACCCTTTGAGAACCCATCCAGGGCAGCCATGCGCACACTGGTTGGTGTTCAAGGGAAGGCAGGGTCAGAACTTGAGCATTCCCGGCCATCCAGGAGAAAGCCTTCGATAGGATTTCTATGTAATTCTGACAAACCCAACTCTATGATATTCACATGTTAAACTCAAATTAAATTTGCAGGTTCAAGCTAACTAACAATCACAGACTCACCCAGGTTTCTGTACAGCTTCTCTCAACGTTTTCACGGCATCATCATTGCTCATATTCTCAAAGCTGACGCCGTTGACTTCCAGAATCATATCTCCTGGCTCTACCCTCCCATCCTGTGCTACAGCCCCTCTGTAAACAAACAAACAATGTACAAGAGAAACTCCTGAAGCTGTATTTACTGTTGTCCCCATGTGGATTCTGGGCATAGGTAAAAGAACCTGGTGGATTGGGGAGGGGGGGGGGGGGGGGGGGGGGAGTCTCTCAAGGGAATTTTTTGGGTGTAAAGAAGGCTTTTAGTGGTCCTCAGCATCTTCCCACAGACACACACAGTTTCAATTTTGTAAGGTGACTAAATATTAACTTTGTATAACAAAATATTCTTCAAAAGCATCTGTTTTTACATGACACATTATTTCAAGTGCCAAATAGCATTTTTAGGATAAAAGGCCATACACCAAATAAATATGATAAATATACTGGAAATAATGTGAAATTTATAAACAAATACTTTAAAAGATAACTGCTATTTATGGTTAAAGTGACTATCTTAGCTCCCCCTTACAAAATTATTTCATGGAAAGCAATCCCCTCTCATCACCCCCTCCAACACCGATTTTTAAGGGGAGGGGGGGGGGGGGGGGGGTTTTAGTAATTAGCACCACCCCCGAATCCCTCAATTATTTGCCTTAAAAAATGTGTAAGGTGCTGATGTGAGGAGGATATAGTGGGAAAAGGGGTTGTGTGGGTGTGTTGCTAAGGCCAAACACAACAGAGCAGGAATTGTCATAACATTTCATCACTTTCTGGCTGAAATGAAATTACCAGGTACACAGCACCAGTACCATTTTTCAGCACTACTGAAATAGAAATTGTGTGGTGTGTACTGGCACCGTTTATTAGACACCTTGTGTTGAGTAGCAGTACCTTTATTCTTCTAGAAAAAAGTTGTGGCAACCACTATTCCAATTTGCCTATTACACAATAAAACAGGCACATCTCACCACTCTCTCCCTAACATGACATCACTATCTCAATTAGTTTATTCACACCTAAACATTCCCTATTACACAACAAAACAGGCTGGACAAAACATTTCAACACTCTCTCCCCAAGATGACACTGCTATCCCAGTTTGTTTATTCACACCATAAACATTCCTTATTACACAACAGAACAGGCTGGACATAACATTTCATCACTCTCTCACCGACATGAAGCCCTAATAAAGTCATTCAATGACTCACCCTTTCATGATGGACCCCACGTAAATACCTCCATCACCACCTTTGTTGCTCTGACCCACAATACTGATCCCTAAGAAATTTACTGTGTCTGAAATAGCAAAGGAGTGCAAAACAGCACAATTATTACCACATCCTATATTATCCCTTTACATTACGTGTATGCCCCAAAATAAGACCTAACCCCAAAACAAGTGTTTGCCTGATTTTTCTGGATGCTCGTGATATTAGCCCTACCCCAAATATAAGCCCTAGTTATGCCCGTCAGCCAGATGGATGCATTTCTTTGGTATGTGCAATACACACGGATGTGTTGAATTATATAGAAATGAAATTAACTCTTAGAATTATTTTAATAAATGTAGAATCTGAATTTTAATAAATGTACATTTTTATACTTAAATATTATACAGTTTCTTGTGCGTTAAAAAATAAGACATCGCCTGAAAATAAGTTCTAAGGCATCTTTTGGAGCAAAATTTAATATAAAAGTAAAAAAAAAAAGGAAAAAAGTAAAGATCCCTTTTCACGCCTGTAGGAGCATTGGGCATATGGAAAGAGCACCCATATTTTTACAGACCAATCGGCATTAGGTGGGTAATGTGGTCAGCATTAAGCCAGTCATCTTTACTTCCCCAGGACATACATCCTAGTACCCAGTTTAGGCTGGGCTGACCTGTGACGCTCCATACCACGATAAAATCTGCGCAGTCATCAGTGGGTTTCGATAGCGGTACGTTGGAATCACGGCGCCTAAGCCACCAATGCCGCAAAATGTAATATAAGACACTGTAATTTTCGAGGAAAGACAGTATTAACATATTACTTTTTACCAAACTACCACATTACATATTACCACACTTCATATTACAAAATTACATTCTGTTGCTGCTATGCCATGGACTGTTTTGCGTGCAGTGGGCAAATCAGGAAGGGAATGAGAATGAAGGAAGAAATGATTGCAGAAAGAATGAGAGCTGAACGTGTGAGAAGAAACACACTACTAAACGTATATGTTGGCTACAACGATCCTGAAATCTCATGCTCTAATTGTGGAAGACTTTTCTTAACTCAGGCGGGCAGGTCTTGTTAGTAACACTCACCATTGCCATGTGCTGTATGAGTTTCATTCCTCCTCACAGCACAGTATATCACTACTGTCTGGAAAGAGGGAAAGGTGCCAACATTGTTGCTGTTGGCACATTTCTGCCTTTTCCAGCGACAGTATTATTTTGTGCTACATCAATCAATCATGTGCCATCTCCACAGTGAAGGTTGGCAGCAATGGATCTCCAACACGCCCTGTCTCTTGTCCCTGTTGTAAACAGCAGCTTGTCCATCTCTTGATGTTGTCCTCCCACTTGTATCGTTGCCAACCTCTTGCTCTCTTGCCTTTCCCTCCAATTTGGTTTTTAAAAGCATATTTCATTGTGATCAAAGTATCTCAACTGATTTAATTTCTTTCAGTAATTCTCTTTTCATTTGTAGCCTTTATAAAACCTCTCTAATGGGCTGTTTTTGTTTCCATGAAATACAACCTATTCTTCTGTATACCCACATTTTGTGCTACAGGGAAGCAAAGGAAATTACAGCCCATGGTTTCACGGCACCCTGTTCCCATGAATGCAACCTCAATACCTGTATCATTCATGTCCCGCCTGTATACCTCTTTATACTGTAGTGGAGGCCGACTTCGATATTTTCTAATCTGGTCTTATCACTTAATGCCAAGCACTCCTTTTAGGTACGTGAAAGCTATTCAGCTGTTTCTATAGGTATGAATAAGTCCACTAGGTTCCATTACTGTAAAGAAGAGTGCTGAGAACACAAATTTGACCTGAAGTTCCTCTCCTCCATAGCACAAAGCCTGTATTGTAGAGACTGGCTCATTTTGCCTGCTTTGTTTTATTCCAAAGGGAAGTCAACACAAATACATTGGGAACAAAGCATGCTGCCGAAAGGGTTGGATCAGAAAAGCAGGAATGTTCGGGCCATGTTTTGCCCATGTAGCACAATCCCTCACTTGGCCTGCTTGTTTATTCCAAAGGAAAGGTAACACCAGTACATCTGGAACAAAGTATGCTGCAGAAGTTGTCAGATCAGAAGAGCAGTGCTGTCCACTAGTCAGTGTTTCCCTTCTAGACCAGTTACCAATCAAAGCTAAGGGTAGTTTTTGTCAAATAAAAATAAAACATTTCAAAGAAGATGAGATACCCCGTGTGGGTTCTGGGGCCCCATTGTGGGGAAAACAAGAATAGACCCACTGCCTCCCCAAAAGCATGTCATAAGAGTCGACTAATTGGGGAGCTTTCTTTGAAGTCGGAGTGCATCTGCCGGAGAGGCAAGGAACCAACAGTCTGTATTCAAGAGAATGAGATCTGTAAAACTGATGCACACGCAACACTCAGGTTCTGGAGCAGGACTGCAGTTCAGTAGTGGACGAGCAACCAGAACCTTCTGCCAGAGTTTACAGCTGGTGAACGCGAAGAAGAAAGAAGATGAGAGCGTGAAACTGGTTACAAAAACATTTCAAAGCAGAAGGAGATGACAGATACAAAACACTAGGCACTTACCCATATTTAAAGTAACTGTGATAATATTCAAAGACATTGTAGAATCTGTTATACTGCTAAACGAAGATGCCTGTGATTTAAAAAACAAAATTGCTATTTGTGGTCGACAAAAAATACTAACAACAAAACAAGACAACTAGCATTCAAAAGGAACAAAATGTGAGTAGTCTCAACAATAAAGGTTGGCTACAGTGTACCCACTGCCATCTCTGGGAATACTGTGTGGTAAGGACACAATCGGTCTCATGGACTCTGAACCCTAGTGCTTGAGGAGCATGAAATAATGAGTGCGCACGGCAATGAACTAAGGCTGATAGAATGGCTCCTTCCACTTCTCTGTTCAGTAAAGTTTACTTTCACTTGTGTAGATAGTGCAACATAACATAGCATCTATAAAGGCGCAGTTAGCATTCTGTACTGTGGTATACAGCTAGGCTGCAAAATCTGCTGTTTCTTCTTCTTCTCATTCACCAGCTGTAAACTCTGGATGTATGTTCTAGCTGTCTGTCCATTTCTGGACGTTGGTCTTGTTCCAGAACTTGAGATCTGTGTGTACATCATCAGTTTTACACCTTTTGCTTAATTGTAAGCAGACTGCTGGTCCCTTGACTGTTGGGCAAAATTTAAAGGAAACATGTCTAATTAGTCAACTTTAACAACAATGCACATGGGGGGGGGGGTGGCGGCGGCAGTGAGTCTATTTTTTTCCTCCACCCAATATGGGGCTCCAGAACCCACACAGGTAACAGCTAGGCTGCAATATCTGTGCTTTTCGGGCCCAACACAAAAATTTAGCAAACCTTTAATTAGTCACCCAATTCAACTGCTTGTTAAGCAGCGGGTCTAATTCTTCCTGGTGGCTCCCCAGGACCCACACGGAGAACTGGCGAGATTGATTCAGCAGGGCCTGGATGACTCTCTGTGGGGAGGACAAGATTTCTAATCAGGTTGCCACTGCCATTACCAGAATAATTCTTTATTGGCTAGTGAAGATGCACTGTAGTAAATAAACACTGTCTCCCATTGGTCCTGCTGTAGGAAAGGCATATTTATCTGTGGCAGTAGAAGTTAAGAAGACAGCAAGTGAAATGGTTTGCCCACTTAGAGAGAATGCCTTGTGACACCATACCATACAAAGCATACATGGAAAGAGAAGAAGGATGTAGAGAACGAGGTAGACCAAGAACAAGATGGAAGGATAACATCAGAGAAACTCTACAACAGCACGATGTGCCTATGGTCGAGGCGGCCAGAAGAGCTAGAAACAGAACCTTATATCTCCCTCGACACCCACAGCGGTAAAAGAGGAAGTGAAGAAGGAGAAGAAGAAGTAGAAGTTAATGATGAAGTATGGCAACTGATACCTTGTTGATACCCACCCGGCTAATAGGCGGAGGACGATGCCGCCGTCTTCGGCGCCGGTGGCGTCCATACTTGGAAGACATATTTGTTGAATCTGTAACTGTAGAAAACCTGAGACAAAGACACAAATATTCAGTTACACATTGAGGTTTGTGATTATGTGGAGTTATATAAACATCTTATGAGTTGCTGACAGCATAGCCAAGCAAGAAATAATTTATAGACCAAATGGAAATCAAAAAGAATCCGTCTAAATCAGGGCTATTCAACTTGTGGCTGTGGCAAAATCTGGCCAATGGCCATTTGCATATTTTTTGGAAGATGAGGGAAGAGCTAATATGCTGGAAGACCTACAAACACACAGAGATCCCCAATGGAAAGAGAAAGCCAATCACAGAAATGAATGGAGGCAGTTGATATCTGCAGCAATAAACCTCAAGGGCTTGGATGATGAAAAAGCAGCTTATCACACCTCTGGTGGCTATGAAAGGAGCTGCAGTTGTGCAGTGGTCAGATGTTTGTCTGCTGGTCCAAAGATTTTGGATTCACTCACTGGCCACACAAATTATTAACTGAAAAATTAGCCTGCTATAAGTTTCCCAAACATTTCACTGTGGCTGCTTTGAAAAAATGATTTTTCAGGCCTAATCTGATTCATGAACAAGACTTTACTCAACCTGAATATACATTATGAACAACAAAATATCTTCTCAAAGTCTTTACCATGTAGTGTTCTTCCTCTTCTTCTTAGCGCCCACTGGCTGTAAACTCCAATGGAAAGTTGTGGTTATTCGTCTAATTCTGGACTTTAGTCTAGTTCCAGAACTGGAATTTTGCACGCACAGCTGTTTTACAGATCTGTTGGTTCCCCGCCTCTCGACTTTAAATTAGTCGCATTTCACAACATGGTTTACGACATGCTTGTTAGGGGGCAGTGAGTCTATTCTTCCACCCCCCTCCCAAATGGGGCCCTGGAACAAACATTGGGAATGTGATGTTCACAACCATGCCTGCCAGTGTCCCGTGTCCTGTCAATCATTTCTGATACAGATGTTCCTCCATGACATGCTGTCACTGTCCTACATCCTGTCTCCTAGTCTTGTTCTGCCTTTGTTCCCTCAAACTTCCTGTTTTTAAGATGTAATTCAGTTTTCCCATTCTAATGATGTGCCTTTGTCTCTGCCTTTGTTCCATCAAACTTCCTGTTTTTAAGATGTAATTCAGTTTTCCCATTCTAATGATGTGCCTAAAAAATGTGGGGTGTTGTTCTAATAAATATATACAATCAGCTCTCTTCGTCCCAAGAGAGAACTGAGAACAGACAAAATGGAGAAGGGTAAACAAAAAACAATTGACATGGAGAATTAAACAGTAATTAGACAAATAAGTAAATTTAAACAAACAGCAGACACAGATTGTAAATAGAAAACAAGTCAAAGTGGAGACTGCAAACAGACAAATGGAAACAAAACAGAGAACAGACAAACATGTACGTACAGACAGACATTTAAAGCGATGACATTTACAAAACCCTGATGCTGACCTGCTGGCTGTGTCTTCCTCAGAGTCAATAAAACTGGTGGAGTCTAGATCACTGCTGAGAATGGTAGAAGATTCATACATGGCCCCTGGATGTCTGTGTCGCTCATGTTTAAGGTGACCGTGTCCGTTGATGCGTGGACCTATGGACACAAACATACCCTCTGTCAACATTTTTAACCACAGTAACCATTTGTTATATTATCGCATCAACGTCACTGCACACAATACATACCTATGCATTCTCAGTCATTCGATGCAGCAGCTATTTCAAGGTACCTCTAGTGATTGTTCCCATCAACAGCTGGTTATAATGTCTCCTATCTGCCTCAAAGGTAGCAGAGACGTGCTTTACCATGCTTTACTCCCATGTCACACAATCGCATTAGTGTCAGATATTCGCCCGCATCCACTAACCTAGTGTTGATATCTGCTCTGCCCTTGCTTCCTTCTACATACATTGGTGCTCTGCTTGCCAGTTGTCTAACTGTTTGTTACCTTTCATGACGGCATGGCCAGGTGTGTAGATCCAGGTGAGGGAGGGTTAAGAAGTGTGATTTACAAATGTTTTCTACCCATTCAGGGTATATACTACCTGTCACAAAGTAATCATTTGATGTGTGTGGCTTTTAAATTGAAAGCAAAATAAATTCAATTTGGCTTGGTCTATAAACAGATGGAAGTAGCAATCTGATTCGGTGCCGTGTGCAAACAGAAAAAATGGTAACCTGACTTTGTGAGATTTGTACACAGATGAAAGTAACAATTCGATTTTGTTTGGTCTGGTCTGAAAAATGTGAAAGCAGAGTAATACAAAACCTTGGCAACATAATTTCCAAAGTGCAACAAAAATCAACAGTTTGAGTTTTTGTTTCCATACATCCACTCACTGAGCTGTCCCATTACTGAATTGTATGTACTTTGAGTATGACACCTATGAGTATACATAGACATTTCACACAGTAGTCTTCCCAGGTTGTGAAGAGCACCTCCTCATCTTTCCTCGGTAAATCAAACACCTCCTTGAGGTAATGCATCACCTTAATTAGCTCAGAGTCAACAAAGAATTGATCCTGGAGAAGGGTGTGGAGAGAAAAATAAGTTTCAACAAACTATACAAAGATAACAGTTTTGTGTCTAGCTAACTGCCACCCTAGAGCAATAAAAACATATCTGTCATGCAGGGATGAAATGAAAACAAAAATAAACAGAAGGGGTTGATTATTTTTTTTTAATACACAGGGTAGGAGGAGAGTTGGCACTTGTTTGTCTTTCATTTGAGCTTGTATTTTGGTGTTTATGGGGGAGATGGGTAGAGAGAGAAAGTAGGAAGGAATAAGAGAAGTGAGGGACACTGCTTTGAGGAGATGGAGAGAATGGGGAAGACAGAAGACAGCGAAGAAGTGACTTAACAGAAAGAAAAAAAGGTGAAGAGAAACTGGTTGATGTGGAAATAAAAGAAGTAAAAAGAAAAAGATGTAGAGAGTGCGAGGGAGAGAGAGTCACAAAGTGAGAGTGATAGTGAATGTGGTAAAGTGAGGACACCAAGGGATAGACAAATCACGGAGAGAGAGAGAGAGAGAGAGAGAGAGGGGGGGAGGGAGAGAGAGGGAGAGGGGAAGAGAGAGAGAGAGAGACAAAAAAGAAATGATGCAGTACAGAAGGATAAAGGTGCTGTGAAGAGAGGGGAGGATGAGGAAATAGACAATATGGGAACAGATAATGTATCCTTCCCGCTGTGTTCTTTAAATCCAAACCCCTGATATCCGATCTACCGTTTGGCCCGCAGCGCTAAAATTCCGTTCTTAAAATGAAGACGCTGACTCTCCAACTAACGGGAGTTGGCGCGTTCGGTGGCTTGTCGTAATAAAGTAAAGGACCCATTTTTGTTTTACAAGCCTTTCAGGCGTATGGGGCGTACAGGACAAGAACTCAGGAGGATGATATGCTCAACCTCACGTCGGCCGCCTTGAGTTACCAGGACTGTATCTGGTACTTACTCAATTAAGGCTGGGTGGACCCAACCTGACGTCGGCCGCCTAGATTTCCCAGGACTGTACCTGGTACTTACTCAATTAAGGCTGTGTGGACCCAACCTGACGTCGGCCGCCTTGATTTCCCAGGACTGTACCTGGTACTTACTCAATTAAGGCTGGGTGGACCCAACCTGACGTCGGCCGCCTTGATTTCCCAGGACTGTACCTGGTACTTACTCAATTAAGGCTGGGTGGACCCAACCTGACGTCGTCCGCCTTGATTTCCCAGGACTGTACCTGGTACTTACTCAATTAAGGCTGGGTGGACCTGGCAGCCAAGGTCATTTCTGAGAAAAGTCAGGATCCCTCAGGACCCGAACCCACGACCGGCAGGAGAAGATCTATTTGTTAAATCACGGCGCCCCCCCCCCCCCCCAAGCAGCTTGTGGCAGGTTTTTTTTTCAAGTGAACGACCCTCACTCACTGCCCTTTCCCATCGGGCATATGGTGCTAAACCCATCCTTCCATAAATCAATCGGTACTCCATGGTTTATGTGCTCAACATCACTCCACCCGCCCGTGCTATTTACACAAATCCATTCTTTTTATTTTATTTTTTTTATTTTTATTTAGTCGACCAGGGAATTCAGGTCGCTTTGTAAAAGAAATCCATCCCAAGGCGGATTCGAACCCATCACCTTAGGGTCGGCAGGCAAGCGTCTAGCCAGTGCACTGACGCAGTTCCCTGTTTGTTTTAAAGTCTGGAATAAAATCCCAGACGCGCAGTGTCCCCCCCCCCCCCCTTTTCTGTGTGTTCCGGTTGCCTATTTCCCCCCCCCCCCACGTTGTACACTATTCGCTTATTAAAGGATTTGCTGAAATTTGATGTGATCGGTCGAAAGGTGTAGATATCGCAGCCTAACTGTAAACAACACAATGTGCCAACCGCCCTTTAAAGAGCGGAACACAAAGTACACAAATGTTCGTCTGCAAAGTTCATTTCCCGCCGGTGAAACGGTGCAGGCGCGCACAGGGCTTGTGGCAGAGACATTAGTGTCATTAACTATTAAACCTCTCCGTGAAACCGGCCGTCCTGCCAGCTCTGCAGGAGGTAGGGTTTATCAGCTCAGTTTGATCACAGCATCTGCGCCAAACACTCTCGGATTGAGCCAAGTACCTCGGGATAACGCGGCGCATTTGGCCAGGTTCAGTCTGTGTGCCAGCGAGAAGGAAGAATGGCCGCCTGCACCAGCGACTATTTAGTTTTGTCTGTAAAACGACCTAGCTTGACATCGAGGATTCCTTAAAACTTCCAGGGCAAGGGAACTGCATACTCTAAATCTGTTGCGAGAATTCCTCGTGTGAGTTCCAGAGCCCTGATGGAGAAGGGGAAGGAGGGGGAGGTGGGTGGGGGGGGGGTGTAGAATCACTACCTCCCTAACAAGCATGCCGTAAAAAGTAAAGGTGGCTAATTAGGAGGTCTGCTGAAATCTGATGTGTCAAACCAGTGGTTCTCAACCTTCCTAATGCCGCGGCCCTTTAATACAGTTCCTCATGTTGTGGTGACCCCCCCCCCCCCCCCCCCCCCCCCCAACAAAAAATTAATTTCGTTGCTACTTCATAACTTCAGAGAATGTGTGTTTTTCGGTGGTCGCGACCCACAGGTTAAGAACCGCTGTGTTAGGCCGAAAGCCTAGCTAACTTAAAACACAACATAACGCGTCAACCGCCCTTTAAGGGCGAACGCAGAAGAAGAAGAAGAAGAAGAAGAGGAGTGAGGAAGAAGAAGGAGAAGAAGAAGGTTTGAGAGGGCCTAAGACAAGCATATATAACACATAATGAAGCAATGCGTGTTTTGGCTATATCATGGTTAGTTGCGTATCCTTTACAGGGCGTTACAGAACCAACCCCAACAGCCCCTGGCTGTTGTGTGGTTTTTTCCAGGCAAATTTACGTCCAGTAGTTTGCAACTGCTACTGGACGGTCGGCTTTCTTGAAAAAAAGGTTGTTGCGTATCCTTTACAGGACGTTGCAGAACCAACCCTAACAGTCCCTGGCTGTTGTGTGGTTTTTCTAGGCAAATTACGTCCAGTAGTTTGCCATTGCTTCTGGACGGTCGGCTTTATTGATACCACTGTCGAAACCAACGCAAGGCGCATTGTCCGCAGCTGGGATCGAACCCGGCATCCCGGCATTACGAAGCGAAGTGTTCGCATCGACTTAGCCACAGAGCCGACGGCTTTATCATGACGAGAGCAATATTGTAACTCGTGATAATTGTAGGGAAAGGGAGATAGAGGAAAGACGGTCAGATGAGGTTGCTGGCGGCTGTTTGTTATGACAAGGAAAGATATCAGCATACGAAATGATCAGTCCCCTGCGATAGTTTTTTTCTCAGTATGATGCAAGCCGCCCCTAATAACTTCGCGCGGTCAGATCAAAAGTTTCAACAGTATTTTGATTTCGTTGATTATACAGTCCTCTTATGATGCCGCATCTTTGTATCATGGCATAGTGGTGGAAATTATATAAAGAAGAAGAAGAGGTGGAGAAAGAAGGGGGTCGGGCAAGGTAGGGCGGAATTGTTTTAAATAATCCGACACATATTAATTAGATACATACTGACATACCGGTACCGATGGGATGATGTATACACGGATTATGTGACTGTACACCTATGACGTGACATAAAATCTTATATATGCACACGTGAGGTGACACGTAGAGTGACGCGACACGTACATATAAGACCTAACATGTGCACATGTAACGTCACGTATACATATAAAACCTGACACGTGCACAGGCGACGTCGACGTAATATGTAGAGAAGACGTGAGGTACTTTTCAGCTTATCACCATCTCGTTGGCTACGAGATTTGGTCAGGAATTCCTAGAGAGATACCAGGGACGTCCTATAGTTTAGAGGGGTTATGGCTAGTTTCTTATTCTCCTTCTTCAGTTCGCCCGAAATAGATTATCTACAAGGTCCGACGATTGAGTAATGAGAATAATTTTATTATGGCCAAGACAAAAATGCCATCTATGAAGCAAAGCATGGAATCTAAAGAGACAATATTAATCTATGATCTAGCAACTTTTCATCACTGCTCGATAAGCAGACACCAAACATTGTTTCACTGTGAAGATCTTCTTCTTCTTCGCGTTCACCAGCTGTACACTCTGGTGGAAAGTTCTAGTTGTTCGTCCACTTCTGAACTGCAGTCCTGCTCCAGAACCTGAGTGTTGCGTGTGCATCAGTTTTACAGATCTGATTCACTTGAATGCAGACTGTTGGTTCCTTGCCTCTCAGGCAGATGCACTCCGACTTCAAAGGAAGCTCCCCAATTATTCGAATCTTACGACATGCTTTTGGGTAGGCAGAGGGTCTATTCTTGTTTTCCCCACGATGGGGCCCCGGAACCCACACGGGGAACTGCGAAGATGATGTCAGATGAATCCGGTGTTAATAGAGAGACCATTCATAACATTTTAGTGCAAGATTTTGGCAAGAAAAAAGTTGCATGCTGGTTTGTACCACATTCGTTGTCTGATGAACATCAGCGGTTTAAGTATACAACAGGCATCATCAAAACAAAAATTGTTGGCCCAAAAACAAGTGTGTGTTCTCAGCCTTCTACACTACTCTCCAGATTTGTCTCCTTGTGATTATTTACTATTCCTAAAATGAAAGTTACGATTGAAAGGACGCTTCTTTAATAATTATATTGATGCCATCCAAAGGGCCGTATTATCGACTTTAAGGGCCATAACAACAGAAGAACTACAGAGGACGTTAATGTGTTTGTTAGATCGTGCCACTTGCTGTATCAATGCACAAGAGGCTTATTTTGAATAAAATACACGTTATATCTTCAACTGTTGATTATTTTAATTTTTATGGAATTAGTCTCATTACTTAATTGTCGGAACTTGTATATCTGCATGTCGTTTCTAGTATGAACTTCACTGTATTCTGTAGTTCACTTAGACCTTAGGCAGTGGGATGCGAACTGGGAGCGGATCCTGTTTGCATACTCGTTAGGGTTAGATGCAGGAATGCTGACATGTCAAGGACATTCACGGCGCAGGCGAGGTCAGGAAGTAAGAACATCGCTTGCAAACAGGGGACAGTGATGACGACGAACGAACGAAAAGTAACACACACTGGAAATGATGACGTAATAAACGATCAACTCGCTGGAAAACAACCAACACATGACACACCTAAAACCCTTATACCCCAGTGGCCCAAACTACAGGACCTTCCGGGGGTACTCTAGGAGTTCCCTACCAAATTTCGCAGCCGCCGAGATAGGGTGAGGAAGCTGAAAACAGTCGACATGACATATATGCCGACAACATACGGCGACGTGATAATATGACATTTACACCAACGAGACTCAGACTTGAGCTAGAAGTAGAACGGAGCACTTATGGGTTACATTTGTGTGCCACGATGTTGAACAAACATAAACATTACTACACCAACGACATCTGACAGAATCAGTAACTATAAAGAAGAAAAAAAGATCCTCATAAATCCTATCTCCCTGTCATCGGACACATCCACACACATGCCACGCGCTCACACCATACTAACAGAGGAGCAATCTGGCCTGTTTAAACCTCAGGCAAGGAAAAACTGTATGGTACAAGAGGAGATCACGACTTCTTCACAACTTCCATCAAGGCTACCGGGCTCCTGATAAGTTCTCTAACAGAAGGATAGAAGAAGATCTGGTGCCGAGGTAGCGTATCGGTTAGACGCCCGCCTGCCGGTCCGAAGGTCTTGGGTTCATTTTAAAAATGACCTTGGCTCGAAGGTCGACCCAGTCTAAAATGGGTACCTGAAAATTTCACGGCAAGTCAAGACGACCGGTTTGGTGCAGACCACATCAGCCACTGAGTACCGAATGTTCCAGAACTCAACTATTGGAATTAAAAGGAGTCCCTTCGCGGCAACATAATGTACAATGGGGCACCCCGCAACATTTAAGATCCGTTGATTTAACTTAATGTGTATCGGAGAAATGCAAAAAGGGAACCCAATGCCGAAACAAAATAAAAACCACACATTTAAAATTTAAATAACAAACGTGTAATGTGGAAACCGAGGAGGAAATCAAGTGCACAGAAGTATTGCCGCCAGCAACCAGCCGATGGGAAGAGCCTAATGCGCACGCCATCTAGTGCATTGTTCTGGTTGGGAACCGTGCTGGCGTACTGGCTAGACGCTCGCCCGAAGGTCTTCGGTTCGAACCCTATCGAAAAAAGATGAACAAAGTGGGGGGGGGGGGGGGATTTTTAAACTGACCTTGGCTCTAAGGTCGACACAGCCTAAAATGGGTGTCAGTGAATGTTCTAGGAAGTAAAGGCAGTCAGTGTGACTGTTAACCACAGCACCCACTGAGTGACAACACAAAATACGAGTGTGCATCATATGCCAGATGCATCACTGAGGTAAAATCGTCCTTCACTTTGCTAGTCTGGTTAAAGGTATAGCTTCATGTGCCTATCGCCCGTTCATCTGACTGCAGCTAACATTCGTTGGGGCATGGTGTGTGTGTGTGTGTGTGGGGGGGGGGGTTTACTGTAAGACAAGCCGCGTGTCAACAAGAAGATACCATCTGGCTGTAAACTGTCAGCGTACTTCGTAGGTATGAATCCATCAAGTACCGTCTCCACAGTGAAAGTTATCTTTAATGGATTCTCAACATGCCATATCTCTCGCCCTGGTTATACACTCCCCTGGCAGATTGTGGTCACTATCTCTTTCTTCTTCTTCTGAGTTCACCCTTACAAGTGCGATATCTCTTTCTTCTTCTTCTGAGTTCGCGCTTACAAGTGCGATATCTCTTTCTTCTTCTTCTGAGTTCACCCTTACAAGTGCGATATCTCTTTCTTCTTCTTCTGAGTTCGCGCTTACAAGTGCGACTGGCAGTGTGTGTTGCAGCTTTCGCATAATATGTGATATATGCGCCTTTTGGGACAACATATCTGATGTCATCGAATTCCTTAGTAGCCTTTTACGACATGCCTTTTAGTGGACAGTAAGTCTACCCCCTTTCCTTGTCCACCGGTCACAACAGGACCCTGAAACACATAAGGGAAAACTTGCTATCATCAACTTGTCCCGCTGGGCTCTCGTGCGGGACACCTCGGTTCGAATCCTCAGTTAAGGGGGATGATCGGTTGTTGTTGCATATGGTGACAAAAACTGCATTAGCCAAGCGGTCCAAAATTCTCAGCCTCAAGAGCAGCACCCCACTTTTCCTTGCCCTTAATATCGTCACAGGAATGTACTATAAGTAATAGAGGGGTTTTTAAGAGGTGTAGAAGCATCATCTTTCACGCCAGCCAATAAAGCACTAGATGTGAGTTCGTGCACTGGTTAAATACATCAGCCGAGACACTGCCAGCGCCCAACGAGAATAACACCCAGCAGTCTGTGCGTGCGCTGGCACGTGTGATCGAATGCACACGCTCATGAAGGTACTCGTGTCAAAGCTCGCATTGGCTGGAAATCTCGCATCACTCGGGCAGGTAGCAGAGAAGTCCCGCCAAGCCGGCAGGTTTCCCCGTCTCCCAGATAAACAATCCCAACCGCGTCAAAATAAAACGGGAATAAATCCAAACATGAAGCCGCACGGAATGACTACAGCAAACACTAGGCATCTGTATCGCAATGCCTCTGCGGCCGCGACTTTCGCATGGTGGATTCTATTACAGTAAAACCCCAATTAATACGAACTCGCGTAAGGTGAAGACTGAGTTAGCTTGAACAAGAAGCGTCACAGATAATCTATTTCGGGCAAACGAAAGAAGAGGAGGAAACTAAACACTTCCCCCTGAACTAGAAGACCTTCCAGGGAACTTCCAATAAATTTTCTACATATCGCATCACGTATCAGGTCTCATATATACACATCACGTCACCTCAAAGTGTCACATCATGTGTGCACATGTTAGGTCGTATATGCATATGCCAGGTTATATGTAACGTGTGCACAGTCAGGTCTTATCCCACCAGGATACATAAATCAGTCTGAATTCACGTTAACAAGGTTCTACTGCTCTGCTTCCTTGTTTTGTTTTATTGGTAAAGATATACTCAATAACTAATCTTCTTCTTCTTCTGCGTTTGACATCAGTCATGCTACACATTGAGTCCCGTCTGAGTCAAAAATAGGATTGTGCGTTTAAGGTCGCCACCGGTCCCCCATAGCTTCTCTCGCAATGTGGATCCCCTGGGCCAGATCCATCCAGTCTTTGCTGGGAGAGGTAAGGGCAGTACTGCAGTATGTGCTCAGGGGTCTGTCTTTCTGCTCCACAATCAAAGGCAGCAGATTCTTTTATGCCTATCCTGTACAGGTGTGCTCGAAGACCACAGTGTCCAGTCTGAAGTCTAAAAATTGATGGTAGTTCTTTCCTGTTGAGTTTGTTTATGCTGTCACTCTCTGGTCTGTAATCTCTATTCTGCTTTCTCCACTCCCGCTTGAAAGACTGCTTTAGTGCTGTTTTGATTTCCTTGTAGCTGTGTGGTGGATGGGGTTGTGGAAGATTACTCCCAGCTTTTGCCAACTCATCTGCTCTCTCATTTCCTTGAATACCACAGTGGGCTGGTATCCACTGCAACACCAGTTCTGCTTCCTTGGAGAGTAAGCCAATGTTGGTCCTTAGATCTGCAATTACTTTGTCTTGTTTTTTGCTTGATAGTGCTTGGAGGACAGACAACTAATAAATAAATGTGCCATCTCTGCAATGAAGGCTGGCTACAGTGCACCCACTGACGCCTCTATGAATATTAAACGGCAACGCTCCAATTTTTTTTCTAAGGTGTAACTCTCATACCAGTTTCTGAAAACCAGGAGAATTTTGTTTAAAAATAAACTTTGTGGCATTGGTAGTCATGTCTATCCATGACTTCTGTCTCATGTACTTGCAACCAACTCTGACACAGAGGATCCTCCATGCCATGATGTCAAACTGTCAAGCATCTTCTCTCTCGGTTTCCCTCTGCCCCTCCAACTTTCCTATTGTCATGATGTACTCCAGTTCTCTCTTTCTCATGACATATGAATGTAGACTGTTTTCTGATGTGGGAAATCAATTCTCTTCATGTCTCTTTCTGATGTGGGTCATGAGTTAAGTTTCTTTCAAGACATCTTCATTATTCTTTTCTATCTGTCCAGAGTATTTTTGACATTCGTCTATAAAAAAACATCTCCATGGCCTCCAAAAAATTTCTCACTAATCTAACAAATGTCTATGATTCACTAGTTTTGTAATGAGCTTTTATTGTAACAGATCTAGCTTTGTTTGTAATGTATGCAGACTGCTGGTTGCTGGCCTCTCAGGCAGAGGACTCAACTTTGAAGGTAACACCCCTAATGAGTTGACTTTGACCATATACTTGTTAAAAGGAGGGGGAAACAGTGGGTCCAACCCCCCCCCCCCCCCCCCCCCATAATGAAGCACCAGAAGACACATGAGGATAAATATAAATCAAATCCTAGTACACTGAGGATCATGAAATTGTTAACAGGCTAAAATGGTACAAAACATATAAAAAGCTTTGGTGTTCTTCCACTTTTTCACCCCATCTGCAAGATTTGGTAGGGAATTACTAAGGAGTTCCCAGAAATGTCCTGTAATTGTATGGTACAGAAAATTGGACAATGAACAAGCTACTAGAAAGTCAGATAACATCTCGGAGATGTGGATATACAAAATAATGGGTCATATTTCATGAAAACGAAGTTCCAATACACAGGTTCTGGGGAGAGTCGGAATAAAAAGAAAGCTGCTGAAAAAGAAATAAGAAACAGATTAAATGTTTCTATCAAGATAATGCACCTTTTAAAAGCTATTATACTTGAGGAAAAAGCATGTGGCAAGTGAGTAAGAAAACAGACAGTGAAACAAGTGGAAAGATAATATCAAGACATGTATGAACACCAGTCCGAGAGTGTAAAAACAGGGCAAGAGACATTATGCTGGAGATTCATTGCAGTCAACCTGCAATGTGAAGATGGCATCTGGCGAATTTAATGCCATGCATGAGTAAAGAGTAGCCTGTGATGTGAATAGTGGGCAATGAACATTAAAACGGTGAAGAAACCAGGAATGAAAAGTTGAGACGTTTTTGTGAAGAATACTGAGAATTTCTTGGACAAAGTATGTTGAGAATGTAATAAACAAAGTATATTGAACATGACATGGACAAAGTATGTTGAGAATGTAATAAACAAAGCATGTTGAGAATGTCCTGGACAAAGTATGTTGAGAATGTCCTGGACAAAGTATGTTGAGAATGTCCTGGACAAAGCATGTTGAGAATGTCCTGGACAAAGCATGTTGAGAATGTCCTGGACAAAGTATGTTGAGAATGTCCTGGACAAAGTATGTTGAGAATGTCCTGGACAAAGTACATTGAGAATGTCCTGGACAAAGTACATTGAGAATGTCCTGGACAAACTATGCTGAGAATGTCCTGGACAAAGTATGTTGAGAATGTCCTGGATAAAAAATGTTGAGAATGTCCTGGACAAAGTATGTTGAGAATGTCCTGGACAAAGTATGTTGAGAATGTCCTGGACAAACTATGCTGAGAATGTCCTGGACAAAGTATGTTGAGAATGTCCTGGATAAAAAATGTTGAGAATGTCCTGGACAAAGAATGATGAGAATGTCCTGGACAAAGCATGTTGAGAATGTCCTGGACAAAGTATGATGAGAATCTTCTTCTTCTTCTTCTTTGCCTTCACCAGCTGTACACTCTGGCGGAAAGTGTTGGTTGCTCGTCCACTAGTGATCTGCAGTCCTGCTCCAGAACCTGAGTGTTGCGTGTGCATCAGTTTTACAGATCTCATTCTCTTGAAATCAGACTGTTGGTTCCTAGCCTCTCCGGCAGATGCACTCCGACTTCAAAGGAAGCTCCCCAATTAGTCGACTCTTATGACATGCTTTTGGGGAGGCAGTGAGCCTATTCTTGTTTTCCTCATATTGGGGCCCCGGAACCCACGCAGGGGTATGTTGAGAATGTCCTGGACAACGCATGTTGAGAATGTCCTGGACAAAGTATGTTGAGATTGTCCTGGACAAATAATGATGAGAATGTCCTGGACAAAGTGGGTTGATAATGTCCTGGACAAAGAATGATGAGAATGTCATGGACAAAGTATGTTGAGAATGTCCTGGACAAAGAATGTTGAGAATGTCCTGGACAAAGAATGTTGAGAATGTCCTGGACAAAGAATGTTAAGAATGTCCTGGACAAAAGATGTTGAGAATGTCCTGGACAAAGAATGTTGAGAATGTCCTGGACACAGTATGCCAAGAATGTCCTGGACACAGTATGCCAAGAATGTCCTTGACAAAGTATGTTGAGAATGACCTGGACAAAGAATGATGAAAATGTCCTGGACAAAGAATGTCCTGTACAAAATATGTTGAGAATTGAGAATGTCCTGGTCAAAAACTAAACAAACACTGGGGTATTGACAGCTGTAAGCGTTAGAAGATTACCAAGGAAAAGGCGTCCCCAAAAATGTAAGGGCACAGTAACACACAAGAGGCAGAATAAAGAATCTGGTGTATGCTGGTAAAATGCTAGGGAGGAAAAGCTATGAAAGATGTATGCGATCAACTTACAGAGCTGGGCAACAAATAAAAATATGAGCATTTTCTTGTTTCTTTTTATAGTCCATGCCGTGCAGGGTTTGTCATTATGTCAAACCTTCTCTGTGGCATCCGTGGCTTAGGCATTGTGAGACCGACTCGTAATCCAACGTACTGCGATCGAAACCCATTACTGGCTGCGTGAATTTTTATCATGGTATGGGGCATCGCAGGTCGACCCAGCTTCAAATGGATGCCAGGATGGCTGTCCTGGGGAAGTAAAGACAGCTGGCGTAATGCTGACCACATTACCCATCCAGTGCCGATTGGTCTGCAAAAATATGGGATGCTCCTCCCATATACCCGATGCACCTAAGGCGTGAAAAGGGATCTTTACTTTACTTTTTACTAACCTTCTCTCTTAATTAAATATTGCCAATTTTATAGTCCACACTGTGCCCTCGTCCATCTATATGTATGTCTGAGGCATTCAGTCTTGTGTACTGCCAATCTCATAGTCCATGCCATGAAGGGTCTGTTATCAGCCTTCAGGCTTGTGTACTGCCACTCTTAGTTCACGCTGCGTGGGGTCTGTCATCAGTCTTGTCTACTGCTACTCTTATAGTCCAAGCCATGTGGGGTCTGTTATCAGCCTTCAGGCTTGTGTACTGCCACTCTTAGTTCACGCTGCGTGGGGTCTGTCATCAGTCTTGTCTACTGCTACTCTTATAGTCCAAGCCATGTGGGGTCTGTCATCAGTCTTGTGTACTGTTACGCTTATAATCACCGCCATGTTGGGTCTGTCATCAGTCTTGTCTACTGCCACTCTTATAATCACCGCCATGTCGGGTCTGTCATCAGTCCTGTGTACTGTCACGCTTATAATCACCGCCATGTTGGGTCTGTCATCAGTCTTGTGTACTGTCACGCTTATAATCACCGCCATGTCGGGTCTGTCATCAGTCTTGTGTACTGTCACGCTTATAATCCACACCATGTGGGGTCTGTTATTAGCCTTCAGAATTGTGTACTGCCACTCTTATAGTCCACGCCATGTCAGGTCTGTCATTAGCCTTCAGGCTTGTGTACTGCCAATCTTATAGTCCACGCCATGTGGGGTTTGTCATCAGCCTTCAGGCTTGTGTACTGCCACTCTTATAGTCCATGCCATGTCGGGTCTGTCATTAGCCTTTAGGCTTGTGTACTGCCACTCTTATAGTCCACGCCATGTCAGGTCTGTCATTAGCCTTCAGGCTTGTGTACTGCCAATCTTATAGTCCACGCCATGTGGGGTCTGTCATTAGCTTTCAGGCTTGTGTACTGCCTATCTTATAGTCCATGCCATGTCGGGTCTGCCATCAGCTTTCAGACTTGTGTACTGCCAATCTTATAGTCCACGCCATGTGGGGTCTGTCATTAGCTTTCAGGCTTGTGTACTGCCTATCTTATAGTCCATGCCATGTCGGGTCTGTCATTAGCTTTCAGACTTGTGTACTGCCACTCTTATAGTCCATGCCATGTGGGGTCTGTCATCAGCCTTCAGGCTTGTGTACTGCCAATCTTATAGTCCACGCCATGTCAGGTCTGTCATTAGCCTTTAGGCTTGTGTACTGCCAATCTTATAGTCCACGCCATGTCGGGTCTGTCATTAGCCTTTAGGCTTGTGTACTGCCAATCTTATAGTCCACGCCATGTCAGGTCTGTCATTAGCCTTTAGGCTTGTGTACTGCCAATCTTATAGTCCACGCCATGTCGGGTCTGTCATTAGCCTTTAGGCTTGTGTACTGCCAATCTTATAGTCCATGCCATGTCGGGTCTGTCATTAGCCTTTAGGCTTGTGTACTGCCACTCTTATAGTCCACGCCATGTGGGGTCTGTCATCAGTCTTGTGTACTGCCACTCTTATAGTCCATGCCATGTCGGGTCTGTCATTAGCTTTCAGGCTTGTGTACTGCCTATCTCATAGTCCACGCCATGTGGGGTCTGTCATCAGCTTTCAGACTTGTGTACTGCCAATCTTATAGTCCACGCCATGTAGGGTCTGTCATCAGCTTTAAGGCTTGTGTACTGACACTCTTAGTTCACGCTGTGTGGGGTCTGTCATCAGCTTTCAGACTTGTGTACTGCCAATCTTATAGTCCACGCCATGTGGGGTCTGTCATCAGCTTTAAGGCTTGTGTACTGCCAATCTTATAGTCCATGCCATGTCGGGTCTGTCATCAGCTTTAAAGCTTGTGTACTGCCAATCTTATAGTCCATGCCATGTGGGGTCTGTCATTAGCTTTCAGGCTTGTGTACTGCCTATCTTATAGTCCATGCCATGTCGGGTCTGTCATTAGCTTTCAGGCTTGTGTACTGCCACTCTTATAGTCCACGCCATGTGGGGTCTGTCATCGGCTTTAAGGCTTGTGTACTGACACTCTTAGTTCACGCTGTGTGGGGTTTGTCATCAGTCTTGTGTACTGCCAATCTTATAATGCAACTTTTCACTAAAGTACTGACCCAACATGATTCACTTCCGAACATTAAGACTGGCTCTGCATAACTCTTATGTTTTTCCGTACCAGACACTGATTTAATTCTTTCTACATTGTCAGCCATTCTAGTTAAAGACAGCCAATGTCTGAATCAGTAAATGTTGAAATAATAAAACTATGAACCACTCTAGCTAAATAATTTTAATATATTCTCTGTGGGTTCTGCGGCCGTATTCTGGAAGGGAAAAAGAGCACACCCACTAACCCTTAATTTAACAAGTATGTTATAAAAGGCAATGATTCATTTAACATTTGCTGAAATTAAATGTATTGGGCCGAAAGTGACAGATTTTGCAGCCTAGCTGTAAGCTACCCAAAAAACAAAACACCCTTCCAATTGTGCTTTTGAGGGTTAACACACACAAAAAAAGAAAGAAGAACAGATATGCTAATGTAACAACTGACTCCAACAGAAGAGAGTCAGAACAATATACTTATGGGTATGGGTACTTATGGGACACTATTCTTTCCAATATGATATGGTTTGATTTTGATATGGTCAAAGTATTTCAGTTCTCTTGAAAAGATGCTGTTTACTAGCCATTCTTCCTCAATGTTATGATCGTGCACTATGTCATTTATGTAGTTTCTAAGCAACTTTGTAAAGCATTGCATCTAAATAAAAAAAAGTCTACTTTCATACTGAATGCACAATAATCCATGACTCACGTCTGCTTGTTGCTATAGGGAAAATCCACGCTCTTAAAATTGTTGCACTAATTTCCTTGCTGGTGTTTAACCATCAACTTTTAATTTCAAACTGCACTGTGTTAATATTTCTTGGGTGGCTATCTGTAGCAGTTGTTACCAAGGCCTTCTCACAAGATGGCCAAACTATCTCATGACAATGAGATATCTGACCAGGACAAACAAACAAAACAGTTCTTTCATTGGTTCAGCAATGGGAGGGGAGGACAAGACTGCCAATGACAAATAAACAATGGCTACTGACACAAGAGCTAACCTCGTCTTGCTGCACTGACAACAGAGTCAGATTCCGTACAGGTATCACAGGGTTCATCTCGACTCACCATTGATGCATTTGCACTGAAAGTTAAACAACAGACTTAATGATTTATCACAGATACAGCAAATGTGACATGTACCTTCTTCCAAACATGAATCTTTCCAAACTATTGGCCATACAAGTGCTGAGATGAGCATATAAACAGTGACCCTATCAACAGATGGCACAATAGTGAGCAAATAACCCATTCAGATCCAAGGAGACTGCCTACACAAGTACACCACCTGGCATGCCAGACAGACATGGAAGACACAAAATACCAGCACCAAAAAAAAAACACCAAAACTTTGAAAAAGCAACACAGTCAGTAGCTATAATTATAACCTGGCTAGGATGGGAAGTCACCATAGTGTAGCAGCTAGATGCTTACTTTCTGATCGGAAGAGTTTGGGTTCGGGTCATGACGGGGTCGGAAGTTTTCCAAAAGGTTAACCCAGACTTGAGAGGGTACCAGGTGCAGTCTTGGGAAGTAAAGGTGGCTGGAGTGATGGTGACCACCTCATCTACCAAGTGCCAACTAGTCTATAAAATATAGGTCTAGCCCTATATGCCCAATACACCTAAAGGTGTGGGAAAAAAAGGACCTTTACTTTTACTTACTGACTAGGATGAGGCTAGCTTCCTAGCCAGAGGCTGAACAAGGCTAATTCAAACTGACGATGATGATGATATTAACAGTCGAGGCCTTTACACAGAAGATATTTAAACTTTAAACAGACTGAAATAATCGCCTTACAGACCATGATATGTGGCGCTGGTAATCATGATGTCCACCGCCTTCTGTTTTGTGCACTGTCAATCCTTTCTGCTACAGATGTTCATCCATGCCATGTTGCCAAACTGTCCAGTTGTGTACTGTCAATCATTTCTGATATAGAGATTCACCCATGCCAAGTTGCCAAACTGTCCAGCTGTGCACTGTCAATCATTTCTGATATAGAGATTCATCCATGCCATGTTGCCAAACTGTCCAGCTGTGTACTGTCAACCATTTCTGATATAGAGATTCACCGATGCCACGTTTCCAAACTGTCCAGCTGTGTACTGTCAATCATTTCTGATATAGAGATTCATCCATGCCATGTTTCCAAACTGTCCAGCTGTGTACTGTCAATCATTTCTGATATAGAGATTCACCCATACCATGTTGCCAAACTGTCCAGCTGTGCACTGTCAATCATTTCTGATATAGAGATTCATCCATGCCATGTTGCCAAACTGTCCAGCTGTGTACTATCAATCATTTCTGATATAGAGATTCACCCATGCCATGTTGCCAAACTGTCCAATACTTTCTACCTCCTTTCTTCAATACCCTCCTTCCCCATCGTGTCACTTCTCACTCTCTCAAACACACACAATATTTAAAAGATTAATACATACTGAAATATAATATTGGGAGCTGTTTCTCGTTCCCTTTCGTTTCTCCCTTCCTTCTCTCTTTTAAAAAATAAATGACATACTTTAAAGATGAGTACATTCTGAACTGATTGTGACCTACTGTCGCTAATGCCTCTGACAGTCTATCTTTCTCTCCCCCCCCCCCCACCCCTCACATACATAAGGTGTTTTACAGATGTGTATATGATAGGCTGGAGACCTCATGAAAGTTTTTGAAAAAAAAAAAAGTATAAAATAAAAACTTAAAAAAAGGGCTAAGTGATTCTATGCAGTTCTTGAGAATACCAGGCCTAACAACACCAGGAAAACGGAATCTTTATAGGACAATGGGCTCATAAACTTGAGGATGGCACAAGCCTCAAAGGAGCAGGGCAACAACCTAGAAATACAGAAACACAGATGACAGTAAGAGAACAGGGTGGCTTACATGCATTTTAACTAAGGATGTACATTAAGGAATTAGCTTTTTAACCATTTACCAGATATAGGATGTGAATTAAAAGGAAATCCAGACCAGAAGAAGTGAGAATGTGATTTAGTCACCTTAACTAGATCACTTGGTTTTAAAATTCATCAATGTAAGAGGTCTAAGTAAGGAAATTAGCATGATTACTCAGGAAAACATTCCTTGGTGGAAACACAGATAAATGACCTTCTGTAAAACCCAGTGTAACAAACAGAGACAGGCACCATGTTCAAATAAATACTGTGAGCAGATGTGTAGATACACTTGCTCCAAGATCACAAGCACATCATCTAGTGAACAAATTATCCCAGATGGTGATGATGATACTGAGCTTGGAAATGAGGCATGTCAGACAATTCATGAAACTTTCCTGAATATCTTGTGACCAATGGCAAAGGCTGTCAGGGTTTAATGTAACTGGATACTAGCTAGGCAGGAAGTTCTAAGAGTTACTAACTAGTTTGGAGGTGTGACTAAATACAAATTAGTACAGTATGCCAGTAGTTATTAGCTGAGTGTAGCATATCATTCTGTAAAGTGTAGAATGCTAGATCCTAGTAGTGTATGTACACCAGATGCTCCCATCAGTTGTAAAGAACAGCAGTCTTTCGTGAGTCTTTGAAGCACTAGTAGAGATTGAAGCCAAGTTGGCTGTGCCTTGTAATAATTTCTTGTGTACAGAAGTGTTATTTTGTTTGTGTAATAAGAGATATCCAATTTTGTAAGACTGTTCTCTAATAAAGATGACTGATAGTTGTTATTCTTTTACTTCGTTATTACACTGTAGGTGTTGTACTCTCTTAGCTGTTATTCTATTTCATTATTATCTTCTTCTTCTTCTTCGCGTTCACCAGCTGTACACTCTGGTGGAAAGTTCTGGTTGCTCGTCCATTACTGAACTGCAGTCCTGCTCCAGAACCTGAGTGTTGCGTGTGCATCAGTTTCACAGATCTCATTCTCTTGAATATAGTCTGTTGGTTCCTTGCCTCTCCGGCAGATGCACACCGACTTCAAAGGAAGCTCCCCAATTAGTCGACTCTTATGACATGCTTTTGGGTAGGCAGTGGGTCTATTCTTGTTTTTCCCACAATGGGGCCCCAGAACCCACACGGGGGATTTCATTATTATAATGTAGCTGTTGTGGTCCTGTACGCTCCTGTTATTGTAGTTGTACTACTACACCACTAACACCTCAATCTATTAGACCTCCACTGGCTACTTTCTGATCGTCTGCAGTGTGGACACACTAAACTTCCCGTATGGAAAAAGGAACCTTAACTTCTTATTGTTTTTTCAGTTTCTCCTCCCTTTATATCTGCTTTTCTCCCCTCCCCCCGAAAAATTACCATTACAAGTACATACTGAAATGACAGGGATTGTCTCTTTCTCTCTCACCCCCTCCTTTTTCCATTTTCACACACACATGATGTTGAATTATTTTTTTTAAAGGAACACATACTGAAATGATGGTGGTCGACTGTCGCCGATGCCTCCTACTCTCTCAGCTGGAAGTTGGACTACGTCACCACTCTGAGAGTCTGAGACTGACTGATTGTCCGATGCACTGTTGTCTGCAGCCACCAACTGGAAATATGAATTGGATATATTTTTTTAAACCAGCACAAAATGATCAATGTTTGAAGATGATATAAATACATTTGTGTTCTTTGTTTTCACCAGCTGTAAACTCCAGCAGACAGGTCTTGTTGTTGATACACTTATAGACTTCTTTATGTTCCATAACTTGAATTTTGTGTGCACATCCTTTTACAGATGTGCTTACTTATATGCAGACTGTTGGTTTATCGCCTTTCAGGCAGATGCGCTTTAACTTTGAAGAAAGAATCTCTAATTAGTTGCCATTTATGATATGCCTGATAAGGAGGCAGGAGATTCATTATTTTTTTCCCCTAAAATTGGGTTCCAAAACTCACATAGGGGCATGCCTATCGTGACTGGTTCTGTTCTTGGTAGTTCCGTTCTTGAATTGCCTAGGATTGTAAAACACAGTCACTAAACTCTAGGCCACCAATTCACTTTTATAAAGCACAGGTTATTTTTAAAACATTAAAAACTTACCCAGGATACAACCCTGCCATTGAAACATGGTAAATGTGCGGTTTCATCCACAATTTCTTCTTTAACCACCCTGCAGAATATATAGAAAACAAGCAGTGTAGCACAAAAACAAAAAAAAAACATCAATATATTTTCATTACAGATAGATTAGAAATGAATAATGAAATGGAAAATTTTTAAAATACAAAAAATTAACAAAATTACAAGAAATATTATAAAAACCCTACTTAAGGGAAAACTGAAGCCAATATTATTATAAAAACCACACTTGAATTAAAGCTGAAGCTAAAATATAAACAGCAATACAAGTGTAAGGGATGTAGATATAGGGGTTTGAGGAACTACCCAACAGAGGAACAGTACAACAGCAATCCTTCAAAAACAAGAAGACAGTAAAACAGCAATTATTTAACAATACAAAGGAACACAGTAAAACAGCAACCATTCAACCACAACAAGAGGAACCACAGTAAAACAGCAATCATTCAACCACAACAAGAGAAACAACAGTAAAACAGCAATCATTCAACCACAACAAGAGGAACAACAGTAAAACAGCAATCATTCAACCACAACAAGAGGAACAACAGTAAAACAGCAATCATTTAACCACAACAAAAGGAACACAGTAAAACAGCAATAGTATCATCACAAGACAGAAGAACACAGCAAAATAGCAAATATTTAACTACTGTCAATCACTAACATACAGAGGAGCACTGTCATCATCATAAGGTGTCTTGCCTACTGGCATGGGCGATCTTGCCTCTCCACAACCTGCGATCTCCTGCAGCATATGTCAGTTCGTGTGCTGACACATTTCCATGCCATGCAACAAGACTGTCAAGAATCTTCTCTCGTTGTCTTCCTCTATCCCTCCTTCCACATATCTTTCCAGTAGTCACAACATGTTCTATTTTCCCTATCTCATAACATGGCCAAAAAATAATTATGTCTCCTTCTGATGTCTGTGATAAGTTGTCTTTGGGCTCCGGCCTCTTTCAAAACCTCTTGGTTGCTCTTTTTGGCTGTCCAATGCATTATAAGCATTCTTCTGTAAAACCACATCTCTGAGGCCTCAAGAAATTGTTTGGCCTGCCTACCGATTGTCAAGGATTCACAGCCATATGTTAAAACTGGATGTATGTAGCAAGCAAGAATTCTTTTTCTAACTCTCAATGAAAAATATAATTTGCACAAGATCTTCATTTTATAAAATACAGATTTTGCCTGTCTATTCTGTTTCTTATCTCAGTTATGCATCTTCCATCTGATGTTATCCATGTGCCCAGATACTTAAATTTCTGTACTTGTCCCAAAATAACACCATCAACTTTTATTACACATTTAGGAATTATTTGTTTCTTTGATACCACCATTACTTCTGTCATCCTATTATTCAAACTGAGGCCCATTCTTCCTCTTTCTAACACCACAATGTCTATTATTTCGTGTAGTTCTTTCTGACTTGTTGCTATCAAGACTGTGTCATCAGCATAACATAAATTGTTTATATTGTGCCCACTAACCACAATTCCGGGCATATCAATTAAAGATCTCGTTATACATTAACTGTATAGTGAAAACAAATCAGGTGACAGTACACATCCTTGTCGTACGCCCCTCTTTATGCTTTGAAATGTACCTAAACAGTTTTTAATTCTTATAGCTGCTGTTTGCTGCCAATACATATTCTTTATTATTCGTAGATCTTTTCCATCAATGTTTAATTTTTCCAACATTATGATTACTTCTTCATGCTTCACAGTCAAATGCTTTTGTACAGTCTATGAAGCATAAGTACAAATCAGTATTTACTTCTATAGCTCTGTCTGACAATGTCCTTAGGATGTATATGGCATTGTTTGTACCTTTTCCTTCTACAATTCCACATTATTCATCGCTGATTTCTGGTTTAATTTTGTTTCTTATTTTTCTCATAATTATTCTCAGTAAAATCTAAGTCATGTGACTCATAAGACTTATTGTGCGACAGTCTTCACATTTTAAAGTGCCTGGTTTCTTTGGCAAAGCTATAAATATAGATATGGTCATTTGGAATATACCCACTATTTTAAATATCATTTAAAAGTTTAGTAATTATTTCAATTCCAAAATCTCCCAGTGCTTCAATTTCTTCCAGTGAGATGTTGTCTGGCCTGGGTGCTTTTCCTTTCTTCATATGATTTAATGCATCCTCAACTTCTGCAGTCAATACTGGTGGACCATCATTGTTGGTCTGCATTCTACATCTGGTCTATTATCATCATACAATTCCCCTATATACTCTCTCCATCTGTTAATTATATTACTATGTCCCATTAATATTCACCATCTTTTGATTTTAAACATCCAGTGCTGTTACATGTCATCTTTCCTGTTAACATATTTATCTGTTGGTACATAGAATGTGAGTCTTTTCTGTGATTTTCCCCAACCTCTGTACACATTTGATTTAGCCAGGCTTCTTTAGCCACTTTGCATTTGTTCACTATTTCTTTTTGTATTCTAGAGTATTCTTTTTTTTATCATTCTTCTTTTGCCATCAACTGCAGAATTTTGGCTGACATCCATTTCTTTTTTTGCAACTCTATGGGTTGGTGGGATTGTCTCTTTTGATGTCTGCTGAATTGACTCACGCAACATATCCCACTGTTCATCAATAGTTTGTATAATTTCCACTGCATTATACCGGTTTTGTACAGTGACACTGTATTGTTCCTTAATTTCTTTATCCGTTCTAAGAATTCCTAAGTTTAACTTGATGTTCTGTGGTGTTTTCTTAATATTCTTTAGCTTTATTCTAATTTTTTTAATAACTGGAACATGGTCACTAAAGCAGTCTGCTCCTGGTCTAGTTTTTGCTCCAACTAAGCTGACTACACTGTAGTCATTCAAATAAAGAGAGGCACTGAGTAGTCATTCAACAAACACACAACGGGATACAGTAGTCAAACAAAAAACAAACAGAGGGAGAATTATTCAAGTAATATACAGAGGAACAAGACAATCATTCAACTTACATACAGAAGAACAAAGCAGTCACTGAACTAACACACAGGGAGACATAGCAGTTTAACAAACAGATGGACAGTCATGCAACTAAAATACAGAGGAACAAGGTAATCATTCAACTTACACATAGATGAACATAGTAGTCATTCAACACAAAGAGGAATATAGCAGTCATTCAACACACAGAAAAACAGAGAAATTCAACTAACATAGAGGAACAGGACAGCCATTCAACTATCACATAAAGAAACACAACAACTAAGCAGTCATTATCTGTATGATCTATATGATCTTTTAGCAGAAGAAAACAGATGAAATGTAACAAGACTTGCAACAGACAGGGCACTACTGACAGCAATGCCATACCAATACAGTGGGAACAGATCCAGAGGTCGACCATGCAGAAGTTGGACCAGGAAATGTCAGAGTTAGTGAAAAGTTCTATTTACAAAGCAAACAGAAGGATCTGTTCCAAAGATCTCTTTCTGCCCTGCCACTGTGAGGAATTCCAGGAACAGAGGAAAGAGGAAGAAGACTGCCACACCAGTACACATATCTCTGGAATGAGAACAAGAGAACACTCAAGAATATGGACTGATGACATTAACAACTTTTTCAGTCACATGAAAGGACAATAGCTTGTACCATTTAGTGAGCACTGGATGACTGACCATTTCTCCCTATGACATTTTATCGCAAAAGTAAGTTTATAATGATGATAATGATTATGTGCCTTTTACTGAGTTCTGAAAAACATACTGAGAATCCCACGGCCTGAAAGAAGAGTTCAGCTAAGAACCTGACGTATGGGTATGAGTCATGGGCAATGACAACAGCTCACAGAAGCTAGCTTCAGGCCTCAGATATGAGGTATCCGAGAAAGGTGGTCCAAGTGATAAGAAAGGACAAAGTTCAAAATCAGACAATATGTCAGGATCTAGAAACACAGGCCTTACAAACGTGTGTGGATCAGTCATAGTTACGATGATTTGGATCTGCAGGCAGAATGGGAAGGAATTGGCCACCATGGCAGGTATGGGAGGCCAAGAACCAGACCACCAGGACGACTCAGGGTTCGCTGGGAAGACAATATCCGACAGTCCCTGACTGAGAGAAGACTCAAATGGAACAAAGCCCAAAAGATAACTGCTGATAAGTGGCTATCTCTCTGACAAACCTCTACACCCCAAGGTAGAAGAAGAGCGACTAAGTAGGTAAAGAGTTAAGAACCAACATCACAGTACTCTGAACAATCCTATGAGCACTCAATCCCCATCTCCAGCAGCCAGCGCAGAGGTCCAATTCCAATAATACCCGTGGCCTGTGATTATGTGTCCACAGAGTATTTTAAAAGAAAGACTAATACTTTTTTAAACCAATTCATAGATTACCCACATCAGGGCAAGAAAACAATTATTTTTGGTCATGTTGTGAGTCAAGAGTCTGATGAAGGTTATGACCTTCTACAAAAGTGTACAGAGAAAGTAAATTAATTATGAGTTAGGCAGCAAAGTAAAGCAGGAGAGAAATATCAGCCTGAAGGATCAACATATATTATTTAACTGAATTAACTACTACTATTATTTTTACAAATTATAATCAGTAGTCTTGCTCTAAATAATCAAAACAATGAGTAAATAATAAGTGTGGAGGAGCATTATCATTATCAACTATATTTGCTGGTGTGGTATGTTATGATGATAATGGGCTACAATTAAACCAGTCAAAAGTTGATCTATTCAGGATGGGGAGGGGTGCTACTGCTGCACAATTGCTACCGCTGATTGTGTTTGAATATAGCCATAAGTAGTTATTGATATGAAGCCTGTACGATTCTGACTTGCTCACAGAGATTCCAGTAAAACTATAAACGGATGGTCGTATGCATAGGTATATATTTTAGTTCAGCAAATCTTATAAAGAATGTGATGTCTATCTTTGTACTGATTGAAACTTATGAAATATCACACATATCTTAGCTTCAAATCGAAGCCAAGTGTCAGTTTGTGCAACTGTTACATAACACTAAATATTTTTTTAATGTAACTTTAAATCAATAGAAACAAACGGTACTGTACAGTTAATTTATAATGTAATAATGACAATGAATGGGTATCCAACAGATGTAAATACCTATGACGTGCAATAAGTAACAATGCAATAACTGATTAACTGAAACTGAATCAATTTAACAGGAAAGTTGAAAAATGTATTATTTTAAATACTAAATACTGAAGAACCCAAAACAAAATAAAACTGCAAAAAAGCAGTAATTTAATTACTGAGTAATTGAATTCGCTAAGTAATAATAATATTAATAATTGTTTTGATTTTTAAACATAATTAACATAGAAAAACTTATAAATAGTCTCAGAAGTGCATATTCAATCTATCTTGAATGCTATAATTTTCAAAATGTTACCAACTTTACAATCGCTTCAACAAATCACAAAACAGACAATGACGAACCCGAACCCTTACCCAAAATCATCGTCCATTGACTTGAAAAAGAACTTAAAATTGGGTCTATTCAAAGCATTTTTAAAATCCCCTAGAGTCACTCTATCCGCTGGAATGGGAAGTTTAATTAAATAAGGAGTATCCTCGTCATCAATATGGTAAATTATCTTAGTTTCCCCCATCCTGGAGACAAGAAAAGGGTCAGAAACCCACTCAAAAACACCAACTTTTACTGCAAGATGGCGTCCTCCTATTTCTGCTTGTTATTTTTTTTTTCTCTGTGTCCGACATTCGGCTTCCAGAACGAGGCTGTAAGGGAGGAAACCCCAATATTTACCTAGAAATGGATAACTCTGTGCAGTCACTAATAAGAGCATAAAATAATATGTCATAAACCACAACATTAAATGACTTTGGCTCCTTGGACGACCCTGCCTAAAATGAGTTTTAAGCACTGTTCCTGTGCAGAAAAGGAGTGCCGATTATTCTATAAAATATGAGTGGCAGACGAAGTGCACGGGGGTTTATAGCAAAGGCGAATGGACGTCGCTTAGTGCAACAAAGCCTGGCATTTAATATCACAATGTCTAGTTTGAGAATCGAGGTGGAGGCAGTCACTGCTGTCTTCCGCTGGCTTGAGAATTAGCTGTACACATGCCGTGATTGTCACTGACTCACAGAACATGTTAAGAAAGGTGGAGACAGGTATGCTCCGTGCAGATTGGCAAGCATCACTTCAGAGGTCCCGGGTAGTTAGTATCCTTTGATGCACCAAACTCCATGTGACGTCTTATCTCTCCATAAAAACTTTTCTTAGGATTTTTACATTTGTCATCTCAACAAGAACGGATACTCAATTCATTTTTTTAAGAGATTGTTAGGGACACTGTGACATTCTGCTCCTTCTTATTTTCTTATGCTATATTATAATAACCGAGTTTCTTTCAGGCAGACTGTGATGCGAACGACGTTCTGTAAAGGGCCTGCTATGTGATGTATCCTCAAACAATTTTCGAGAAGCTGTTTGTAGACTTGTTAATGATTCGTTAGATTTAGTAGCTTAAGTCCTCTAGTAGGTTATGTAGCCACACTCATGCCAACACCCATTAACTGCTTAAGGAAATAAAAGTGTGATAGGCAAGGCCGAATATTTGTCAAACAGAGAATATAAATTAGGTCCAAAGTAGTCTCCAAACAAGACAAATTATGGGAGTCCTGTGAAACTCTTGAATGCATCGACCTATTTATAACCAAATACTGGAGCAGGCAAAATGCTGATTATAGAAAAGGAAGAAGACGAGAAGGAAGAAGGAGTGGGGATGCGGAGGTGGAGGAGAAGGGGGGACAAGAGGGAGGGGAGAAGAAAATGTGATGATGACGAATATTGAAGAAGAAGGAGCAGGAAGGGATGTGGTAAAGGAGGGGGAGAAGGAAGAAGAATGGGGAAGATGAAGAGGGGGAAGAAGGAAAGATGGTGATGAGTGGCGACGATGATGATGACAAAGAAGAAGAAGAAAAAAAAAGAAGAGAAGAATTTAAGAAGCAATAAATTATCTTTCTTCTTTTTCTGTCTTCTCTCTACTCCTGGAATGCCTCGGGGCAAGAAAACATCTCTGGAACTGGCCCTTTTGTTCGCTTCGTATAAAGTACTTTCCAGTGTCTCCGATATTTCTGCAGTCATCTTCTGCGTGGTCGACCTCTGGCTCTGTTACCGCTGCATCTGTATAACATTGCTTTCTGTGATGCCCTGTCTGATGCCAGTCTTATTACATGGCCAAACCATTTGATGCGTTGTCTACCTATAAAGTTTAGTATTGGTTATGTGCAAACTCTCCTCCTGATATCATCGTTCCTAAGTCGATATTTCCTCGTTACACTTAGCATAGTACGTAAACATTTAATTTATGTAAAAGTAAAGTGGGGAAATGTGAACCAGCGTCATTGCACACGGTTATAAACCATAATTGCTCTGCCACCAGTACGGACAGCTGATAAGAACTGTCCTCCTGTGTCGCCATTCGCACGTAACTCTGTAGCTGCAGCGACATTCCTCAATTTACCCCAATGTCAACTCTGGTACCCATTTCCTAGAGGGTGGGTTACCCCAGGGAACCGCCCGGTTTCGAACACCAGCCGCGGGCTGCAGCCGCTTATCGACTGCGCTAACGCGACCCCCTTCTTTTCTGAATGACTATTCTCTTTCTGTCTTCTGAAGAAAGTGTCTATGTTTGACATTGATGGCATAGCGTTGGTTTCAATTATCATTAACAAAAAAAAAACCAACTTCCGTTTTGATCACTTCCGGTGCATCTTTTGCTACGTTGCTTTAAAATTTTCCAAATCTTGTTGTGTGCAAGTTGTACTTGCTGGAAACCTCTCACGATCGATTTTTGCAGCATGGAGCACATTCTTCCGTTACTGCCTGACAGCATTAAAAGTCTTCCACATCATATGGTAGGCTTATAATTAATTCCCAGTGTATTGTGGTCTATGATGTGATTTCTGTTCAGAAAGCAAGCCCGATGATTGCATGATTAGTAGTAGTAGATTAAGGTCGGAAAGTTCGACTGTCTGTGACTGTGGCTCAGGGTTTGTAACACAGCTGACTTGAATAGTACTAGTACCCGTACCTATAATTTGGGGTTATAAACTCAACTCTGATATATCAGGGTATTAAAAATTCAGCTGAACGTAATTTGGTAGCAAATAACACTAGGGATACTATTGAAGTATATATTGTGTATATATTATATATATATATATATATATATATATATATATATATATATATATATATATATATATATAGGGTTTTGGCTCTCCTTCGAACTTCTACCCCATGGTGGCCAAACAAATACCCTAACAGGGCCTCAGTCCTCTGCAAAATACGGAGTTTCTGCCGAGGAACAGATCGCGGCAAAACTAGGATCGGCTTCAAATAACGAAACAAATGCTCTAACAGGACCTCAGCGATATGTTAATTGCAGACCTGTTTCTGCGACTGTGCCGCACTGCCGACAGTATATGCTCGGCGCAGATGGGGGGCTAAATTAGATGGCTGGGACTCACGAGCAGCAGCTACCGTATCTCCTGCAATTTCCTGCAATTTATTTGCTTGCGAGTCCCAGGCATCATTTTAGATCCCTGTCCTTGCCGCTACGGGGGATACGCTCGGCGGTGAATTTAATCAGAAGAACACTATTGCTAATCTGCGTCGGAGTGCGTGGTCTCTCTGCCATGTCACTATTATCATCTGTAATGTTGCATGTCTCAAAATTGTCAATGGTCGCTAGTATCATCTGCAGAAACGCTCAAAATTGTCAACTGTCGCTATTATTGTCTGCTACTATCGTTTGCAGTGTTGTAATTCAGAGTTATCAAGTAATCCTAGTTTTTCTGTGATGTGTTCATCGGAGGAAGTCCGCATTTTACACACGACTGAGGCCCTGTTAGGGTATTTGTTTGGCTGCCATAATATGGGGTAGAAGTTCGAAGGAGAACCGGTTTTCACTCATGATACATCTCAGATTGATATAAAAATGACAAATCCAACGATACCTCACTGAAGCCTGTAAGTAGATTCTAAGAACAGATATGAACATTTTAGTCGCGAATACCACCATAGACAAATAATTATAGTGGAATGTGACAGAAAATGGATTCTGGGCTGCTGCCTAGTAAAATGTAGCGATGAAATAACTAAATGTTTGCATTTCATGGCAGTAACTATTTTGATTCTTCACAAATCCATTAGTAATTATACATTTCTGGAATCAAACAGTGAGATCTAACTGTGTATGCATTTATCAAATACATATGGTGCAATATAGGCCTAATTAACAGATTAAAATGGTCACCAGGTCACTAGTTTTAAGTAAGCACTTGATGAGTTAATGATTAAAAGAGGTTAAAGGTAAAAATATCCACTTTGCCATGGCCATTTTCAGTATAGCACATTTGGCCTGTCTCATCAACATTTGTTTCAGTTTCTCTTGGATGTCCTCAATATATTTGTGTCCCATTTCAGTGCCTGTCTGATTTTCTCAGGATGTGCCTGATAGATCCATCTTATTTGTCTTCTGTTAAAACCTGTTGTTGTCCAAACATTTTTCTGTTTTCTTCACCTTTCCTTTCTTGAAATTCTCTTATCTAAGGTTCATCTGTGAACTCTTTTACAATTGCTAGTTCATAAACATAAAAGTTGCAAGCCATAATTGCTAGAAACAGCAGCCCCTCTGTCTGACCATCCACGCTAAAGTGTTCAATTTATCTGTTTTAGAATTATGATCAGTTACAGAACAAATTTCTTAATGACCCATACTTTTGACTTTCTTGACAGGACTTTGACGGCCAGGGAAAGGCAGAGAGATATTTTCAAGCCATCATTATTGTGTTTGCAGTAAGTATTTACTTTGGAATGCAGAGGTGGTCAACCGTACATGGTGGTGCACCAGGACTGGGGCTCATACTGGTTGAGACCTATCTACTTCTCTCCGCGGTCATCCTAGAAACAGGTTCCCAACTTGAAACCTGGCCAGCTTAACTAAGATCAATGTTAACTATGAAGTCAGACTGCATCTGGTGAAAGTTCTGGTTGTCCTTCCACCTCTGGACTTTAGTCTTGTTCCAGAACCTGAGTGTTGCATACACATCTGTTTTACAGATCTGACTTATTGAAATGCACATTGTTGGTTCCTTGCCTCTCAGGCAGATGCACTCCTACTTCAAAGGATGTCCCTCCCTAGTTAGTCAGCTCCTATGTTAAGGAGGCAGTCGTTCTTTCTTCAACAAAAATGAAGTTCCAGAACCCACATGGATATAACCATGAAGTTAAATTCTACAGTATCAGTGGCTGTTTGCTATTTTGCAGCAAGAATATCTGATGCAGTATGACTGAATTATCAAACTCAAAAAGCCACACAAACTGTATTTTCCCAAACCGCCCATAGTGGAAATCACACCCTGGTAAATATAGAGGACTGCATTGTGAGTTGCTTTTCGCTAAACTCTAAGCTCAGCCATAATATACACAATCTGTACTAGCTGATGCGTCTAACAATACGCATCTAAAACAAATACATGAGTCTAAACAAAATAAAATATTGCCACACTTGATAAGGGAATCATTTCATTGACGTTTTTGATGGCAGTTCATACAAATCTTTAGTCACAGTCATCACACTGTTAAGAAATATCACTTTCGGATGTTAAAACAATCAAGGAAAATCTTTCAAGCACAAGAAATATGCCACAAAACGTTGCCGCCATGCCGGCCATCAGACTTGACTTGGAAGCGACACGCCGTTGTTTAAGATTTTGCAATGCTTTTAGTATCACTTACTAAGATTAATTAAAGTCATTGAACTGTTCAGTAATATCTTCATCTTCACTTTCTGAGGAAAAATCATCATAGCACCAGAAATGTTCTCAAAAATGATGCGCCATGACGGCCAGGGAAATTTGTCGACTCTTTGTTGTCTACTGAGGAAGGAGAGGAGCACGAGGGGTAATGTCTTGAATGCAGTGATGTCAGTTCTTGATTCATTCATTCATATTTTATCTACACTGAAACTGTTAACAGTGTAAGATCGACCAGAACTGCTCAAACCAGTAGTAATTGCTAGGTCAGAACAAGTGTAGCAACAACAACAATAACAAACATGATTGGAATGCTCAGCCCCAATATTTTGAGCTGTTGGTTCCTTGCTTCTCAGTGGATACACTCCTTCTTCTTCTTCTTCTTCTTCTGCGTTCGACATCAGTCATGCTACACATTGAGTCCCGTCTGGGTCAAAAATAGGATTGTGCGTTTAAGGTCGCCACCGGTCCCCCATAGCTTCTCTCGCAATGTGGATCCCCTGGGCCAGATCCACAGTCTTTGCTGGGAGAGGTAAGGGCAGTACTGCAGTATATGCTCAGGGGTCTGTCTTTCTGCTCCACAATCACAGGCAGCAGATTCTTTTATGCCTATCCTGTACAGGTGTGCTCGAAGACCACAGTGTCCAGTCCGAAGTCTAAAAATTGATGTTTGTTCTTTCCTGTTGAGTTTGTTTGTGCTGTCACTCTCTGGTCTGTAATCTCTATTCTGCTTTTTCCACTCCCGGTTGAAAGACTGCTTTAGTGCTGTTTTGGTTTCCTTGTAGCTGTGTGGTGGATGAGGTTGTGGAAGATTACTCCCAGCTTTTGCCAACTCATCTGCTCTCTCATTTCCTTGAATACCACAGTGGGCTGGTATCCACTGCAAGACCGGTTCTGCTTCCTTGGAGAGTAAGCCAATGTTGGTCCTTAGATCTGCAATTAGTTGGACTTGTTTTTTGCTTGATAGTGCTTGGAGAACAGACAATGAGTCACTAAGTATAACAATTTTGTGCCCTCTGTGTTCTTGAGTGATGAGATGTTGGACTGCAGAAAGGAGGGCAGTTGCCTCAGCTATGAAGTTAGTGCAGATGTCACCTGCTGGTAGAGAGAGAGTTTCTGCTCTACTGCTAGGGGGTTTAATGTATATTCCACAACCCCCCTTTCTGAGTGCATCTATAGCAGAGCCGTCGGTAAAACCTGAGTCCAAGTGATGTTTGGATACATTTCTTATCAAGCAAAGCAAGAGCCATGGTTCTCTGTTGTGTCTCCGTCTGGGCATCTTTTGAAGTGATCCCTGGTACCTTTAGAACTACATTTGCCTTCATGCATAACTTTAGAGGAAAATCCCTCATTAGTCACCTTTTAGGACATGCTTGATAGGAAGGCAGTGGATCTATTCTGTTTTCCTCCAAAATGAGACTGGAACCCACACGAGGATTTTACTTGTACCGAGGAGCAGCTGGCTGGGTCAGAGTGCTAGGCTGTCATGTGGGGGGGGGGTTCAGTCCTCAAGCGTGGAGATTTGTTCTGTCAGAAGCAAAACTAAAAGATCCTGACCTGCACAGTTTGTGGCGACTGCATGGGTCATGCAGCCTTCAATCTTCAGGCTCACGACCACCTGTTCTACATATAAATAAACAGAGTAAGGATTCTTGAGGTCATAGAAACATTATGTATAACAGACAGACAATGTGTTGATTGGCACTCACAAAAAAAGAAGAAAGATAAAAGGACACACTAGACAACATAGTGTGTCCTTCTGTCTTTCTAATTCTTTCTGTGAGTGCCAGTCAATACATTGCCCCTGTTGTACAATACACTAAAAGTGGTAAATAGTAAAGTAAAGTAAAAGTCCTTTTTCCACGCCTTCAGGCATATTGGGCATATAGTAAAAAAGTAAAGTAAAGATCCCTTTTGACGCCTTTAGGTGTATTGGGCATATGGGAAGAGCGCCCATATTTTTACAGACCATCAGCACTCGGTGGGTAATGTGTATAGCATAACGCCCGCTGTCTTTACTTTCCCAGGACAGCCCATCCTGGTACCCATTCTAGGCTGGGTCGACCTGCGACAATGAGTAAATACTGTGAAATAATTTATTTATTTTTTCTGTCAACCCAGGTTATAGGTTTTGTGTATGGCTATGCTGTTCAGCTGTTCTCTCAGACACTGTATATTCTCTTTGTTGGTGTCTTCCTCTCCAGTCTGGTAAGTATCATATTTATGTCATTGTTCTTGCTCTTCTGCCTTTCATCTCCCAGTCAGATCTGTCAAGGATGCACTCGCAAAACTCAAGGTCCTGGGACAAAGCCAAAGCCACAGAAGTGGATAAACAGCCAGGACTTTGCACCAGAGTTTACAGCTGGTGAACTTCTTTGTTCACCACCTGTACGTTGCCGCAGAAGGTCCTGGTTGTTTATCCCTTTGGACTTGAGTTTTGCGCATACATCCATTTTACTGGCTCATTTGTGTGCAGCTGGTTGTTCCTTGCCACTTGGGCAGATGCACGCAGACATCGAAGTAAACTCCCAATTAGTGGACTCTTACAGCATGCTTATTGGAGTGGCAGTGGATCTATTCTTGTTTTCCCCACAATGGGGCCCCGGCAACCCACACACAGAAGCTGGTCAAAACAAACATTTCCCCAGTGTAACATAGGCCTTCACCAGTTGACACCAAATTCTTTCTGGGCAATTAATACCTTCTAAACTTTGAATATCTAGGTTCCATAATAAACAACAGTTGAGACTGTTCGGCGGAAGTCAGAAGTAATATGGCCATAGCAGTGTAAAGATTTGTTTTCTTTTTCTGCGTTCTATTCCCCATTGGAGCCTTGGTCCCGAGCAGAGTCGTTCTGGTCTTCATCTTCACATCACGTTCTGATGCAGCTGATTCCTGTTCTCCCCATCTTTTTAACTTCACCCTCTAGCCCCCTTTTCCCTGTGGGTTTTTTTTTTTGCCTGCATTTTTTCTGTACCCATCTTGGTTCCATTGCAAAGACATTCTAGTTACATTGTTCTCAGGTATTCTCATTGTGTGACCTATCTAACACCATCGTCTTCATTCACCTCTTCGTCCACTGAAACTTGTTCTCTCATGAAAGTCAACATTAGTGATTCCATCATACCATTCAATTCCCTCTATTTTGCACAGGCACCACAATGTTTTTAGTTTATTTGTAATTGTTTTAGTTGTTCTCAGTGTGTCCACTCCACTCAGTAGTACTGATTTGAAATTAGAATTACAAATTTTAAATTTAGCATTAGTTTTATTTCTTTTGACCTTCACAAATTTCCTAGTGTTGTGAAAATTATGAGATTCGTATTTTGATATTTCTGTCAGTTATGGGATACCATTTTGAGACACAAGATTACTATTTATCTGGTTATTCTTATTACCTTTGTCTTTTCCTTGTGGATTTTTTGCCTACTTTTTGTGATCTCACATCGAATATATTTAATTTTCTTGCATCTGATTCCATGAGTGGAATAATGCAAAGATTAAACAGTATTAAAAGTCTGAGGTTAAGCACCAGCAAGCAAATCAAGGTCAGAACTGTTAGGGCATACAAACGGATATGTGTTGTGGAATGTCTCGTTATTAAGGAAGAAAGTTGGGGCTTTTTGCTTTAGAAAGATTCTCAGAATACCATGGACCAAGAAGGAAAAAAATACTGACATCCTAGAAGTTCTTAACATCAAGGAAGATTCTCTGGTTCTTTTTCTTCTTTTTTTCGTTCGCTTGAAATAAATTATCAATCAATCAATCAGGTGCCGTCTCCACAATGAAGGTTGGCTGCAATGGATCTCCAACAAGCCCTGTCTCTTGTCCTTGATGTACACTCACTCATACTGCTGTTCGTCCATCTCTTGATGTTATCCTCCCACTTTTAACGCTGTCTGCCTCTTGCTCGCCTACCTTGAACCTTTCCCTCTAGGATGATCTGTAATGTCTTTTAATGTGGCCAAAATATGTCACTTGTCTCTAATAAATAAATGATATGTATCTGCAATGTTGTTTCTAGTATGAACTTTACTGTAACTTCACTGAACTTGACTAACTAGTAAACAGCATCTTGTCTCAGACACTGAAATACTTTAGCCATAGGCGCTACAGCAAATTGGAAAGAATTATAGCAGAAGGCATTGTACCAGGAATGAGGGGCATGGGTCGACCAGCACAAAGATGAGCAGAAGTGATACATTGGGTAAGAGGGTGCACAAGGCTGGAGACCTGGCAAGAGACCAACATTCTTTCAGGCAGGCTGTGATGTGAGCGACCTTCTGCAAAGATCCTGCTACATGATGATGATTCTGTATCATTTTAATGAATGTTTTTAGTTATTAGTAATTGTTATAGCCATTTTTCGTGTTTCTGCTCCATGCAGCATTCCACGTTAAATATGCTGGGTGTGGTACTACATTTAATGTGTGTGTGTTCATTGCAGCTCACTTTAATTCCGTGGGGCTTTTACCGGAGAAAACCCCTGAAGTGGCAGCCAGCTCGAGATGAGGAAGGGAATGAGACACCTAATTCAAAGTCAGGAGGAAAGCAGCCGGTGAAGAAGAAGCTGAAGCATTAGTACAACTCATTTGTTGAATTCTTTTGAATGTGTAATTTTTATCAAGTTTACTTTAATGGGAGTTGGTGGTTTTCTTCAAAATGTATTTGCTTCAGAGATAACCAGTTTGATGTCTGAATGAATGAACATTTTTTTTTTGAAGGGTTAAGAATTGGACAGGGAGCTGTAGTGGTGTCATGGCTGAATGCTCACCAGCCGCCTGAAGATTTAGAGGTCAGATCCTTCAGAGGCAAATCCCCCTCTTCCCCCCCCCCCCCCCCCCCAAAAAAAAAATTTGAGTTAGATCCAAGCTCTACCCATCGACTGGATGTCAAGTCTTCTTCTTGATGTTCACAGTCTGTCAGCTCCAGGGAGAAGTTCTGGTCTTACGTCCACTTCTGTACTAGTTACATTTGGTCCATGTTGCTGTTTCTTTTGCAGCATTACTGATATTTTATTTTTATTACTTGCAGTAAAAGACATATTATTCGCAACATGCATTTACTGATGGCATTATTAAATTGTCTGAGATTATACACAAATCAATTCATTGTCTTGTATGTTCTTTTAGTCACAGAATTATTTTTTTTGTGTTCAGAACTAGTTTAAATATTTCTGTCATATAAGGAATTATTGATGAGTACTGTGTGTTTGTCATTAAAAGGTACTGGATAATTTCTTCTTTACTTCCTCTGTTTCTGCTTTGGGTGTCAAGGGGTGTATAAGATTCTGCTTCTTGCTCTTCTGGCTGACTTAACCATAGACACATTCTACTGTTGTGTAGAGTTTCTCTGACGTTATCTTTCCATATTTTTCTTGGTCTGCCTCATGTTCTTTGTCTGTGTCTCTTTTGCTGATCCTCTTTTGGTGTATACCTTGTATGGTATGGCTTCACAAGGCATTCTTTCAAAGTGGGCAAACCATTTGATTTGCTGACTGGATAATGTAAAAGGGTCAAGACTGTCTGAGACTTGATGAAGGAAAATGTCTGACTAGACCTTTGGGTGCATGAAGGATGAGCGACACACTGTTTTATGGAAAACACAATTGTAGGGTCTGAGTTGTCACCTTTTTTAGCTTTTGCTCCCTCCTTATTTGGGAGCCGCAGTGACATAGCGGCTAGATGTTCTCCTGTGGTTCACAAGGTCATGGGTTCAGGTACCGATAGAGCCAGACTTTCTTCACAAATAACCTTGGCTTCCAGGTCCAGCCTTAAATGGGTACCAGGTAAAGTCTCGGGAAGTAAAGGCAGCTAGCGCGATGTTGACAACACCACCTCTGAGTGCCGATTGGTCTAATTATATAGGTCTAGCCCTGTATGCCTTGTACACGTGAAGTCAGGAAAAGGGTCCTTTACTTTTACTCTGTTCCTTCTTATAGTTGTGGTAGTTTAGTGGCTAGACACTTTCCTTCTGGCTCAAAGGTCTGGGGTTCAAATCTGCACTGAGGCAACTTTTTTCGAAGTTAACCTTGGCTCCTCCCAGACTGATCCAACCTAAAATGGGTAACATGTAATGTCGTGGGAATCAAAGGCATGGAAAATATCTGTTGTTTACTACATTTTTGTTCTTGGCCAACATATCACTATTTCAGACAATAGGTTCCCCTGTGTGAGTTTTGGGGCCCCATTGTAGAGAAAACAAGAATAGACCCACTGCCGCCCCAGCTAGCATGTCGTAAGAGTCGACCGACTGGGGGCTTCCTTTGAAGTCGGAGTGCCTCTGCCTTAAAGGCATACAAATAAGTCAGATCTGTAAAACAAATGTGTATGCAACACTCAGGTTTTGGAGCAAAAGAATAAGTCCAGAACTTTCCCCTGCAGTTTACAGCCAGTGAACGCAAAGAAGAAGAAGAAAATAGTTTGTGCTTAACCAAGTCAGTAAATTCAAGTATTTGAGAAAATTCAAAACATCAGATGAATGATGTGTGACAGACATTAGGAGCAGAATTGCCAGGCAAAGGAAACATTTCAGAAGATGAAAAGTATCTTATGTAATAAATCACTCTCATTAAACATCGGAAAACAACTACTGAAATGTCATATCAAGCCTGGTTTTTTTGTAAGGAAGTGAATCTTGGAATGCGAGCAAAACAATTAGAAGAGTTTAGAGGCAGCTGAGATGTGATTCTTGAGAAGAATGTTGCAAATACCTTAGACTGCTAGAATATCTAGAAACCATCACAGCATTTATAAATCATGTTCTGGTTTACAGCAAGGCTGTGATATCTGAACATTTTGGCCCAGCACATCCGATTTCAGCAAACCACTAAGTTGTGACTCTTTTTACATCATGTGGTTGTGGAGGGAGGGGGTGCATTCAGACATGGAAGGAAACAACCCTGGTTAGTCACCTTTTTTCCCCCAGTGTGTGTTCTGGAGTCTCATTTTAAGGGAAAATAGGATAGACCCACTGACACCCTTACAAGCGTGTCCTAAAAGAATACTTCTTCACATTCACCGGTTGTTAAATTTGGCGCACAATTCTGGTTGTTCGTCCACTTCTGGACTCAAGTCCTGTTCCAGAACCTGAGTGTTGCGTGCACATCTATTTTACAATCTGTTTCATGTATATGCAGACTGTTGGTTCCGTTCCTCTCAGGCAGATATACTCTGACTTTGAAGGAAGCACCCAGTTAGTCAATTCTTACGACATGCTTTTAAGGTCTATTCTTGGTTTACCCACGACAGGGCCCTGGAACTCACACAGGAAGTAAAAGAATACTAATTACTAATCTTTCTTCTAACGTCGGAGCACATTTGCTTAAGTGGTGAGGAACCAACAGTTTGCATACAAGTAAATCAGATATGTTAAGCGGATGAGCATGCAAAAATCAAGTTATGGAACAAGACTAAAGTCCAGTAGTGGGTGAACAACCAGAACTTTCTGTCGGAGTTTACAGCTGGTGAATGCGAAGAAGTTGCCTTTTACAACATGCTTATTGGAGGGCTGGTTCTCCGTGGCACAGTGGTCAAGCCATTTGCCTCACGCTCTGAAGGTTGTAGGTTTGTTTAACGGCGCACCGTTCAGATTACTAGTGCAGCAATTGTTTTATGGTGATTCCTAGGGATCGTCACTGGAGCTACAATGTTCGATGCTCTCGGCAGAGAGCCATTCAGCAGACCGAAAACAAGCCCTACGGAATAAAACCCGGTGCAATGAAGTCCATCCTGTCGACTTTCTAACTTTATTGGGGTCGGTGGGTCTATTGTTGTTTCCCCAAAATGGAGCCCCGGAACTCAGATGGAGACTTTAATAACAATAATACATCCTTGCTGGGTCCAATATTTAGTTTAACAAAGTGTTCTTCTTAGGCAAATTCATGTAAACGAGGTTTTACGGTACTACTACTACTACTACTAATATACACCGGAAGCGGTCAACATGAAAAAGAGGAACTGGCTGTATGGGTTCCAGGGCCCAATTTTGGGGAAAACAAGAATACATCCATTGCCTTCCCAACAAGCATGTCGTAAGTGTCGACTAATTGGGAGCTTCCTTCAGTGTTGGAGTACATCTGCCTGAGAGGCAAGGAACCACAAGTCTGCCTACATATAAGCACGATCTGTAAATCGAATGCACACGCAAAACTCAGGTCCTGGAAGAAAGGCAAAGCCTAGAAATGGAGAACAACCATGTCTTTACGCCGGAGTTTACAGCCGGTGAACGCAAACAACGAACAACAAGAAGGGGAACGAATTGTGGTTTAGTAGAGTAGGGTAGGTAGTTGTACCCCACCAGGACATCACACAAGCGATAAACACCCGGTGACACATAGTGCCACCATGCTGATGAGGATTACCTGTGGAGAGGTCCCAAAAACCCCTTTCAGCCGTTAGGCCAAATCTATGGCTAGGCCATATTTATGCCCCGGCTATATTCAGGACCCCTGGCAGAAGCCAGGGTGGGGCTTCAAATAACCAAAAATGTCATCCCCCATGGGGACGACTTTTATTAAAACTGTTCAATAGGAAAACAAGTCAAGAGTATTTTCACAGGGAGTCATAGAAGAGAAGTGACTGTAGTTGGGGGCCTTAATATAACCTAACGGTGAACAGGGTTTCTTGGACCTCTTCCCAGTTGATCCTCATCCGCATGTTGGCACTTTGCTTCACCAGGTGTTTGTCGCTTGGTGGATGTCCTGGTCGGGTTGAATCTTACTCATTCTTTCCAAACGGGCCTGTTAGAAATCTAACTTGGCATTTATAAATGTACCACCAAGTAGTACAGAACTAGTCAATCTGTCTGCTTGTTCTTTTCCCAAAATACTTTCACCTCCTGCAAATAGACGAATAGCTTTTCGGACCCTACAGATATCTGAATACGCAAAGATAAGCCGTATTTGGGGTTGGAGGGGGGTGGGGACAACTGAATACAATACAGAAGCGATCGAGTGACAGAAAGAAACATACATGGCTCTTTTCCATGCCCTAAAGCATTTTGAGCATAAAGGTTAGTTGCGTATCCTTTACATGACGTTGCAGAACCAACTCCAGCAGCCCCTGGCTGTTGTGTGGGTTTTCTAGGCAAATTTATGTCCAGTAGTTTGCCATTGCTTACTGTACGGTCGGCTTTCTTGATTCCACTGTCAAAACCAACGCAAGGCGCATGGCCCGCAGCTGGGATTGAACCCGGCATTACGAATCGTTCGCATCGACTCAGCCACAGAGCCGACGAGAGAAAGAGAGAAAAGGAAAATTTGATGTAGTGGAATCAGAAATAGATATGCCCTGCCCTCACTGTCTTAGACTCTTCTAGGACCTATAATTCGCCTCCGGACTCGCAAACATTAAACTCTTGAAGGATGAAAAAAAGGGTGGTCCTCATAACTTGTGATGGACGAATGGCGCTGCGAGGAGTTACCAGGGGATCTGGCCGACGCTAAACACCCAGGGGAGGATGAGACGGATATACAAGCAGACGGCTAAGGGTGCCATCGGAACTGGAACCCTTCGCTTGCTGCCGATGATGGGGATGGAACACTTATGGGAGTGTGAGGAGGGCTGTGATGTCGATTCTTAATTCAAAATTTTAATGGACGAATGAACGAACGAGATAGCAAGTTCTCCATGTGGGGTTCCGGGGCCCTATTATCGGAAAAACATGAATAGACCCACTGCCTAAACAAAAGCATGTCGTAAGAGTCGACTAATTGGGAGCTTCCTTCGAAGACGGAGTGCATCTGCCTGAGAGGCAAGGAACCAACAGTCTGCACACAAATGAGTCAGATCTGTCAAACGGATGCACACGCAACATTCAGGTTCTGAAACAAGACTGTAGTCAAGAAGTGGATGAACAACCATAACTTTCCGCCGAAGTTTACAGCCGGTGAACGCAAATAAGAAGAAGCAGCAGAAGAATAAGAAGAAGCAATGCAAGTGGAGGACAGGGGCGTGCCGTGTTATTATACAGAGAAGCGGTACTGTAAAGTGGGGGGGGGGGAGGAAGATTAGCAGCAAAAGGAAATAAAAATACAATTTAAACTTTTGCTCTGAGATAGCACAAAGTTATTAGGGGCGGCACATCGAAGACTTGCATCATACAGAGAAAATCTACCGCATGGGACTGATAGGGGAGATAACTTGAAAACATGGACAAACGGTAGGTAGGTATGTAGTTGTACCCCACAAGGACATCATATAAGCGATAAACACTTGGTGATACAAAGTGCCCCCATGCGGATGAGGATCATTCGTATGGTGACACAAAGTGCCACCATGCGGATGAGGATCATCCGTGAAGAGTTCCCAGAAACCCCTTTCAGCCGTTATGCCACATCTATGGCCCGGCTATTTTCAGGGCCCCCGGCAGAAGCCAAGGTGGGGCTTCAAATTGCATCCCAGATGGGGACGACCTATGTACATTGATAAATTGACAAATGTTAATTTGATTAGTTACATTAATGACTCGTATCAGAAAAATAGCAGGTTATGTTCTTTGGTCGGCTCTGTGGCTAAGTCGATGCGAACGCTTCGTAATGCCGGGATGCCGGGTTCGATACTAGCTACGGGCCATGCGCCTTGCGTTGGTTTCAACAGTGGTATCAAGAAAGTCGACTGTTTAGAGGGCAATAGCAAACTACTAGATGTAAATTTGTCTAGAAAAACCACACATCAGCCAGGGGCTGTTGGGGTTTTTTCTGCAACGTCCTGTAAAGGATACTCAATTAACCGATGTTCTTTGGGTTACGTCGTAAGAAAACGACTCATAGACATTATACTGGAATTAAACGTCAAAGGCAAGCGAGCAGCGATACACGTAAGGGTGACATCAAGAGATGGAAGAACAACAGTAGTCTCTGGGTGTGTACATCATGGGATAGAGTCCAGGTATGTTGGAGATAACGTTGCTGTCATCAATCTTAGTGTAGACGGTACCCGATTGGTTGACTGACTTAGAAATGGAAAACTTGAACAGACTGTTACAACGGAAAAGCTTGAGGGGAATAGAGGGAGGGGGCGGGGGAGAGATAGAGACACAGACACATAGATAAAGAAAGAAGGCGTTGGACAGTTTGACATGGATAAAAAAAAATTATTAAAAAAGCATAAGAAATGTGGAATAGAAAGGAAAAAAAAAACGGTGGGCAGACGTGATTATCAGTACCACGAACTGCTAAAAGAAGAAGAAAAAGAAGAAGAAAAAGGTACGAGGAGGAGGAGGAAGAAGAAGAATCTGAGTTTTCCACACTTTTTAAGTTACTGGGATATAAACACATATGTCCCATCTGTAGGGTTACATACACAAAGTGCAAACATGAACCTCATTCTCCTGAAAATATTTTTTTTTTAAAATCGACTTTCGTTTTCTAGATATTTCCACTGCCTGCACGAGGCCGAACCGCACATTTAAGATATGCATCTATACATTCACACAAGAGCTATATATTACTTAACCCTGTCGGTATTTTTTGTCCCTCGATCCTCGATCCCCCCCCCCCCTCTCTTCCCCCACCCATGTCAGATTAAAACGTCGTCACTCTGATGGACTAGTCATTAATCTCCATTGAACCGTATTAGTTTCTTTCATGAAAGTGTGGGTGCCTTGTCGTGCTGGCGCCAGTTTCCAATACAAATCCATGAATAAATCAATTCTCAAAGTGTTCACGCGGTTCTCAAATCGTTCTCAACCATGACCTCTAATTCTCGGATTCTGGGCTCAGACTAAGGCCAAGGCGCGCCGCCACGAAGAAAATATAGCAAACAAAAAAAAGGGCTGCCTCAGCCATCCCTTCCCTTGTGCGAACAAACTTTTCAGAGAAAAAAAAATGTTGATAAAAAAAAAAAGGAAGGAGGTGGCTCACGCTAAATTAGGAAAAAATTGGAGGGGAGGGGGGGGGGGGAAGGACTAAGCCCATCCCCTCCAACCACACTCTCCTCACACCCTAAGCAGAAAATCAGGTGGGGTGCTCAGACCCCTTTAACCCCCTTCCCCTAAAGTATTTCAAACAATGAGGTGCTTAGCAATAATATAATTGATAATACGATTGAAATAATATAGTAAATAAAGTAAAGGACCTATTTGCACGCCTTTAGGCATATAGGGCCTATATTTTTATAGACCAATCGGCACTAGAAGGACGATGTGGTCAGCATCACGCCGGCCGCCTTTACTTTTCGGGACAGCATCCGGTACCCACTCAAGACTGGGTCGACCTCGGAGCCAAGGTTATTTTTGAAAGTCTGGCTCCGCCAGGGAGCGAACCCACGACCTTCCGTTCTTCGGCAAGTGTCTATTCGCTCTGCCATGGCGACTCCCCTTGAAATAATATGAAATGTAACAAACACATTACTTTGCAGAAAAATTATTTGCATGGTTACAGTAATCTTAGTACCCTTACAACATTATGGGGGCAGGGGGAAGGGGATCTCAAGGAACCAGAGCCTTCCTGTTCTGGCGCCTATGAAATGGGCTAATCGCTGACTAAACGGCCATAAAAAAAATCGTTTTTGTTTTACCGGCTGTAAGCTCCAGTGGAAAGTACTGAATGTTCGTCTATTTGGACATCGGTTTTGTGCCAGTTTTGCGTGTGCATCGGTTTTACTAGCTTGTCTTCTCTTCTTTTTCACGTTCACCGGCTGTAAACTCCGGCGAAATGTTGTGGTTGCTCGTCCACTTGCGGACTCTAGTCCTGTTCCATAAGCTGACTGTTGCGTGCACATCCATTTCACAGGCCTAACTAATTTGCATGCAGATTGTTGGTTCCTTGCCTCTCAGGCAGATGTACTCCGACTTGGAAGGAAGCTCCCAATTAGTCGACTCCTATGACATGCCTTTGGGCAGGCAGTTGGTCTATTCTTGTTCTCCCCACAATAGGGCCCCGGAACCCACACGGGGATTACTGGCTTGTGTCCAGTTAGTTGTTCCTTGTCGCATATGCACTCCGATTTCGAAGGAAGCGCCCAGTTAGTTGTCTCAAACGACACCCTTGTTGCTGAGACAGTGGGTTTGTTCTTGGTTTCCTAATAATGGGTTCCCGGAACCCACACGGGGGATAAACCAAAATCAATAACGATTTTTTTTTTTTTTTTCAGTCCCTATTTGCTTGATTATCTTCACATACACGGCTCTACTAGAGGCCTTGAAACCTTCGGGTTTGGGGGGTTCGGTGGAAGGGGGGGGGGGCGCTTGAACACCCACCAAAATTAAATTTGTAAGGAGCTAAACGCCCGCCTGCCAAATATTTGTATAACAAGAATAAGAGGCCTCTGTGGCCACGCATAAAAGTTGTCTTTGAAAGTAATTACTTATACATTTAATACTTTTTCTTTAAAATTAATTTCATTGTCTTTAAATATATTAATATATATAACTGCAAATCAGTACAAAAATAATAGCAAAAACATTTTAAATATTATACAAAATGGCAAATATATAATGATATACATGAAATAATATAAAATATATGAAGACAATCTTGAACAGATAATTAATGCACACAATTATTGGGTGGGGGTAAACCAAGCGCTCCCATGTCAACTTCGTGACGGAAACATCCCTAAATAGTCGAAATCTTTATGACATGCTTGTTAAAAAAAATTTGGTACAGGCGTTTATAGAAACATCCAAAGTTTACGGATCTCCGTTATTTAGAAATTGAAACTTATGCAAACTGAAAGCTTCACTTCCTCAATCGCCATTCCCAAGAGGGTTTCCCTATGATGGCACTGTTCGTTATCACCAGTGTAAAAGAATTCGTTTACAGCTGCGCCTAGCCGACGGCCTAGCCATGTCAGCGCCCCGCCCTTGTATATCCCATTCAGTAGCTGAAATGATTCACAGGTAGGGAACACACGGTTTTATCTTCTCGACTCATGCAGAAACTATGTGCTGATTAACTCGGTGTTTCAGGACACGGGATGTAGACCGACGGCAGGTACGCGGGTTAAAGGCAAAGAAAAGGAGCCTTCCCCGGGTAGACTCAACTTCTTCTGTTTAGCATTCACCTGCTGTAAACTCCGCTGGAAATTATGGTTGTTCGTCCATTCCTGGACTTTGGCCTTGATCTAAACCTTGAGTTTTGCATGCACATCCTTTTTACTAATCTGGCTTATTTGCATGTGGATTTTTTTGTTTTTCTGTCATGCAGATTTAACACCCCATCAGAACCGCACAGCGAGCGATAAAACACAAGGTGACACAAAGTGCCGCTGTTCCGATAAGAATCACTCTAGTATAAGTCCCAGAAATACCGTTCAACAGTTAAGTTGTGTTAGAGACCCCGACTAAAGCCGGGGTGGGGCTTTGGAATAGCAAAAAATAGCGTTCCCTATTGGGCCAGGTTGGCTTTTATTCCTTCCATTCCTGACAGGTCTAGATATGTAACATTTTTTGGGTCGGTTTGGTGTATAGGATGGATTAGGAGGGAAATATACGTTGTTACCAGGGTAGCCGAAAACGTATTGATTTTTTTTTCTCTAGCCGGCAGGCACGCCCATTACTATCTCATCAACAGATGCAATCAATAAATCCCGATAGATTCTCTATGAGTTGGACATAGGCAAATGGAATCCTGTATTGATTCGTTTCATTTGAGTTCATCGTGTACCTTTTTGTTTTTGTTTAGCTGACTGACTGATTTTCTACCCCACTAGGACATCACACAAGCAATAAACACCAGATGACACAAAGTGCCACCATGTGAATGAGGATTGCCGTGGAGAGGTCCCAGAAACCGCGTTCAGACAATTGGCCATATTTATGGCCTGCCTATATTGCGGCCCTTGGCAAAAGCCAGGGTGGGGCTTCAAATAACAACAAATTTCGTCCTAAAAAGGACTAAACTGGATATAGCACACCGATTGTCGGAGTGCACCTATTTAGCTGACTGCATGGGCGTGCCTAGTGTATGTGGCGCGGGGGATAGTGGTGGGGGTTGGATCAGAAAATTATTGTAATTTTCATTAGCCTTTGTTTAGTTTTAGTGCTACTTTTAAAGACTTTGTAATGCATAATTAGGAAGCCGTATAGCACGCATATGTACACCTTCTCCTAGAATTTGTAACACATTTTATCGCTCTTCTAGCACTCTTCTTCATTATCATCATCAAATTCCACTTTTGTAGTTAAGGAACAGTTCAGGATCAATTGTTTGATGGACAACAATGGCTATTGTCATCCCATGTCAATGTAGCACAAATATGTTCTAGTCTGTTGTAGAATGCATGCTCTACAAACATTTTATTGCTCGTAATGTTCTTCTTGCAGTGTTCTTTCAAAACACACAATACAGTCACTGCACAGATACACTGTGGTCTCATAACCTTAAAGTCTACACAGATACAACGTGACTCTTGAACATTCTAGCACACACGTGTTATTCTAGAACACAACGTTTTTGCACAGCACACAAACATCTACTACACAGACACAGTGTGATCCTTGAACATTCTAGCACACACGTTATCCCTTCTCTGGGAGGTCACCGTGCCAACGTAATTAGGCCGTTTTCTTCGCGCTGTGAAGGTCGTAGGTTTAGTTCACATCTACGTAATTTGGATCAGGGGTGCAGTCTCTTCGAATATCCATTCAGATCGTCGCCGGACATAAAGAGTCAGTGCACTGTGTGACACTCTCGGCAGTCGGCCAGAGAGACTGAACTAAATTGAACATGAAAGCCAGTGCAATGAAGTCAATCCTCGCTAGTTCACGTGAAAAAAAAAATCCAACCTGTTATGCTAGAGCACAATGACTTGAGGTAGCCGGTTGCCTACGTCATTTTACCCTACCAAATTGTACAAAGGTAAAAAAAAAAGTGTCTGATACTCATTTTTATAATGCAATTAAGATCCCCCATGTGGGTTCAGAGGCACCACTGTAGGGGAAAAACAAAACAAACAGAAAATGGCTCACTGCCTTCCCACTAATTGGGGATTCCTTTAAAATCGGAGTTCATCTGCCCGAGAGATAAGGATCCAACAGCCTGCATACAATTAGGCCACTTCTATAAAAGGGGGTGCATAAGTTACTCAGGTCCTCGAACAAAGCCAAAAGCCTAGGAATGGACAAACAACCAGGACTTTCCGCCAGGGCTTACAGCAGGTGAATGCAAACAACACAGCTCAGGTGAGAAAGGAGGAAGGTAGTAGTAGATTTTTACCCTATTAGAACATCACACAAGCGATAAACACCCGGTGACACAAAGTGCCAACATGTGGATGAGGATCACCGTGGAGAGGTCCTAGAAACCGCGTTCAGCCATTACACCATTTTTATGGTCGGGCTATATTGCGACCCCTGGCAAGAACGAGAGTAGGGCTTCAAAAAACGAAAAATAGCATCTCACAAGGAGATGACTGGATTGATAGGAGGGTTAGTTGGGTGTAGGGCCAGCTACCCCATCCTGTAAAAAAATGTTACATAAACTTACAAGTTATATAAGACAAAGAATATGACGCAATATTGGACACATTCTCTCCCCGTGTATCTTCTATCTTCTTTTACACCACCAGGACATCACACAAGCGATAATCACTCGATGACACAAAGTGCCACCATGTGGATGAGGATCACACGTGGAGAGGTCCCGGAAACCGCGTTCAGCTATTAGCAGGAGCCAGAGTAGGGCTTCAAATAACGAAAAATTGCATCCCACAAAGGGACGACAATATATTTACTTTCCGTGTAGGGTCCGGGGCCCTATTATACGGGGGGGGGGGGGGGGGGGGGGTAGACCCACTGCCTACCCAAAAGCATGTCGTAAGAGTCGACTTCTTAGTCTTCGTGTTCACCAGCTGTAAACTCTGGCGGAAACTTTTGAGTTATTATTCACTTTTGGACTGCAGTCCTGTTCCAGAACCTAGTGTTACGCGTGCCTCCGTTTGACAGGTCTGACATTTGTATGCAGACTGCTGGTTCCTTACCTCTCAGGCAAATGCAATCCGACTTCCAGGGAAGCTCCCAATTAGTCGACTTTTACTATCAGCCACAGCGAGCCACACTTAAAAGTTACAACGGGTATAGAGCGAGCGGAAGACCTCGGAAAAGATGGAGTGGTGGCATTGAGAACAGCTTTACAGATATGAACATTAGTCTTAATAGTGTTCTTGGCAGAGCTCATCAACGAACGTTACATCCCCTCCCTCCCCACACCGATTAGGTACAAAGAAGAGAAGAAGAAGTGGGTTTATTCTTGTTTTCCCTATAACATGGCCCCGGAACCCACACGACCGCTATTTTACTGTGTCGCCTTTGTATCTACAGACGTATATCTAGCCTGGATGATTTGAATACATGACACACATTCGCGAGCTTCTTTTGTGTTCTCTCGTATGCATTTATTTATCAAGTGTTTTTCTTGTTTAGGAGCAGCAGTGGTGTAGCGCTGAGACGCTCGCATCGGCTTGTAGCTTCAAATCCGCATCGGATTTAAGAGAAAATGGGCTATCCTCCGAACTTCAGGGACAAAAGATGGCGACGGTAAAATATCATTTCGAGCCTCAGTCACGTGACTTAATTTGCGGTTTTCCGGCGACTACCGCCACTGCCACGAGTTCCCCACGGCGTGGATTGTGGCTAAACTAGATGGCTAGGACATACGGGCAAAGCTGCAGGAGATGCGGAAGCTGCTACTCATGGGTTTTAGCCATCTAGTTTAGCTCCAATCCACGCCGCGTGAGCGCCAAGAAACCGCAAATTAAGTCACTGAGGCTCGAAAAGATATTTTGCGGCCGCCATCTTTTGTGCCTGAATTCGGAGGACAGCCAAAAAATGACTGGCTCTCAGGTCGACCGTCCAAATCTGGTACCAGGTAAAGTCCTGGGAAATAAAGGGGGTCTTCGTGATGTTAACCACATTCCCCCACTGAGTGCCAACTGGTCTATACAAATATAGCTCTAGCACTAAATGACTAGTACACCTGATGGCGCCGCGAAAAATCTTTTACTTTACGTATCAGTTTTTCATCCTGTTGATCCGTGAACATTTCCTGGTGGAACGCTAAAACATGCAGCGGCTGTAATGGAAACCAAACTGAATGAGAATTACTGCAGTCCTGGGTCTCTCAGAAACAACGCTTCAGTCACTTATTTTATATCTAACCTCTAAGCATCAATTGTCATGTAGCTGAAAATTGAAACTGTAATCGTATTTCATTTGTTTAAAACTTATCTATATTTGATGGGTGGGGGTTCTATCTTAGGAGGTATATGAAATATTTGTCTAATGCTCACCAATGCACATGTGTTTTAGAAAAAAAGTTATAAAAATCGTGATTTAGAAAGTAATCTTATGACCTATGAAAACACCGTGATCACTTTTTCAAATCTCTTCCCATGTAGATTCCGGAGCCCCATGTGGAGGTTGTTGTATCCCCCCAAAAAACCAGATCTCTAAAACAGATATGCACGCAAACTCAAGTTCTGGAACACCACCAAAGTCCAAATGTGGAGGAACAAGCAGAACTTTCGTTTTTTGTCCTGAGCTGTAACTGCTTTTACTTGTTGGTCTTGAAACTATTAAATGTTCGAGTCTAGTAGCGTTCTAAAGAGATGTAATAAAACATAAATTAGTAAAACATTTCAGCTGAAATCAGTTCATATAAGCGCTGTTTGGTCCGTGGCACAAATTTAGAATCACTAACTACCTCGCGGGCTATTGAAAAAAAAAATGTTAAATATAGCCAGATTTTTTCAGCACTCAGTGTCCACAACAGGTGTTTCACTCTCAGGAACCAAGAATTGGTGACAATTTCTGGTTAACAATGTTGGGGCTATTTTGTATGAGTGTTGGATGTTAATATTTGGGTTATTTATCTTCTTTATGCACACCAGCGTAAGTTTTTCTTTGTTCTGCAGTTTTACCTGGGAAGTATCGTAGACATCATGTGTTGCCAATGCAAGTTGATCTCTCTCTCTCTGCCTGCTTCGCCAACTTAGGCTTTAGAATGAAGTGCCCTATTGAAGCTGCCAGATGAGTAGAGCAGTGCTCCATCTGTCTGCCTGTCACTCCAGGACCGGCTTCTTCGCATTCCTTGGCTGTAAACTTTAGTGTAAAAGTTCTGGTTGTTCCTTCACTTTGGTCTTGTTCGAGAACTTTGTTATCTGTGATGAGATGCAGACAAAGTGCATGAGGGTTCATACCAAAAGCGAATGGACGTCGCTTAGTGCAACAAAGCCTTGCACATATCACAACATTTAGTTTGAGAATGGAGGTGGAGGCAGTCACTCTTGCCTACCGCTGGCTTCAGAATTAGCTGTACAAAAATGCCATGATTTTAACACTCACAGAGCATGCTAAGAAAGGTGGAGACAGGCATGCTTGGTGCAGAGTGGAAAGCAAAAATTCAGAGGTCCCGAGTAGTTCGCATCCTTTCTCCAGGTCATGCCATGTGTTGGGAAATAAAGCAGACTGGCCAGCTCAGCACCACTTGGAATTGAAGTATGACAAGTTAGAGTTTGCGAGGGCCCTTGGAGAGCGAGTGAACAGTGCGGAGGCACAAACAGATCATTATGGTCTGAGGAGAATGGCGCTGTTAGGAGTAACCAGGGGATCTGGCAGATGCTCAACACTCAGGGAATGGGCGAGATGGATATACATTCAGACAGTTACTGGTGACTTTGGAATTGGAACTCTTCGCTTGCTGCTGAAGATGGGGACACAGCACTTATAAGGGTGTTCCAAGTGCTATGATGTCGATTATTAACATTCCAGAACCTTGGTTCCATGTGCACATCCATTTTAAAGATCTGGTGTATATGCACTGCTATTTCCTTGCCTCTCAGGCAAATGCACTCTGACAAGAACACCCCTGATTAGTCGACTTGTATGAAATGCTGTAAAAAAAAAAATAGGGGGGGGGGGGGGGGGGTGATACTGATTTCCCCCCTATAATGGGGCCATAGAACCCACATAGGGTACCCATACCAACCAAGGTAAGGAGCTAGTATGATCTGTCACATGATATTTTCAGGCTGCAGTTCCTTATCTTTGGATAACACCAAGCACAATAAAATGACTGAACACTACAGTGACAAATATATATTCTTCTTCTACTGCCTTTCTAGCCCCCAATGGAGTACAGGCCCTAAACAAACTCATGCCAAGTCGTTTTATCTTTTACTGTTGCTTGCAGCCCCAGCCCCCCCCCCCATCTTTTTAACTTCATTCTCCAGCTCCCTTCTCAATGTGTTTTTTGGCCTTCATTTATTCCTATGCCCCTATGGGTTCCAGTGCAAAGACATTCAAGTTATATTGCTCTCCAGTTTTCTCAATGTGTGTCCTATCTAATGCCAGCGTCTTTTCTTCACCTCTTGGTCCACTGGAGCTTGCTTAGTTCTCTCCCAAAGCTCTACATCAGTGATTCTATCATCCCTTTTAATTGCCTCTATTCTGCACAGGCATCAGAAATGTATGTCTGTAGTTTATTAGTAATTGCCTTAGTTGTTCTTAATACAGAAGTACTGATTTGACATCAGAATTAACTCTTTAAGGCCCAAACAACGGTGTGAGCGTAGTTTGAGAGGTTCCGTTCTGCCCAAACAACGGTGTCATCGTTAATCGTGTATCTCTTACATTTTGCTTTGCATGCGCGTTCGTACTAGTTTCTAATGTTTGGAGGTACGAAAAACCTATTCAGGGAAAGACACTCTGCCGAAATCCTTTTAGTTTCGGTTCTTGGACTAAACCACACGTGGATAATTTGTGAGAAAAAAACATCAAAATTTTTTTAACGTTTATTTTCTAAGTTCGTTTTTGAGTGCACTGAATACCAATGTTCTAACCACAAGAACAGGTCGCAGAATGCGTCTTTCTGTGGCCGTAGCTCTGAAATTGTTTCAGTCAGATGTTTTTAATTGTGATGATAATAAAAGTTTAGATTTTTCGGAAAGTGATTCGGACAGTGAATTTTCACCAGTGAAGCTGAGCGATCAGCTGTTCGGAATCTTGCGATTCTGATGAGTTTATTACACAGACAATGTCCCATACTACCGTATTTATGGTGTAAGACAAGGAAAGTACTCTAAACAAAGAGATAGTACTATACTATGGCTAATCTACATTGAAATCATCGCAGCTACAGTCTGTAAATAACTGTACAAAGTGAATAGTAAATAGTGTGTGTGTTATGGATCATTTTTCTGCCATTTTCTTCTCTGAAATTTTGCTTAGCACTCGGTGGGAACTAAGAGCCCCTGAGTGATAAACTAACCAAGAAAGTTATCATAACTTTAGAATATGTTAGGAAATTGAACAAACTTTGAAGTTTTGTTCTCAAATTTAGATATTTACTATTCTTGTGGCTGCAAAAAAATGGTAAGTGAAGAATTTTTTTGTGAAATATAGTCCTTGTGAAATTAACACCTGCTGAATTCTTTTTTTCCACTGACTATAACAAAATTAAACAAACACTTATCATCAGATTCAGAATGTACACTCATTTCTCGTTAAAAAAATATATACTGTTATAGGGATTAGAAGTATATTACAATATCTACAGCCTTTCTTGTACACCCACCCCTCTGCCATTTTTGTAAAGGGAAATTAATGTGGGCCAAGTCTGTCAAAATTAATGGGCCTGAAAGAGTTAAATTTTTTAGTATTCTTTTAATTCCTGTTGACCTCCACAAATTCCCTAATGCTATGAAAGCTCCTCTTGCTTTTTGTATTCTTATTTTAATATCTCTCAGTTTCCCCACCTTCATCTACATTACTGTGCAAATAGGTGAACAACTCCACGTCTGGGAATGGGGTGCCATTAAGAAAAATCCACATTACTATTTGCCTGATTAATTCTCATTATCTTTGCCTTTATGGATTTTCGTATATTAAACATATCACACAGACTAAACACATCAACCACAACAGAGTGCACTGGCATTGTTTTGGTTTTTTTTAATTATCGTGATAGACATATTTAAAAAAGCTAAATATATATATATATTTATTTTAAAAAAAACAAAAAAAAAACAGGCAAAATAAATGCAACAAAGTAATAAGATTACGATTTCAGTAAGCTAAACGTGACTAATTATGATAATAAATACCGATGTATTTAAAAGTACAAACTGGAAACTTCAGGAATAGTGATCAATCACTTGACTAATTTCAAATGAATGGGGTATGGGTGTTTCATTTTACTTCTTGTTTTTATTTCCTTTCAAAGAACATACGCAACGAGCCAGTAATCAGTCAGAGCACAAATAAAGCACTATTTTCTCATAACCCTGTTCAATTGTGCCAAAGAAATTAAGTATTTATAAACATATCAAACACAAATTTATCGCACATGCCAGAGAAGTACAATACAGCGAGAAGCAAATAATTCCAGGTTTTTGATAGAATCTGTAACTGCAAGTATTTTCCTAACGATGAGCACTGTCGATGCAAGCCCAAAAAGCAGATTGATTAAGGAAACAGCTCGGCTTGCACTTGCAAAAGATGGGAGGATGTTTTGAAGTTTTCTACACTGCTGATCGCATAAGAATGTCATGGGTTACGCACATCTTATATGTTCAGATACAATCTACAACCAAACTACATAGCATTCAGATAGAGAAATCTAGATAAATTCCAAACTAGATGTCCAGGCTACTCTAATATTCAAAGTTATGTAATGTGACATTCCAGTGAGGGCCTAAATAAAAAAAATACAACAACTGCATAAATGAATCCAGCCTTTAGGGGACTTCATCCTGCCAGGTGTAGCAGAGACCATATAAACCCAAGATGATAATGCTTTCTGTCCTGGAAAGTTGCACTTTTAGTCACTTCAGTTGCAGAAAGGTATTTTCATTAACCCATTCTTCCTTGTGTGGGTTGCATGGCCCCATTTTGGAGTAAGAATAACAGGCTCGCTGCCACCTTTAAGCATGTCATAAAGGTAAAACAATCAGGAGTTTGCTGAAATCTGGTGTGTTGGGCTGAAGGGCGTAAGTATCGCAGCCTAGCTGTAAACCACAACACGTCAATCGCCCTCTTAAGGGTGAAGGCAGAACAAGAATTAACTAATTCTGACCCTTTTATTATATAACTTCTGCCCCAATACTCACAAATTTAACTATTCACTATCCAGACGCATTACATAGCCGGGAAAGGAAGAGTTAAGGCAATCCCAACTCGCAGACTAATTGCAACCTGTCTCAAAATGAAGCAAATTTGGTCGACATTGCAGTGGAGACATTGAAGCCAACAAAAACATGACTAAATGTAGAATGGACAATGATGTACAAATGATACACTACATTAAAACATGATCATCAAATCAAAGTTGGGAACAATTAAAAGTCGAGGAGTTTTCGGTTAAACAGCAGACTGACATGGAGCAGCAGTTAGAGAGGGATTCGGCAAAGCCGACAAAGGTAAAACAATGACATAAACGGTTCTCCGTAAGTGAGATGTATCAAACTCAATGTTACACTGCTGTATGTAAGACAGTTAAATCAGAGGCAACTCTTTATTTTTTTAAGACGGTTAATCAGAGGTCCCTCATTTTTCTGGTAAAACTGTTAATCAGAGGCCACTGGTTATTTGAAGAACATCAAACAAACTTTGAAGAATGAAATAGTTGTTCTGTTTTATTTGAATGTAAATGCACTGTATCTGTTTACAGGAGAACCAATATTTGGGGCCTTTCATCTGCTGACTCCCACACTCAGATTATGAACACTGCCCCATTCAATTTATCCAGCTCTTTTCAGCATTACAATTTATCGATCCACTGGTTTGCGCCCTCTGGGCTGCTACCTACAGGTTCACCGTACCACCCTGAGACTCAAATATCTTAAGGCTGGATGGCAGCTCAACAAGGCAAATCCCATATACCCCGGTTCACCCATCAAAGAAGTTATAATCAGGGAACCCATAACAGATTCACCAGCAAGGTGTAATCTGCAGGCATATGCGTGTAAGGAGCTCCTGGCTTTAAACAAAACAAAACAAGAAACTTTCTCATGGGACAAATTAGCCTTCTCAATCAAAGAACATGAAGAACTTTACAAGCATGAAACAACAATGAACAACTTCAAAGCAAAGTGCAGATTATGACAGCATATTCACATTTCACTACCTTTAAAGCAGCAACTGTTTTATCAGTATTGACACTAAATGTCTAATAAAGTGTTCATGGCTGCAGACGTCACGTCACCTGCCTGCACACATCTCTGTATTGACCGCCTCTTTCCAATCAGTGACTCCGAGTGTCTCTACAGTTAACTCCTGCAGTACCAAACCACCACACATATTTCTTGGTGTTTCCAAAGAAAATATAATGTTAATAATGCCTTCTATCACATAAAGATGTTATGTTAACCTAAAGTCTGGACACATGACAAATCTCATTACAATTTTCGTAAATGGATTGAAAGATGTGGTCATGTGGAGTCTTAGTTCACCTGACCTTGGCCTCATTTTTCTGGGGAGTATGCTAAGGGAGAAAGCATACTCAATGAGAATCAGATGTTAACACAATTAATCACATAGAGTGAATGTGCTAAAATTTGCGGCAATGTGGATTGACAAGTTCACACAAACTTTGCTCAGCGCATGAATCATTGCATCACAAATGATAGAAATCACATTAAAAACATCCCTAAGTTGGTACTGGGTAAAGGAGAATAGACCAACTACCTCATCCCCAAGCATGTTGTAAGAGTCTAATTGGTGGCGGCATCCATTAAAGTCGGAGTATCCGAAAAGGAACAAACAGTCTGCACACACATGTCAGATCTGTAAAATGGATGTGCACTGAACACTCAGGTTCTGTAAAAAGACTTGAGTCAAGAAGTGGACAAAAACCAGAACGCTCAGTCGGAGTTTACAGCCCGAAGAAAAGATATTTAAGACATTTAATGTCAAATTGATAAAATTTTAATAAATTTCAATTCTTGAAAACATGTATTTTTGTCGGTGTGTCCAGACTTTAAGGAAATTATTAGTTAAACTACTTCTATCCCTCGTCTCTATTGAACTTCGAGGCAAAGTCTTTGTTACATTAAGGCTCAGCCATTCGGGATACAGTTTAAGTAACCAAGCTACTTGCAACTGATAGTGTATCACTCAATTTTTAATTTTGCTCTTAACTGTATAAGTTAAAAACTGCTTTCTCAGCAAAGCGCTTGCTTATGTTGATCTTTGTGTGGGCTTAGTACAAGGTGGTGAAATCTACCACTGAGTTTATTCCACAATATGAGACACACAACTGTTTTAATAAATTCACAAAGTAAATGTATGTTGAATTTCCACTTTCAGAAACAAAAACATTTTTGCAGTAGAATTTGTGGCAAGTTTGAAGATACAAAATATGTTTGATTCAGGATGCTCAAGCTAATCAGAATGGGTAATTCAAAGGTGTCAATCCTGATGATCATCAATAACAAAATTTCCACTGGTTCAAGGACTGGTTATTACCAAATGGTTAAAAAAAAAAAGTTTGTTTAATCCATGAAACTGCTAATTTAAGGAAGTAATATCTGATAGTATCAAATATTCCAAAAGTCAGTTGTGTGGAAAAATTTCCAGCTGGCTTATCGATATGTGTTTACTATATGGTAAGTTCTCTTCAAGAATGTCACAAAATTCATTTTAATCACAATTTCAAGTATGTTAAAACAAATGTAGTTGAAATATATCACTTTCACACACGAAGTCAACAAAATAATAATGTCAGATTGTCAAAATCCTATCTTCCTCAATATCTGGTAATGCGAAGAGTGTAAATACTAAAGTAAATTTCCAAAAAGAATGCAAATTTTTGTACACAGCTAAAAGCTGTTTGGTAGTAATGTTTATGCAGCACATTTAATATCAGCATTAAACATTCAAGCAGCAGATCTGAATATTTGGCAGCTGAATCAGAATCCCACTACAACACACCAAGTTGCGAGCCTTTTAGCTTCACACAGAATGCTGACTTGCAACTTTCCCTGGGATCTCTGCTGACAATTAGATGTCTTAATGTTCATTTCTTCGTAGATTTTGTTAATTCCTGACAACTGACTAACAAATAGAGCTAGCCATTTTCCTAAAGTTAAATCCAGAAAAAATATGAATTTGTGGTTTTCCAGCACAGGTGCAATGTTGAAATATGAAGACACAAACTGCTGATGTAGCACTGAACTGAAAGCTAAATCTGAGCACGAAAAAATATAATACAGCTAACTGTCAAAAGAAACTTCATTCTCCCTCATCGCAAAAAAGTTTTTTGTTAGTTTCAGGTTTTGATTAATCATCGCAATTCTCCGCTTGGCTATCAGATGTCCACAGGGTCAAATTGTCTCGAAGAAGCTGCATTATCAACGTACTGTCTTTACAGTCGCTTTCTTGCAATTTCTCCAAATCGCCAATAGCTTCATCAAAGGCTTGTTTTGCCAAGTTGCACGCCCTGTCTGGAGAGTTGAGAATCTCATAATAGAAAACGGAGAAGTTGAGAGCGAGGCCCAAACGATTGGGATGTGTGGATGGCATCGTCTTCTTAGCATGCTCCATGGCCTTTGAGTAGGCTTCTTCAGCATTTGTGATGGCTGCTGTGCGCTCAGGCCCTTGTTCAGCCTTGTATTCAGCAATGTAACGGTAATAATCACCTTTCATTTTCAGATAAAACACTTTCTCTTCATCAGAACAATCATCAGTGATCAGGTGTTTCTCCAACAAACCAAGAACTTCATTGCAAGTCGCATCCAGCTCTGCTTCCACGGTAGCCCTAGCTTCTTGGACATCAGCTTTCCTCTTTTCATTTTCTGCCTTTTGTTCGATCATGCAGATCACTCGCCAGGATGAACGGCGTGCGCCGACAACATTTTTATAAGCAACTGAAAGCAAATTTCGCTTTTCTTGAGTCAGTTTCCCCTCCAGTTCAGTAACTCTCCTCATAGCCCGCGCCATATCGTCGTATCTTTCAGCCTGTTCGGCTAATTTCGCCAGACAGACCAGCTGATCGACATTTTTGAGTCCGTCGATAAACTTAATAGCACTTTCTGAAGAGTTCGTCATTGTGGAAGATGGAAATGCAGTTACCGAAAAGCACTTTCACTAACACAACTCTCCCAGTTTATCCCGGAGACCAGCAACTGTTGAAGGTAAGCGGATACAGCACCGGAGAAAATGGCGGACAGTAGAGATTAAAAAATAATATCGTTTCCAGCGGCGCGACGTGAACACCTGACGCAGTTGAGAATTATCTCCCTTTAGGTACTTGACCAAAGTAAATCTTCATCAATTGTGTATGTAAGGTTGTGTTATATTGCAGGAATTGTGAAGTTACTAGGTGGCTTCTAAGGCTCCCATATTTAGGAGGACGAAAACCCTACTGTCTACAAACAATCTTGTCGTAAAAGGCAAAACATTAAAATTTTTAAAATGTAATGTGTTTTGAGCAGATATCACAGGCTAGCTGTAAACCGCAAAAAAGCAATCCAACCGCCCATTTTAACCAAGAAAACCTATTTTCACTCACTCTATTCTAAGAAGTTATTACTAGAGTGATGAGCTAAGAACTGACATCATAACATTCGGGACATTCCTATAAGTGCTCCGTCCTTATCTGCAGCAGACAGCAAAAAGTTCAAATTCCCCAGTGGTGCCAGTAGTAGTTTCACTATATGTCCGTTTTTAGAATCTATTTCTCCAGCAATACCGGCGTTGTGGGTAATGAACATGCAGACATATTGGCTGGATCCACACCACTGGGTGGTGAATTGATACACGACAAGGCAGATGTGGTCAAGGCCCTTTGGGAACAAGCAACGGAATCAATAGAGAAAAAAGATTATTATGGCCTGGGGAGAATGAGGCACCGACTCACTACACTCAGAGGAAAGGCAAGACAGACTTTTAACCAGATTGTGACCGGTACCATCATTCTTGGAAATCTGCGCTGGCTGCTGAAGATGAGGACGGAGCATGCATGGAAATACCCAGAGTACTGTGATGTCAATTCTTGACTCAACTTTAGAAGCTATTACTTTAAGTAATACAAGTTGGCATATTAAATTACCTGAGGTTGAAAACACACACACACCGAGAGAGAGAGAGAGAGAGAGAGAGAGAGAGAGAGAGAGAGAGAGAGAGAGAGAGAGAGAGAGAGAGAGAGAGAGAGAGAGAGAAGTGGGCAGGGGAAAAGCTCTACTGCATCGTCTAAATTTCCAGCATTATGTCCCTTATTCACGCCTTCTATTGCTGCGCCGCTTGACTGTAAATATTTTATAAAGTGACTCACTTCCGGGTTCGCTTGCCAGTTTCTAAATAATTATTATCATATTGAAAAATCTTAAATATTGTTTAAATTCCTATATGATGAATTCAGCTATATTAAAAAATATATTAAACACTAAAGACAGAAATATCATTAGGGTGATGATTGAACTAAATAACTGTTGCCTATAAATAACATGAGGTACATTTGTTGATCAACAAATGCTTCTAAAGCCGGAAGTATGTATAGAATTAGCCTATTGTATCTTTCCCCGAGAAGAGCTCTAGTTATGGCAGACTAATTCTGCTACATGAAAACAATCAATATTTGTATCGCCATCATTAATCTGTTAAGTGAGTTGCCTCTTTTGTTTGTGCAGATTTTAGAATACACGAAGTAATATGTTTCTTAAGATATTTTTAATTATTATTTTTGTGAAATTTACATGCATTCTTGACTAGCTTTTATTATATTATGTTTTAATTTTTGGTCCCACCTTCAAAACTTCAGTAAGTAAAAAAAAAAGTTAAATTAAAACAGTTAAAAGTTACCCCAAACTATTTAGTTAAAGTTAATACTCACATACCATTTGGTTTAAAAAGTGTATTAAAGTTTTTTTTTTATCTAAAAGGATTAGGAAGAACATACAAGAAATAGGCGTAGAGCAATGTAGGTTCCTAGAATGCATGAGTACAAGTACTACAAATTGAAATTGTACTACAACAGATGCAGCATACCTTCTGAGAATGATAAATAGTAACATTATCAGTCCTTTACAGAGCGTCATTCTTATCATGGTCTGCCTGAAAGAAACTGTCTCTCGCCAGCTCTTTCGCCTCATGCACTTTCATATCCAAGGAGTCGCTTATATCCTGTGACAATCTTCGTGTGGTGCTTGATATGACCCAAATATTTCAGCTTCCTGACAGTATGTTGTTTATTAGCTAATCTTCCTAGATTTTCAAATCTTTTAGAATTTCATTATTTTCTTCTTCTTTGTCCATGGTATTTTGACAATCTTTCTATGGCATTTCAGCTCAAAAACCTCTGTTTTTTTCCATAAGGACCTGGAGATAGTCGACAATTCACATTCATATGTTTCCTTTAAAGTCAGAGTGCATCTGCCTCAGAGGTGAGTAAACAACAGTCTGCTGACAAAAATGCCAGATCTGTTAAATGGATGTGCACACAAAACTCAAATTCTGCGATGAGTCTAAATTCCAGAAGTGGATGAACAGCCAGAACTTTTGGCCGGAGTTTACAGCCAGCAAAGAAAAAGAGGATATTTCATTGTATGTTGCTAGAGGAATAATGCATGCTGTCAAAATGTTAACTTTGATTTCCTTGCCGGTGCTTAGCCATAACATGCTGTTTAATCCATGTATTGCTGCGGCCACCCTCCTTTTGACCTCAATTAAACAGTCTCCATTATTGTTTCTTATGGAGCCTAGATATGAAAAATTTGTGACATTTTCAGTTTGTTCATTATTTTTTTGTTGTTGGGGTGATGGGTAGTTTTATCTGGGGACATCTTCATAAAATGATTAGGTCAAACAAACATTAGTCTCTCCATGGGAAGTAGGTCACATTCCATTGATAAGTTTGTTGAAATAGACTACCGTGGTCTAGGTTATGGGTGTGGCGCTCTGTTATTGTCTTGCATTTATGTTTTTATTCAGAGAAAGAGACTGTGACATAGGTTTTGTCACTCTCTAAAAGGGCTGTGTGTTAGACCCAGTTGATTTTTTTTTAGTGTTAAAAGCTCTGGCATGATAAAATATACAACATGTGATATCAACAGCATTGCAGAACAGCCCTGTCACCTTGTGTGAAGGTAAATAGCTCAAGGGCGACCAATCAAAAGTGAGGTAGGCTGAAGGCTGACCAATCAGAAGCGAGCTAGTGTGTACCGGTGTGTAGAAGAGGAGGGGGGCTTTGCCTGGGCCGCTTAGTAGAGAACCTGTATTGTCCATGAAGCTTGATACCCCTTTTGGCTTTCCAGTAACTACTTTCCTCAACAGATGGAGAGCCGCTGTGGTCTAGCAGCTAGCTGTTTGCCTGCAGATTTGAAGGTCGTGGGTTCAGATCTGAATGCTGCCAGACTTTATTTCCAAAAATGACCTGCACTTCCAGGTTGACCCAGCCTTAAATGGGTACCAGATAAAAGTCCTGGGAAGTAAAGGGGGCTGGCGTGATGCTGACCTCATCACCCACCTAATGCTGATTGGCTATAAAATGTAGGTCTAGCCAAGTATGCTCAGTATGCCTGAACGCGTGGAAAAGAGTCCTTTACTTTACTTAACGAATGAAATATGAGGCTGTAGTTTCAAAGAAATGTCTGAAATGACATGGTTTTTAACAATTACAATTTATTCTTTTGCAGTGAACTCAAGGATGTTGGTTTGTGAATTACTTCCTTCATATTTGCTGAAACTTGCCATCTAATTAAATGCAGACGAGCGCTGAGGACATATGTACCATCAGTGTAGAGAAGGAGAATTGCAGGAAAGTTTATTGCGTATATTATCTCCTGGCAACAGTGTCTGCAAGTTAACTAGATCAGCGCATCAAGAAAATTAAATGAGTTTGTTTACGAATGCAGGAGATGCTGACATCTCTACCATTATTTTATTTAAAGATAAGGAAAGTTTATTATCAACATTTTCATACGTCTGCATTTTGAATTTATTAAGTCCTTAAGAAGAAAAAAACTAAAAATTACTGATTTTGTGGTGAAAAGGTAAAAATTTTATTTACATATTTAACACTCATTGAACTTCTGTGTGTTGCCAGTATGTTGTTTCCTGTTTGATTTTGCTTGTTCTGTGGGATGAATTCACATGTTTTGGGTGCTGGTCTACCGACAGCAGTACAGCACAGCATCTTTCTGATTGCAGCAGTCGTGATTTGTCACTGGGTGGTAGCAATTTCTCTGGTGTTTATTAACAAAAGCCTCGTCAATGAACAGGCTGTGGAAGGGGACATATCGATGTTCATCGTATGGGTACAGAATGTGGTCGGGGTTGTTACTGTCCTGATAATGCACCTGGTTAGTTCATTTGTCAATTTACCCTGGCATCCGCCGTTTGTAAGTCTTTCCACAGTGTTACATCCAGATATGGTTATGGCATCGGTGACATTTACCGGCACGCTCGTATTTAACAACCTCATGCTCAAGCATATTAGTGTTGCCTTCTACCAAGCAGCCAGGTCATTGACATTGTTATTCGTTATCACATTCAGTGTCTTCATTCTCCATGAGAAGATTACCTCAAGACTCATGTTGTCCTGTCTGTGCATCGTCTGTGGATTTTATGTCTGTGTCGATGAAGAACTTCTCTCTCAGGGAGTCAGTCCTGTTGGGATCATCTACGGCGTAGTAGCTAGCATGTTTGCTGCTCTCTGTGGAGTCTTCTTCAAAAGAATACAGAAGAAGAAGAGGGTCTCATCTATGGAGTTGGCTGTAAACAACTGCCTCATCAGCAGTGTAGGACTGACCCCCTTGGTTATCTCCACATCGCAGATCGACAATTTTCTCCGATCCCCCGCTTCCGGTGACGCCACCTTGTGGTCGGTACTGCTTTTTTCGGGATGCTTGAGCCTGACTATGGGTTGGGTCAGTGCCCTACAGATTTCCCTGACCTCTCCGTTGACCCACAACATCAGCATCAACGCCAAATCCGTGTTTCAAACGGTGCTTGTCGTCATGTGGAGCGGAGAAAGCCGGGCCAGCATGTGGTGGTTTGGCAATGGACTGGTGATGACTGGTATTGCGACATACACAGCCAACCGGTTCAAAGTAGCTCAGCAAAATGCTGTCTACAATACTGAGCTAGAGATAAAGGAACCCCCTCGACTTGATGAACGGAGGATATAATCTTCTTCCTTTGCTTTTCTGGTTAATATTGTTGTTTTGACTTATGCAGTTTGGGTGCAATTTCTTTTTCTGACTGACCACCAGTAATATGATATTGACTGTTGATCTAATTCTTCTTCTTTTTTACGACCTCTTTTTCCGCTTCAGGTGTCGAGAGAGATATAAGGTCCTGCTTTTAGCTGTTTTGGCTGCTTCGACCATAGACACATTGTGGTGCTGTAGACTTTGTCTGTTGTTACCTTACTATATTGTTCTTGGTCTACCTCTTGCTCTGCATCCCTCTCCTCTTTTGGTATATGCCTTGTATGGTATAGCATCAGAAAGCATTCTCTCCAAGTGGGCAAGCAAACCATCAGATTTGCTGTGTTTGAATATAATTAAGAATCGGTTCTGTACCAACTTTATCTCAAATGACCTCATTCCTGATTTCATCTCTTTTGGTCACTCCTACAGTCTTTCTCAGACACCTCATTTCCATGGTTACTAATTTTCTTTTATGTTTTGCTGTGAATGACCATGTCTGGCACTGATAGCATAGGGTGGGAATGAATATGCTTTGTATGAGATGTTTGTTGATCTAATTTGCCATGTTCTTCTGTGCATGTACATTTTGGATCACATTCATTACTAGACTGCTTCTTGTCCCCACAAAGGAGAGACATGAAAGACAGAGTAGGTGTGTACATGTTGCTTCTTGAATGCTCAGTTTGTCTGCCTGTCAAAGCTGTCCTCGCCTGCAGTCATTGAGACCAGTTCAGTCCTTATATCCTTGCTCCTGCACCCATGATAAGCATTCACCAGGAGATGCATCATCTGGCTCCCAGCTGTCAGTTACTGCCTGCAGTGTATCCCTGGTGGATTAGTTTCTTCTAAGGGACTACTTTCATTTCTGCCCTGGGTGTTTCAGATGACCTCTGAAAGTGACCATGAATTACCTGTTATGCCACATTTGTTATTTATTGAATGCATTTTAAATTATTATATCCCAGTTTGGGTTCCGGGACCCCAATTTGGGTAGAAATTTGGATGTTTTTGGTTGAAAGGTGCATATCACAGCCTAGCTGTAAACCTCGACATATATGTCAACCGCCATTTAAGGTTTTAAGGGAAAATGCAGGAGAGAGAGAGAGAGAGTGTGTGTGTGTGTGTTTTTTTTTTGTTTGCTTATGAGAAGGCCTAAGTTTCTTGAAAACATCAATTTGCAGTTGTTTATTTATCGCTTTTTGATCTGTGCACAACTTAATTTGCATTTTATCACCATCGGATTATGATAAAGAACCAGTGGCACTAGGGACAAGCCCCTAGGTGCTCAGTCTCCAAGGATAAATCGAAGTGTATGCATGTTATTTCAGTTCATCTGCTTATCAAAGCCACTGTCCCCTGTGGTCTTTGAGGCCAGCTAAATAATACCATTTTCCTTATTTGGGCATCCAGCATAGAGAACATTTATCAGACGGCACATCACCTTTCTACAAGTTGTCATTTCTTGTCTACAGAATACTGTCTCTGTCCATCTTTTGTGCAGTCAATGAAGTCAGCCTGCCAGCTCTCTCGTTTCTGTGCATTCTTGCAGGCAGAGTAAAGAATGTTTATTTTGTTTATTGCCAGTGTAGGGGGATCATAATATCTTGACCTGAAACTGGGACATCTCGCTAATATTTTGACCTGAAACTGGGACATCTCGCTAATATCTTGACCTGAAACTGGGACATCTCGCTAATATTTTGAGCTGAAACTGGGACATCTCGCTAATATTTTGAGCTGAAACTGGGACATCTCGCTAATATTTTGAGCTGAAACCGGGTCATCTCACTAATATCTTAAGCTGAAACTGGGACATCTCATTAATATCTTAAGCTGAAACTGGAATATTTCACTAACATCTTGAGCTGAAACTGGGACATCTCGCTAATATTTTGAGCTGAAACTGGGACATCTCGCTAATATTTTGAGCTGAAACTGGAATATCTCACTAATATCTTGAGCTGAAACTGGGATATCTCGCTAATATTTTGAGCTGAAACTGGGACATCTCGCTAATATTTTGAGCTGAAACCGGGTCATCTCGCTAATATTTTGAGCTGAAACCGGGTCATCTCACTAATATCTTAAGCTGAAACTGGGACATCTCACTAACATCTTGAGCTGAAACTGGAATATCTCACTAACATCTTGAGCTGAAACTGGAATATCTCACTAACATCTTGAGCTGAAACTGGAATATCTCACTAACATCTTGAGCTGAAACTGGAATATCTCACTAACATCTTGAGCTGAAACTGGAATATCTCACTAACATCTTAAGCTGAAACCGGGACATCTCACTAATATTTTGGGCTGAAACCGGGTCATCTCCCTAATATCTTAAGCTGAAACTGGGTCATCTCACTAATATCTTAAGCTGAAACTGGGACATATCACTGACATCTTGAGCTGAAACCGGGACATCCCAAGCAGATCAGTTTGACCCCCACCCCACCTCATAAAAATATTGTAGAATTTATTATTGTTATTATTTAAAAGCATCTAAAACTATGAACTCTTACAAGGCCCAAGATATAACTATAAATGTACGTTCTGTTCTAGAGCTTATGTCTAGAATTCTATCCACCTGACTGTCCCAGTGAAAACAGGACACATGGTGACCCTTTTCCAGTGGTGTGTCAGGTATTTGATGCTAGATTCATATTAATGATGGGCAATCAACGCTTAATGGGTGATGTCTTTACTCAGTGTACTTACTACTTTTAGGGTGGTGTAGTTCAGGTTGGTCATGAACCTGGAGGTTTAGAGCTGCAGGATTAATGCAGTCGCCACAAACTGTGCAGGTTAGGATTTTTATTTTTGTTCGCGACGGAGGAAAATCTCCATCCCTTTGTTGCGTTGTTGAGTCAAAAATTAACATCACAGCACTTGGGGCATTACCATGTGTGCTTCGTCCTCATCTTCAGCAGCCAGCACAGAGTTCCAATACTGATGGTACCGATAACACTCGGTCTCCATCCCTTATAGAGGATTGAAGCTGGCTGCATTTTAGCTAAGATCAATGTGTAATTTGTCATGTGAGGGGTGGAAAACTTCAGACTGATAAGGTCCCGGTGAGTGTTTCATTATAATGTCAAGATTCCCGTGTGGGTTCCAGGGCCCTAATATGGGGAAAATAAAGAATAGACCCACCGTCTTCCTGAAAAGCATGTCGTAAAAGTTAACTACTTAGGAGGCTTTTTCCCCTGTTTGAGAGGTAAGAACCAACAGTCTGCATACAAATAAGCCAAAACTGTAAAATGGATGTGCACGCAGCACTCAACTTGTGGGAAAAACGACACAGTCCAGAAATGGATGAAAAATCAGAACTTTCTGTTGGAATTTACAGAAGATTGTCAAGATATGTTAATCTGTATGTTTTTGTGGTTGTGCATACTAAAATTGCCAGAGAATCGTGAAATTTGCTCAAACTTTGCCAGCCAGAAAGTTGATACAGAGAGAAAGGATATATGAGAGGAATAGTATGACGTGTGCACAACATGTCTGCCACTGGAACAGTTGGCTTCTATGCCTGAAGACATTTGCTGTGAGAGACGGAGCATCTGTGTGGGTATCCTCAGTATTTTCCGATGTCAATTTTAAAATAAAAAATGTGCCCAAAAGAGGGAGTATAGCCCACAGTTGCGTCTCTGCAAGACAAATTGTGGGGCACCAGTGAAAACCTGAAGCATCCCCATCCACTTTGTGAAAGTTGTTGACATCTTTCCGTCTTTCCTGACGATAGTGTTATTTTGTACTGTGAGGAAGCACGGGACTCACCGCCCATGGCGATGGCGAGTGTGAAAAGAGAGATGCCAGCAAATATTGATTGCTGAAAACGAAGAAGAAGAAGATTATATTATCTATTTCTGCCATGTTTTTCAAATATTGTGATATTTATTCTCTTTCAAATGTTATGTATCTGTTGTTTAGATGAGGTATACCTCTATAAATATTTATAGCTGTTTTAATGGTAAGTTCTGGTTTACACTGAAATACTCAGACTCTGCCAACCCATATGCTGAGTGGTTGGGTCACTGAGTTACTGTTGACTGTTTGACCCGGTTTTTTCAAGTTTTGGTGATCAGATTTGCTGAAATTTGATGTTTTATAAGCAAAGCCCGTCTGGTCAGCCAGATTTTGTTTCCAGGTCTTTGTTGTCCTGTTCTTCCCTTATACCGAGCCCTGTCGTATGGCTTTGGAAATACCAGTAGATCTTACGGTTCTATCCCAGTATCTCCCCCCAAACAGGCAGTGAATTATTTTAGGAGGTGATAGTCATGGGACCTAGGCTGCACTTTCTTGTGGGACGTAGGTGGGTTGGGGTTAGGCCCAGTTCAAGATGTTTTGGAGTAGTTAAAAGCATCAGAAAGCCGGGAAACCAATTTTTACCATCCTCTAGAATATTGTCCTCTGACGTCATCCTTTGGGGAGATATTGGGAAATCACCGATCTTACTACGTCTTCCCCAATCAAGCCCTCATATGGACACTGGAAGAGAAAAGAAAATGGAGAAGACCAAGAGAATCATCATCCGGGAAGGCTCCACCATGGGCTTAATGAACATCCACGACCTAAAGCAGGAGGCAACAAACCGCCAGACATGGAGAGTTATGTCCTGTGCCCCATGTGCCGTCCTATACTAAAGAGGAAAGACTAACTAACTTACTGACTACATGCCTATGCTTTTGTATTTTGCATCTTTTTTTCTAAATAAGTAAGGTGTTATTTTTACACCAATGGCGCATCAAGTGTCTGATGCTAGACACTTATTTTTCTAGACCAGTAGGCAGTTTGTCGGTGACATAGGCTGCTTTTACTTCCCAGGTCATTAGCTGATACCCATTTTAGGCTGCATTGATCTGTAAGCTAAGGTCAACATTGAACAACCTCAGACTGCTCGATTCAGATTCGAACTCACTGAGGCTACCCAGACTTCTGTGTTTATTTTTGCTATAATTAGAAGGTATTTCCTAAGTGTTAAACAGTGATTTGCACAGTATTAAAAACGCAGTGTTTTGTTAAATATGTGAATTGCTTGGATGAGACAGGAGCACAGGCTTGATCTGAGACTGGTGACGGACTGAGATCTGAACCACAACACACGCACACCCACCCTCACGCCGAGCTTACTGATACATACATGATGCTGTTCACACTGTGGTACTGGACCATAAGGCCCCCATGTGTGTTTTTGTGCCCCATTGGGGGGGGGGGGGAAGAGAATAAACCCGCTGCCTCCCCTCTCACAAAGCTTGTCATCAAATGTGTTTCTTTGAAGTTAGTGCAGAGACGAGTCTGCCAAAAAAATAATAGTTATAATAATGAAGTTGGATCTGTACAATGGATGTGCAGTGTGAAACTCAAGTTCTGGAAAAAGACCAAAGTCCAGATGAGGTTGCCGAACCAGATATTTCCAAGGAGTTTACGTCTGATGAAATGTGATGAATGTTAAGAAAAGAAAGTCCATGTAGCCATCAAGAGTGCCCTAAAACCTTCAGATGTATCACCTTGAAAAGGGGGGGGGGGGATGGAAGGAAGTAAGAAGAAAAAGGTAATCCTACCTCTGGTGGGTTTGAACCAGGACCATTGACTTGGTAGGCAGTCATATAAATCACCTTGCCACAGACTTGTATATAGATATGTATATAGACATTTATTTATCACAAATATCGGGAAGAGGTGGACCTAATTTTATTTGTGGGCGAGTTATTTAAGAGAAAGAAACCGGACCATGTTGTGATGACTGGAAAGAGAGACAGAGGAAGACAACAGAATATTATTCTTGACAGCCTTTTGTCATGGTATGGAGGAATATCGACGCACAAACTGATACATGTTGTTGTTGATTGCAAGTTGTGGAGAGGCAAATTCACCTGTGGCAATTGATAATGATAATGTAGACATTTATGTAGATAAATATTTCATATTTGTTTCATCTGCGTGTAGAAACATTCCATCTTTTAATATGGCAGTTTGTCTTGACTATCCTCATTAAAACACCTGAAACAATTTGACCATGAATGTTACTTTATGTGTTTTTTCTCCTTGTGTTAGGTGCTTCCTGTCAGTCCCTGAAAAGTGTTACTATTTTTTCTATGTCATAGAAAGGTGTTGTTTAACAATATCTGTATATAGAAGGCATTCACTTTGCTCGCCCAGCTCCAGAGAGGTGTCATTTAACTTCCATGGCAAAGGAAGATGCCATTTAACTCCTGGCCTCGGGGGCTTAATTTAACACTCCCAGACCCAGGATCATGTCATTTAACTCTACCAGCCCCAGGAATCTGTCGTTTTAATCTACCAGCCTCAGGAATCTGTCATTTAACTCTACCAGCTCCAGGAATGTGTAATTTAACTCTCCCAGACCCAGGGTTATATAATTTAACTGTTCCAGCACCAGGAATGTGTCATTTAACTCTCTCAGCACCAGGAATGTGTCATCAAACTCTCCCAGCACCAGCAATGTGTCATGTAACTCTCCCAGACCCAGGGTTATGCCATTTAACTCTACCAGCACCAGCAATGTGTCATTTAACTCTCCCAGACCCAGAGTTATCTCATTTAACTCTCCCAGCACCAGGAATGTGTCATTTAACCCTCCCAGCACCATGAATGAGTCATTTAACTTTTTCCCATAAAGGTGTCTTTTAACTCTCCCAGACCTTAGAAGGTGTAATTTAACTCTCCCCAGACCCAGAAAGATATAAGTCTCCAGCCCCAGGGTTGTGTCATTTAACTCTCAGTCCCAGGGTTGTGTCATTTAACACTGTTGTAAGAAAAATTTAATGTTCAGTTTTGGTTGAAAAGAGTTAAACAGGAGTAAACTAGGATGTAGACCAAGAAGACGGTTTAGAAATAAAATACAGACAGACCTAGAAACACTTGGAGTCGCCAACTAGAAAGAGAAGGCCAGTCACAAAGATGATAGAGGGAGGTGATATCTGCAGCACCTGAACTCAAGGGCTCAGAATGCTGAAGAAGAAGAAGAATGTGAGGTTTATTTAATAACATTATAGGATAAAAGAACTGATTGGAAATTGTGGCCGAGTGAGTGAAACAACTTGATATGATACATAAGTATCATACAAATAGATGGGACTCAGGGAGTCGCTGTGGTGTAGCTGCTAGATGCTCGCCTGCAGATTGGAAGGCTGTGGGTTTGGGTCCTGACAGAATCAGGATTTCTTTAGAAATGAAGTTTGCTTTCAGGTCGACCCAGCCTTGAGTGGGTACCAGGTGCAGTCCTGGGAAGTAAAGGTGGCCGACGTGATGTTGATCACAACACCCACCAAGTGCCGATTGGTCTATAAAATATAGGTTTAGCCCTATGTGCCCAATATGCCTGAAGGCGTGGAAAAGGGTCCTTAACACAATTTTTTTTTTAATTTTTTTATTTATGTCAGAAATCAGTAAACTCAGTCAGATTCTGAGTTAGTAGTTTCCCTTGTGGGTTCCAGGCCAGTTTGGAACAGAATAGACCCACTGCTTACCAAACAAGCATGTCATACAAGGCGACCTATTTAGGTTAGTTTCCTTCAAAATCTGGATGCATCTGCCAGAGAAGTGAGGAACCAATAACCTGCATATAGATGAGCCAGATCTGTAAAACATATGTGCATGCAAAACTCAAAACAAGGCCAAAGTCCAGAAGTGGTGGATAAATGACCAGAACTTTTCGCTAGAGTTCACAGCCGGTCAACACTAAGACAAAGAAAAGCTAGCAGTAGGCCTCTTTCAGTGCTGCCAGACTACAGAGCTGTGCCACTGGGCAGCACCCGACACAACCACTGGTGCCCAAGTTGGCTGCTTCAACCTCTATGCCAGTTTCCCCATCAGTAATATGAGGCATGTACCACAGCAAGCGATGAAATGTTATAGTTGGTTGGGCCTCTTGTCCTGTTTGTTGGATCAGATTGTGGTTAGTGAGCACCAATGTTTAACGCACATTTCTCCAGGAGGAATGTCTGTCTGTCTTGAGAACGTCTTCCACATTTCTGTTTCTATGCCAATGGTTTCTTATCCTGTTGACTAACATCCTTATATCACAATTAGGAGGTCCTCCGGTTGGCCTCTTCCCCGTAGCTAGTTCTCTCCGTAAAGGAGATCTTTGGGAATACACAGCTGGCAACAACAAAAACAAAAAAGTTACAGCTGTTCATTTTAAAATTTAATTATCAGTAACTGTAACATTATTCAGCGGTCACAACCAGAAGCACAATGATTGCAACTAAAATACACCGACAGAAATCACAGACATGGCTGAATCACATCCTCTCATTTATATACACAGAATTTGTGATTCGCTATAACAGAGGTTCTAAAACTAGTGAGTTTGGGTTCCACTTCTGGAATTAAAAATATACTCACAGCAACATCTATTTTATTTAATGTATATATATGAAATATCTTGTGAAATAACATTAAAATAAAGTCAACTTATTCTTTTGCAAGTAGCAGAATATCATGAGAAATTAATTTAAAACAAAACCACCCAGCTCTCATGCTTTGAAGCTTACAGGGTCATGATGCTAACTGCATGCTGTCATACACAAAATTAGCCCCTAATGGGTGATTGTGGTAAATATGTAAGTCGTTTTACCTCCCAGACCATTTACTTGAACCTTTTTATACGAAGAGTGACCCGGGAAGCTCAAATTAAAAACAGAATCCACCTAGTGGCCTGAAAGGCTTGGGTTCTAATCTGCACGGATGCCGATTTTCTGTAAAAAAAATTTTTACCAGTTTCTTGTGTGTTCTTTTGTTTTCTGGCCTTCAGGACTGTAGTCTGTAGGGTTAATATCTCCTGGCTGAGAATCAAACATGGTAGGAATCCCAGAAACCTGTTTAACCATAAAACACTTGTATTGGGGCACCACTATACGGTGTCATGTAACCAGTGTGGGTGGGTAGGTAAACAGGCACCACGATATGGTGACACGTAACCCATAGTTCAGTGTGGGTGGGTAGGTAAACTGGCACCACTATACATTGACACGTAACCTATAGTTCAGTGTGGGTGGGTAGGTAAAATGGCACCACTATACAGTGACATGTAACCTATATATAGTCCAGTGTGGGTGGGTAGGTAAACAGGCACCACTATACGGTGACACGTTACCTATAGTTCAGTGTGGGTGGGTAGGTAAACAGGCACCACTATACGGTGACACGTAACTGGTAGTCCAGTTTAAGTGGGTAGGTGCCCGGCTCTCTAGCGGAATTGGCTAAACCGGATTTCGCGGAGACCGGGTGACGTACTCCTTGTGGTCCGGGTTCAATCCCGGGGGTAGGCAGGAAAGCCACATTTTCTCCCAGATTTACGGTATTTACAATGGAATCAAGGCCGAAAGGTTGCGATATCCATAATACCGAGCCTAAGGGTTAACAACTCATGGCTTCTGGATACTAAAACAAACAAGTGGGTAGGTAAACAGGCACCACTATACGGTAACACGTAACTGGTAGTCCAGTTTAAGTGGGTAGGTAAACAGGAACCACTATACGGTGACACGTAACTGGTAGCCCAGTTTAAGTGGGTAGGTAAACAGGCACTACTATACGGTGACACGTAACTGGTAGTCCAGTTTAAGTGGGTAGGTAAACAGTAGCTGATGTTGGCTCTCCCAAATCAACCCAGCCTGAAATGATGAGCCCTTGGATATTTTGCAGGAAGGAAATGTGATCACCATGATGCTGACTACCTGACCTGATAAAATGTCAACTGGTCTACAAAAATCAGTTCCAGCATATAATGGCTGATGCCATAAAGGCATGAAAAGGGTCCTTTCATCGTCATCATCAAGTGCCTTGCCGACTGGCATGGGCGATCATACCTCTCCACAATCCATGATCTCCATTAGTGTGTTGACACCCCTCCATGGCAAGACAAAATGTTGACAAGAATTGTCCTCTGATGTCTGTTATCTCTTTTTCCACAGATGTGTAAAATGGTTAAAACATGTTCCAGTTTCCTTCTTTAAATAACATGGCCAAAATATGATGAGTGTTGTCACTTTCTATAGTCTGTGATAAGTTGCCTTCGAGCCCTCACATCTTTCAAAGCATCTGGGTTGCTCTTTTTGTGCTGTCCGAGGAATTACAAAGCATCCTTCACTCAACAAAATAAATAAATGATGTAATATATTGTGTATCCACAGTAGTTAAATAAATAAACACAATGGCTTAAGTAAATGCCGGGTATAGGCACTGCCTACAGAGAAAAAAAATGCAGTCAACTATGAATACAAATACACAGAAACATTTAAATAAAATGTATGTGCTTTCTTGACAATCAAGGTTGTCTAGAGTGTACTCAATGATGTCTCTGGTAATATTACATGGTGAGATCCCTAATCTCTTCCACGATGCGACTCTCGTACAACTGTCCAAAAAACCACTAAAAGATTTGTTCAGTAAAAATTAACAGTCCGTCGCAGGAATCGAACCCTGGTACTTTTCTTCTTCTTAGTGGTCACCGGCTGTAAACTGCGGTGGAAAGTTCTGTTTATTCATTCACTTCTGGACTTTGTTCCAATACTTGAGTTTTGCATGCACACCCATTTCACAGATCTGGCTTATTTTATGCAGACTGTTGATTACTTGCCTCTCAGTCAGATGGACATCAAAGGAAACATTCATAATTAGTCACCTTGTAGGACATGCTTGTCAGGGTCTATTCTTCCCCTAAAGAATCCACACGGGAAAACCGTGGTATTCAAGGATTATGAAATTGTTAAACATATTTGCTAACCTCTAAGCCACAGAGCTGTGCAAAGAAACATCTGTATACACACATAAATTATCAATAAATACTTCACCGAAACGTGAAGAATTTTGAATTCCAAACATGTGGCCCCTGAGAACCAAGTTTGGGAACACACAGACAAAAAAACAATGGTTGACACAAAGTGTATCTAAAAACATGTATGCAAGCATCAAGGAAAAATAGGCATTCAACTGAAAGACATGGCAGTGTGTTCTGAAATACAGTGAATATATTTCTTCTACTTTTACAGCATTCAGACCCTTGAGATTTATTGCTTTTGATATCTCCCCCGCCCCCTCCATTCATCTCTCTGGTTGGCTGGCCTTCTCTTTCCAGTTAGTGACACCGAGTGTTTGTTGGTCTATCTGGAGTGAATATATTCACCCTGGGAAATATCAATGAAGAGTTCATCATCATCATCATGTGCCCTGCCAACTGGCATAGGCGATTATGTGTTTCCACAGATCACAATCCTCGGTTGCCTGAAACAGCTCTCTTGATGATATCCCTCCATGCCATCGTTTCAGCCCATCCAGCATCATATCTCTTGGTCTGCCTTTACCCCTTTTTTCCTCTGATCTTTCCATTTGTCACCATGTTCTCCAATGTCTCTCTTCTCATTATGTGGCCAAAGAACTGTGTCTTTTTCTTATTGTTGTATATAGAGATCTACTTTCATTAGAATGGGAGAATGTGGTTGGTGATTACTTGGCCTTGCGCAGTGAGTTGTCTGTTGGCAGGATGATTTTCACAAGTACAGTAGTACCTCGGTATATGTCGGCTTTGGTATACATCCATATCCTGTTTGATATACATCCAAGGATCTAAACAGATTAAGTACCACTGCAGTTAATAATAAAAAAACAGCACACATTTTAAAATACAATCTGTTAGCTCATTAGGATTTCATTTGCTGTCTACATCACCATCATGTGGCTTATTTATGTTAAATACAATTCCAGAGGCTTATCAGGACTCTGATTTGCTGTCTTCATCATTATGTTCATCATCAGAATTTGGCTTGGCAAATGGCACAACATCTATTTAAGGACTTTAATGCTGTCTTCATCAGCATAATCATGTAGTTTATCAGGCAGTACACACGTTTTAAATACAATCCCAGTGGCTTATCAGCACTCAGTCTAACGTCTTTATCATCATGATAACGTGGGTTTTTTCTCCCTATATCAGCCCATGGTGTTCTAGATCAATTCTATTGATGACATTCACACATGCCCTTTTTTCGATCATCCAACATAATTTCCCTTATTATGTCTCTTCTACAGCTGAATTTAATCACCACAATGCTTGGACCAGAGGTAGGCACCCACATTTTTCTACTTAAAAATATAGCAGGAATATAATTACAGCATCACACTGCTGCATGGCAAGTGAGACTTTTACGCAACACATATACAAGATTTCCTAACCTCTAGGCAGCAGGAAATATCCCTTTAGCTGGAGACTGTAATTGTGTGACACTGAATTTTACAAATAAACTGCTGTCTATAGTTGTTTCTGTTTTTGGTTAGCTGTTAGGTGGTCCATGAAACAGTTTCCTTTGTTTTAGTGTGCCCTGGGTGTACAAAAGTTGAAGAACACTTATTTAAACACTAAACTACCATGGCTTCCAAGGCCCAATAATAGCAACATTTGATTTGTTTATCCCGGGCAGTTAGCGTCCTGTGGATATTGCTGGTGTGTTGGGAAATGAGCAGGCAGATAACCAAGATTGGAGGTTCTGCACCAATTGGTGGTGAATTGATGTATAACAAGCTAGATGTGAGGGCCCTTTAGGAGCGAATGAACAGTGCAGAGGCACAGTACTCAAGGGAAAGCCGAGACTGATGTACAATCAGACAGATACTGACGCCAACAGAACTGAACTCACTGCTGAAGATGGAGCGCTTATGGGAGTGTCCTGAGTGCTATGATGTCGATCATTAATTCAACATTCAAAATGTTATCCAACGCAACACAATAAAGGAACACTTTACATGTATCACTATATGACTTCCTGTCCAATATTGTGGATAGACAGGCTTACTATTTTATTAGTGGCAAGTTATTTACTTCTGGCTAAGGTTAGCCATTGCATTTTCCCCTATATGTGGACTGAAAGTATCAAGTTTTGTTCTCCAGCTGAGACAAGGGTATAGGGTGAGACTATGTTTTATGTGGAATTCCTGAAGTGGTTTGTGTTGTGAACTGCATATTTAGAAAATGGTGAGTGGCATGTTGCCACATAATTGGTGGTTCTTTACGCGGTTAAATACATGTGCAACTACTGATTTCTTGTAACTGTTACATAAACTGAAGATGAATTGCAGTTCATTTCTAATAATGATAATCTTCTAAGCCAAACTGCCTAACATCTTCTCTTTCTGTCTCCCTTACCCTCTTTTTCCTCCAACTCTCCCATTATCAAGACATGCTATAGTGTTCCCTTTTTTTAACCTTTATTACAATGTGCACAAAGAGTACAGACCGCCCTCATCTATGCAGTATTTCTCTCTACGAGTGAATTTAACACCCCCGTCTACCACTACTCTTAATACACTTTAATATCGCGGAACAGGATCGCTCTCCTTTAAAACCGGACAACTTTCCATGGGCAATAAAGCAAACTGAACATGATGATAGTGTCATGGATAAAGCAAAATGAGAATTATAGCACCATACACACAAACAAAACATAGTGAGCCATTATAAAGGTCAGCGACAAAACACATAATGTGGATGGCGACATAAGACAAGCACTTCAATATCACAGCAGGTGTCCAAAGAGAGCAATGGCAATAATAACGACATTGACTTTCATGGGGACCACACATATAGTCACCCACATGTGGCCAGATTTCTGTAGACAGCCTGACTAAACATTAGAATCACAAGCATACATGACCCATTGTTCGGTGCACATTCAGATCAGCCAATCACATTTGACATGTTAACATCTGTGTGGAGAGCTTATGGATATTTCCGTGTGGATAATTGGTGGATGTTTCCATGTGGAGAACTATGGATGATCCATATGGAAAACAAGTGGATGTATCTGCATAAATTTATAAAGTAACCTGTAAACAGGTGGATGTAACCGTGTGGGGAAAAAATGGATAAATGTTTCTGTGTGGATAACTGGTGGATGTGTCTGCATAAAATTATATAGAGACCTGTGAACTAGTGGATGTATCTGTGTTGATAACTTATGGATATACCCATGTGGAGAAGTGGTTAATTTATCTGTAAAATAAATGATACGGATATTTGTGTGGATAACTTATGCATGTATATCTCTTGTGCTGTTCGCTCTTTGGTTCATACTAAAACATAAACAATAAACTCCACAAGTGTTAGCTATGTTGATTCTAGCAAAAACGCAAATCATTATCTTCAAGGGATGGTTTACTTTTTAGATCACACTAAAATGAAAGGCATTAACAATTACCTTCATAGGGCAGGTAACTTGTGTGTTCACACTAAAATGTAGGCATTAACAATTACCTTCATGGGGCAGGTAACTTGTGTGTTCACACTAAAATGTAGGCATTAACAATTACCTCCATAGGGCAGGTAACGTGTGTGTTCACACTAAAATGCAAGCCATTAACAATTACCTTCATAGGGCAGGTAACGTGTGTGTTCACACTAAAATTTGTGCGGTTAACAACCATCTCTACTAGTGTTAACTTTTTCACACTAGTAAAAATACACACGGTTAACATTTATCTCTAGCGTGCTGTTAACTTTGTGGTCCGCACTTAAATTGCACATAATTAACAATTATCTCTACGGTGCTATTAACATCTTGATTCACATTAAAAATGCACATCATTAACATTTATCTCTAGTGTGCTGTTAACTTGTGGTCCACACTAAAATGCACATCATTAACCACTATTTCTGCTGTGCTATTACCGTCTTGATTCACATTAAAAATGCACATCATTAACATTTATCTCTAGTGTGCTGTTAACTTGTGGTCCACACTAAAATGCACATCATTAACCACTATTTCTGCTGTGCTATTAACGTCTTGATTCACATTAAAAATGCACCCCATTAACATTTATCTCTAGTGTGCTGTTAACTTGTGGTCCACACTAAAATGCACGTCATTAACCACTATTTCTGCTGTGCTATTAACGTCTTGATTCACATTAAAAATGCACATCATTAACATTTATCTCTAGTGTGCTGTTAACTTTGTGGTTCACACTAAAATTGCACATAATTAACAATTATCTCTACGGTGCTATTAACGTCTTGATTCACATTAAAAATGCACATCATTAACATTTATCTCTAGTGTGCTGTTAACTTGTGGTTCACACTAAAATTGCACATAATTAACCACTATTTCTGCTGTGCTTTTAATGTCTTGATTTACATTAAAAATGCACCCCATTAACAATTATCTATGTTTTGCTATTAATGTCTTGATTGAAATTAAAATTGCACATCATTAACAATTATCTCTACTGTGCTATTAACTTCTTTATTCACACTAAAAATACCTATCATTAATCATGATCTCTACTGTGCTATTAACTTCTTGCTACACACCAAAAATGCTCATGATTAACAATTATTGTGCTAACGTCTAGGATCACACTGAAAATGCAAATGATTAATAATGATCTCTTGTGTGCTGTTAACTTTTTGGTCACACTAAAAATGCACATCGTAACAATTATTTCTATTGTGCTGATAACCTTTCTAACCATACTTAAAATATACACAGTTAAAAAAAATCTACAGACTAGATTTAAATTAATTGCACATTATGTTAAAGCAGAGCACCATAAGTTAAATAAAAGAAAAGGTAAGTTCTGAATGACCTCAGTGACTGTCCTCTGTGTCCTAGCAATATTAGGCAGCAATAAGGAACACACCATTCGACTACCATCTTGATCAGCAAGTGGTGTGAACGAGTAAGAGAGGCAGGCAACCAAACACTACAGCTGTGCTTGGGGAGTCAAGCTGTGCGGGTGATAACTGAATGAAGACCTTCTTGCTGACAATTAGAGTTGGTGTGTCGGAGATGGCTGAAATATGAGGTTGGGTGGTTGTTGCTGACAGCTCGTGGACATTTCAAGTCAGGGTTAGCTGTCGCTTTAAATGACTAGAGCAGGAGTTACAGGAACATTCCACAGCTACATCATCAATTGGAAGCACTGGAAGCTCGGTCTGTGGAGGGAAGATATTTGAGGAATGATATTATTTTAAAAGTATACTAATAAAATAATGTTTAAATTATTACTAATTACTTGCACCGTGCAAGTAATGGATGGAATGGATGGGGCATATGGAGAGAACTGCAGATAACAGGAAGACAACAACTGCATACACAAAAGAGCTGGATAGGAGTAGACCATCAGGAAGACCAATGTGATGGCAGATAGATGATACTCTAGCAGATCTACAAACAGCTAGCATCAACAACTGGAAAGAGAAGGCCAATCATCAAACAGCTGGCATCAACTGGATAGAGAAGGCCAATCATCAAACGGCTGGCATCAACAGCTGGATAGAAAAGGCCAATCAGAAAGGGAAAGAACGAAGGCGGGTAATAAGGTGGGTGATATCTGCAACAACGAACCTTAAGGGCTTAGAATGCTGAAAAATAATAATAATAAATTGTGTGCTATTTCACTGCTATCTTTAAGGATATTATGTGGTGAGGCCTCAATCTCTTTAAAATCTGACGCCTGTGCCAGTGTGATAAAGCCAAAAGAGCCTTCACCAAAGTATATGTTTGGTCCCTTTTCATTCGCATATTTACTGAGCCGCAGTAGCATAGTGTATAGAGTTTCTCCTGCTGGCACAAAGGTCTAGGGTTTAAATCCCCACAGAGGCAATTTGTTTAAAACTGACCTTGGCCCCCAGGATGACCCAGCCTAAAATAGGCATCAGGTAATTTCCTGGAAAGAAAAGGCAACTGGCTTGATGCTGACCTCACCGCCCAGGTAGTGCCCATTACATAGTAAAAATATAGGTTTAGCACTAGATGCCCCTATATTTTTTTTTAAATATTAAAACTGTGTGTCCTTTACAGAATGTTGCAGTTAGTGCTCTTTATGTGTATACAAGCAAGACTGCAGAGCTTGAATCACCAGGTTTTGGAAGAATATTGACATTTGCCGATGATGTTCTTGCATATAGGCAGGGGAGAGATCAGCGAGGGATAGCCCATGAGCTACAGGCAACTGTAGAAAAAGTGATTGACAGTGTGCAGAAATTGGTGCTGCTATCAACTCAGAAAAGGCAGCTGTTTTGTGGTGCTCTCTGGACAATAGAATTGTAAAAGTTAACATTCCAAACCTCACAGTAAAAAACAGTAACATCAAAAGAGAAAGCAACAGTTCGCTGACTGCCTTCGCCCGAGCAAGACGTTGAATGCCCAAGCCCGCCTCGCCACGTTACGTCGCCCGCTAACTATCCATTCGTTGCTTGATTTTCGATAGCTAGCTACTGGACAGATCGCTTGATATTTGGCTGAGTCTGTCTCGACTAAGCTATTGGAGTCGGCTTGCTTTGGGTCATTAGCAGCCCGTGTATGCATCTAGCCAAACGACAACTACCAGCAACAAAGATCTACACAAGTGACCAGTGTTGCCAAGAATCACCAGAGGAAGGAACAACGCCCTAGGTAATTATTATTTACATTATAAACTTTTTAAACCGAAACCTAGGGCGTGCGTTTAACCTCCAAATAAATTCAAGAACTATCACAATTACCGTAGAAAATGGAAACTACGCCTATAACGACTGAAACACCAGGATCACCAGCACAGAGGGCCGCTCCCCTGGGAGCCGACCTTTCGGGGCGCCTGATGCCGCCTCGGTAGCGACGCAAGGACCCCCTCGCCTACGAAAGCAGCCGCAGCCTGAGGCCAGCACACCAGACATCATGCAGTGCTCGCGCTGCAATAGGGTGTCGCATACAGCCTCGTCCTGCCGCAGCAGCCTATCGTGCAGATACTGTTCTGGTGCGCACGAATTCAAGGAGTGCCCGCTGGCTAAAATTGACATTAACTTCAAAAAACCGAACAGCAACCGCAAGTGCTCCAACTGTTCCGGTGCACACGGCGCGAAATACATGGGCTGCCCGTATCTCCAGCAGTGCAAGAAGACACTAAGAACTGCCTACGAAACAGCTAGAAAGAGATACGGGGCACCCAGGCCTCCAGTAGCACCAAAGCAACCAAGTGGGAAGTCAGCACAAAGCACATCAGAGAGACGAACCGATAAGGCGATCACAGCCACAAAGGACCCGGAAACCTCGTTTAAAATATCTGAAATTTTTGAAATTTTAGCCGAAATTAAAGCTCTCCACAAAGAAAAGTCTGACGCTGCCGACACCACCGCTGACAGAACCCAGTTGCTAGACCTGATCTCACAGATGCGTGATGAAATAAAAACCTTGAAAGAAGACAGACAAGAACAAGTCTCGCAGCAAACAAAGTGGCCAGCAGAGGCTGCACAAATGCAGAAAAACCTGACAGAAATGACCTTAAAACTCCAAGCAGAAAAAGTAGCAGACGAGACCCGCCGACAAGAAGAAAGGGAGGAGAGAAGAAAGGAAACCGAAGCACTCAAGGAAGCCCGAGAAAGCACTATTAAGAAGTCACCCTTATGATCCAAGCAAAGGCAGAAGCCGAAGCTGCAGTGCTGGCGGCAAGAACGGAGCGTGCCCTGCTAGAGAAAGAAAGAGAGACCTCCAGCAAAGCTGCAAAACAACCAATTATCAACAAAGCCGACTAAAGCACAGTTACCGAAACGGTAATGACGCAGCACCAGGAACAGATGACAGACCCTACTAAAAACAAAGTACTAAACAACGGAACACCTATCAGGCAGCCAGCCACCCCGAGCGTGAGCCAAAAAGCGGCAGCCGTTGTAAATTGTGACGCCGACCTTCAAGCGATGCTGGAAGATTTCAACGAGCAGGTGGCTCCGCACAAGCTGGTGTATGTCAGCGAATGCGGCTAATACGCTTTCAACTTTGCAGCTGAGGAACACGAAACACCCGAACGACTGGAAACGTACGAGAGGGTTGGCCGACTCTGCGGAGAGATGAACACAGCATTAAACCAGCTCCGGGCGCCAAAGAAAAAGCAGTGGAAAAATGGCACACCGAATAAAAGAGGCTACCGCCAATTCTAAGAGCCACAGAGGGAGCCCACCAAACAAGCCGCCATCTTTACGGACAGCCCAAAACAAACAACCGCCAACCGGACAGACAGTCGCCGTACCGGAGCCACACCCACCGGCTCCGCCCCACTGGCAAATAACCACGCAATTACCATAGAGCTAAGCAAAAATCTTAACCTAGTTTATTTTCAGGAAAAAGAAGACAACGGAAAATACCACAGGCCACCCGACGCTCCGAAGCAGATAGCCGAGGGCATTGCACCTAAGGGGACCAGCACTTGGGAATTCCAGTCACCGTCATGCCACCCCACCCCATCCCAGGTGTATGCTAACAAATGCCTTTCACTTTTATTTCAGACCAAGTGACCTCAACCGACCAGGGTGGATCCTACCTCTATCTGTCACTCTCATTTTCCCGACCTAACTATCACATCTCCTGGCACATTCGAGCAAACTGATCTCTCATTTGCAGTCTATCTTACCTTCACTACTTCTCCACACTCCGTGAAAAAAAAAAAAAAAACGGGCTGATCACAACAACAGATTGTGACGGCCCTGGTTGTCCTGAAAGGGAACATTGTTCATGACGACGTGATCCGATGTTTGTTTGGCTCTTTCCGGCGGCTTACAGATCGGCAACCAAGCAGCAACAGGGCACCAGCACAGCGACCAGCACGAGGCAAGCCAAGCACCAGCAACAGTCAGCTAATACCCGTAGATACCATCACAAAGAGATCTGGACCACACCAGAACCAAAAACCACAATGACCACGGCACAGCAAGGAAGCAAACAACCGTAATATCAGGTGTGACTACACACCACAAATAAAAGGAAACCATATAAGACAGCTAAGGAACCTTCTTCGATATAGCAGGCCTCCGGGCGGCTGAAAGAGGATCAAATTTGAAATTTTTGTTGGACGAATTGGAATTGGAATTGGAGAGAAAGCAAACTGAGGAGCTTCAATATCATTTTCGATAGAAGCCTTCAGGGATCATGTGGAGGCAGTTGCAGTGAAATGCCAAAAAAGGACTCACTGCTCTCAAGATTAGGCAGCAATGGACATGGAACAAAGAATGTGTTCACAATGTTCCAGCATGTGATCCTGTCGGTGATAGATTATGGACTTGGCATGCATACCATATCAAAGAGTCAGCTGATGAAACTTGAACTCATACAGAATGAAGCTATGTGGGTTATTCTGGGATGTACAAGAGATACCCCGGTAGTATGTATGCGATATATACTTGCACTGCCTACTAATGCAGATAGGCTCAAAGTTCTGCAAGCAAAGTGATATCTTAGAGTAGCTGCGGACAAGAGGCACCTCCTGCATGAAGCCCTGGATAGAGCTAAGGGTCACAGACGGAAAAGAGGAAAGTCTTGGATGGCGCAAGCTGAAGACACAATTTGACATGTGTGCAGGCTTGATCAATTTAGGCGAGGAGAGGAGTGGGTCAAAGTGTCCGATCAGGTCTCTGACTTGTGTAGGGTTCTAATCACTTTGGGACGTGAGTGCAAGGACTGGCCAGCTGGTGCTGTAGAATCAGACATTCAACAAATGATTCATGACAATTCCCACCCAAGTGATGTGATTGTATATAAAGATGGCTCTGTGTTGAGGGGCAGACGAAGTGCATGGGGGTTCATAGTGAAGGGGAATGGATGTCGTTTGGTGCAACAAAGCCTGGCATGTGATATCGCAACGTCTAGTTTGAGAATGGAGGTGGAGGCAGTCACTGCTGCCTTCCGCTGGCTTGGGAATCAGCTGTACACATGTCGTCATTTAACTGACCCACATAACATGCTGAGAAAGGTGGAGACAGGCATGCTCCATGCAGAGTCGCAAGCATCACTTCAGAGGTCCAGTGTAGTTAGCATCCTTTGGATATTTTCTCCAGGTCATACCTGTGTGTTGGGAAATAAGTAGGCATATAGACTGGCCGGTTTTGCACCACTTTGCGTGTACTAGCTTCACAATTTTGCTAGGACTGATATGTTATTCATTAGTTTTAAAATAGGACAGCTTTACTATATGTTTCTAGGTCTCCAAAATGGAAAAAAAAGGGGGCGAGGGGGGAGAACAGACCCGCCGGTATCTATTTTAGTCTTGTTTCACCTGAGCAGTAAAGTATTACCTGATGTATATCTTTCCATGCTGCCTTGATAGCTGACATGTGCCTTTCCATATCCTGACTTGAGTAGAAATAGAATGCCCACTGCCGGCTGGAGAGCTCCGTCTCTTGAGACTTCAGTTTCTGCATGAGACAAGATACAAGTTTGCATCTAGGCAATCGTTTAGGCTGCTGTAAATTCAACAATTCAATTATATCTAGCTCCCCCTTGCTGTAGTGGGGAAGCTTGTGTTTCTCAACGACCCTGAGAGCTATGCCAGCTGTAGCGTAGTTACCAGCAGGGCCTCCCAAGCCAGAAAGGTCGAAGGGTAGAGAACAGACAAAAAGAGACACCCTGGTCCTCCAGGTTGGGGATTGAGGTGCGGGGCCGACACCCCCACCTTGGTAAAACTTTATCTCATCATGAAACAGATATCTATTGCCATCAAAGACTTTGGAATACTAAAGAAATTAATTACCATGACCAAACTATGTATGGTAGACACTGTAATAAAGTAATATATAAAGGCAGAAAGTCAGACCCTTTTCAAAAAAAATCTGGTTTAAAGCAAGGTGATGCTCTGTCCCCGCTTTTTTTCAACTTGGCCGTGGAGAAAATTATAAGGAAATTTAAACAAGAGTGTACTATAGAAGAAACTACAAGAATACTTGGATATGATATAATTGGAGAAAGTGAACTAGAGACTGTTAAAACACTGACTGTCTTAAAAGAATCAGCTCAGAAAATGGGTCTAGTTATCAATCAAGATAAAACAGAATTCATGACAATAACTAGACAGGGAAAGGATATAAACTCCGGCCACATACAAGTCGATATGTAAATCAAACGAACGGAAACATATAAGTACTTGGGTGCAAACTTCAACTGCTCCAACATGCTGAGAAAAGAAATACAATCTAGAATACAATCCAGAAATAAAGCATAATATGCCCTTCAACATCTGCTAAAGTCAAAGTGTATGTCTTGCAACACCAAGATCAAAATATATAAAACGTTGATAAGACCAGTCACGTTATATGGCTTTGAAACTTGGAGCACAACTAAACAAGATGAAGCCTTATTACAGGTTTTTGAAAAAAGTCTTATGACGAATCTTCGGACCTATCAAAGATGCAAACAGCCGTGAACGGAGAGTGAGAAGCAACAATGAAATTTACAACATGTTTAAATCACCACTGATCACTAGCATCATGAAAGCTAAAAGACCGAAATGGTTGGGGCAAATTGAAAGAATGTCAGATGAGAAGTAAAAACTGTATACTAAAGGGAGATGAATGGTTGTAGACCACGAGGCAGACCAAGAACACGATGGTGAGATAATATCCAATCAGACCCGCAAACACTTGGTGTCATCAACTGGAAAGAGAAGGCCAACCAGGCGTGTGATATCTGCAGCAATGAACCTCAAGGGCTCAGAATGCTAAAGAAGAAGAATTATTATATCTAGGCAATCATTAAAGCTGCTGTAAATTCAGGTCAATGACATCAAGGCAATAATTTAGACTGCTGAGAATTAAACAAGTCAATAAAATCTAGGCAATAATTTAGACTGCTGAGAATTAAACAGGTCAGTAACATCTAGGCAATAATTTAGACTGCTGAGAATTAAACAAGTCAATAAAATCTAAGCAATAATTTAGACTGCTGAGAATTAAACAGGTCAATAAAATCTAAGCAATAATTTAGACTGCTGAGAATTAAACAAGTCAATAAAATCTAAGCAATAATTTAGACTGCTGAGAATTAAACAAGTCAATAAAATCTCAGCAATAATTTAGACTGCTGAGAATTAAACAAGTCAATAAAATCTAAGCAATAATTTAGACTGCTGAGAATTAAACAAGTCAATAAAATCTAAGCAATAATTTAGACTGCTGAGAATTAAACAAGTCAATAAAATCTCAGCAATAATTTAGACTGCTGACAATTAAACAAGTCCATAACACATAGGCAATAATTTAGACTGCTGAGAATTAAACAGGTCAGTAACATCTAAGCAATAATTTAGACTGCTGAGAATTAAACAAGTCAATAAAATCTAAGCAATAATTTAGACTGCTGAGAATTAAACAAGTCAATAAAATCTAAGCAATAATTTAGACTGCTGAGAATTAAACAAGTCCATAACATCAAGGCAATAATTTAGACTGCTGACAATTAAACAAGTCCATAACATCAAGGCAATAATTTAGACTGCTGACAATTAAACAAGTCCATAACACATAGGCAATAATTTAGACTGCTGACAATTAAACAAGTCCATAACATCAAGGCAATAATTTAGACTGCTGAGAATTAAACAGGTCAGTAACATCTAGGCAATAATTTAGACTGCTGAGAATTAAACAAGTCAATAAAATCTAAGCAATAATTTAGACTGCTGAGAATTAAACAAGTCAATAAAATCTAAGCAATAATTTAGACTGCTGACAATTAAACAAGTCCATAACACATAGGCAATAATTTAGACTGCTGAGAATTAAACAGGTCAGTAACATCTAAGCAATAATTTAGACTGCTGAGAATTAAACAAGTCAATAAAATCTAAGCAATAATTTAGACTGCTGAGAATTAAACAAGTCAATAAAATCTAAGCAATAATTTAGACTGCTGACAATTAAACAAGTCCATAACACATAGGCAATAATTTAGACTGCTGAGAATTAAACAGGTGAGTAACATCTAAGCAATAATTTAGACTGCTGAGAATTAAACAGGTCAGTAACATCTAAGCAATAATTTAGACTGCTGAGAATTAAACAAGTCAATAAAATCTAAGCAATAATTTAGACTGCTGAGAATTAAACAAGTCAATAAAATCTAAGCAATAATTTAGACTGCTGAGAATTAAACAAGTCAATAAAATCTAGGCAATAATTTAGACTACTGACAATTAAACAAGTCAATAAAATCTAGGCAATAATTTAGACTGCTGAGAATTCAACAAGATAATTACAATACCACAGAAAATAATACAGCAACTGCAGAAGTGAGCGAGGTCAGATGGAGAATTATGCAACTCACAACAATACAGTACGTTGAGTCTGTGCCGTCCAAGGCAATCCTTGTCACGTCATCCAATCGCAGCCTGGCCAGTGTTCGGTGAAACTTGCTGTAGAGGTCCTCGTGGCATAAAAACAGATGCTGATTAGCCAACACTGCGCAGCATGGCACACAAGCAGCGGAAATATCACTTTCCTAAACAGGAAAACATTAACAGTTTTCATAAAATTAAAATAAAAAAGTTGGTCAAAACAGTGTTAGCTTTTTAACTATAATAAGAACTTCTATTTAAGTCTTCTTGCAGTGGATTGGATGTCTAAATCTTCTCAGATGAGCTGTCTGTTTGGCTGGCACCCTTCCATCTTTCCAGACAATTGTGCTCCATAACTACGTTCCTCCTCTCCACAGCACAAAGCCTGGGCAGTATTGTAGAGACCATGTGTTACTCATGCAGCATGATCTTCATCTCTGCATGTCTTGTTTACTCCAAAGGAAAGGTAATACCAATATGCTTGGACAAAGCAGAAGAAGAGACACAAATAAATACACACAATGATGAGCCTCTATTGTGATACCTAACAATGTACAACTATTGCTGCTATTATTAACTACTGCTGCTGCCACCACTAATGCTGCAACTATTAACACCTACTGACACTGCTGCTAAATGCTACTGCCGCTGCTACTAAAAACTACTGCCGCTGCTACTAAAAACTACTGCCGCTGCTACTAAAAACTACTGCCGCTGCTACTAATAACTACTGCTGCTACTATTACTAACTACTGCTGCTGTTGCTACCACTACTGCTGCTACTAATAACTTCTGCTGCTGCTAACTGCTAGTGCCGCTACTACTACTACTACTACTAACCACTGCTTCTACCACAACTGCTGCTGCTACTACTGCTGTTGTTGCTACCACTACTGCTGCTACTACTACCACCAAGACCACTTGTTAGGGTGAAGTAGAACAAGGGGTTTTAAACCTTAGGATTTAAGGCTGCATAGTGAAGTCATCGCCATTAACTGTGCAGAACAGGAAGCTCTATTTTTGCCTCTAACGGAAAAAACCTGCATCACTTTACAGAGGATTCAAACCCGGGTCTCCCCCATTAGAGCCTACCACTCTAACCTTTTGACCATCTGCTCTTCACACACATACCCCAACAACAGTATCTGAGTCTTACCACAGTCCCCTGAGACACGGCCAGACACAGACAATGCCTCCAGTCAGATACATCTGCCTGCGAGCCGCCAGACAAGAGCCAGCTGCCCCCCTGTGCTAGGATCAGCTCTACACAGTGATCCCGGCCAGAGTGAGAGGTCAGACGACAGCCGACACACTGATCCCCTCCCAGGCTCAGGAAGCAATGAGGTTGGAGGTCGCTCTTATCATCTTTAACAGACAGTATGTTGTTTCTGGCAATAAAATGGTCTTACTGAAGAAACCAGTGAATTTGTGGATTTGGTACAGACATTGTTTCATAAGATCATAAGTCATAACTTTCAAACTTGTCTGGCCTACTGCCTTGTATATAATTTTAAAATAATTTACACAGCCCTCACTCCGGAATCTGTTTGCTATAACAAACAGAAAGATAAGCAATAACTATGGAAATTATGTCACGGTTTACTTTGCTACACAATAGACAAGAGAGGGACAGTTTTCTTTACTTCATGTTACTTCAATTCCTATTCATTTATTTCATTTGATTTATAATCAGCGTGCAGTTCTTATTAAAAACTGTTGAGGACGCAGTGTAAGGACACCTTTTTTTTGAACCAATCAAAGATAGAAACAGTGGAGAATGGACATAGAGAAGCAACAAAGAAACTCATAATCTATTTAAATCACCACTAAATAATGGCATCATGAGGGCTAATAGACTACAATGGTTGGGACATATAGAGAGTATGCTAGATAGACAAAAATTGTGTACACAGAAGAGTTGAATGGGAGCAGACCATGAGGCAAACCAAGAAGACCATAAAGGGGTAATGTAACATGCAGACCTACAAACACTTGAAGTCACCAACTGGAAAGATAAGGCCAATAACAGGGATGGATGGGACGGGTAATTTCTTCTTTCTTCTTCTTTTGTCAAAATCTGCTTGTGCCGCTAGGCGTCGCAGTCTATCAGATGATCGGTAACCGAGCCAGGGCGCGCTCAGTCGCTTCATATGCCGTGATGTTATGAAGTCTCAAGTTGTCCGTGACTCCTTCAATCCATCTTCTTCTTGGTCTTCCCCTGCCTCTTGGTGTTTCGATTTTCATGTTGTAGGCTCTTGATGCTGGCATCGTTGGTTCCATTCTCATTAGGTGACCAAACCATTTCATTCTTTGCTTCTCAATAAATTTAACGATGGGTATGGTTCCAATAGTTCTTGTAATCACATCGTTTCTCACTCGATCTCTTCTGGTTTTATTCGCAGCCATTCTCAAACATCTCATTTCACAGGTGGTTAGTCTTCTCTCGTTTTCTTTTGTTAATGTCCAAGTCTGACATTGATAACCTAATGTCGGTATAAAGATTGTATTTGCAGTAATGAACTCCAAGGGCTTGAAATGCTGAAGAAGAAGAAGAAGAAGAAGAAGAAGAAGAAGAAAAAGAAGAAGAAGAAGAAGAAGAAGAAGAAGAAGAAGAAGAAAAAGAAGAAGAAGAAGAAAAATAATAAGAAGAAGAAGATGAAGAAGAAGAAGAAAAAAAAAAGAGGAAGGTGTATAGTTAGTTTAGAAAATTTGGCTAAAGAAACATAGGGGAAAATATGTACACAAAAGAAAAAACCACATATAAGACTGTACAGGGTGGAAGAGATGTAGACACGTAGCAACGCTACAGTGGAACTGATGGAACTCATCAGGTGAGTTATATGGCCCCAGTTTCAGGGAGAGATGAAGTCTAGATCTGATGCCCTTTAACAAGCATGTTGTAAGAGGCAACTAACTAAGGGTTTGCTGAAATCAGATGTGTTGGACTGCCAGGTGATGATTTCGCAGCACAGATGTAAACCACAACATAACATGTCAACTGCCCTTTTGAGGGCCAATGCAGAAGAAGAACTGATGAAGATGAGCAGCAAAAGTACTAGGTGGAGCAGTCTTACAGCAACAGTACAAGGTAGAGCAGAGTCAAACAGAAACAAGGTGGAGCAGATGGCAATAAACAGCAACAGTACAAGGTGGAGCAAGGTCTAACAACAGTACAAGGTGGAACAGAGTCAAACAGCAATAGTACAAGGTGGAGCAGAGTCAAACAGCAACAAGGCAGAGCAGATGGCAATGAGCAATACAGTACAAAAGTGGAGCAGTCAAAGAGCAAAGTACAAGGTGGAGCAGATGGCAATGAGCTGCAACAGTACAAGGTGGAAGAGTCAAACAGCAAAGTACAAGGTGGATCAGATGGCAATGAGCAGCAACAGTACAAGGTGGAGCAGATGGCAATGAGCAGCAACAGTACAAGGTGGAAGAGTCAAACAGCAACAGTACAAGGTGGAGCAGATGGCAATGAGCTGCAACAGTACAAGGTGGAAGAGTCAAACAGCAAAGTACAAGGTGGATCAGATGGCAATGAGCAGCAACAGTACAAGGTAGAGCAGATGGCAATAAGCAGCAACAGTACAAGGTGGAGCACAGTCAAACAGCAATAGTACAAGGTGGAGCACAGTCAAGCTGCAAAGAGTAAATAGTGGAACTGAAACAAGTAAGCAGCAAACAGTAAAAAGCGAGCAGAGTTGAAATGCAATGGAACAAGGTCAAACACAATCAAACTCCAACAGAACAAAGTGGAGCAGAGTCGAGCAGCAACACTAACATTGTACTTACTTGAGAATAACATAAACAGGCTTCCAGACGTGACCTTTCAGAGGGCCTTGAATCCACAGGTGAAGTCTCCCTTCTTTGTAAACTCCAGAGTGTCCAGGACTGGTGGCAGAGGACAGGTCCTCCCAGAAGACCAGAGAATAATCCAACAATGTCACATCCTGGGGCTGCCAATAATAATAGTTTTGTTATATGTTCTTTTTTCTTCTTCTTCTACTGCCTTTCTTCTTCTTCTGCTTCTACTTCTTTTTCTTCCTCTACTGGTTTTCTTCTTCTGTCTTTATTCTTCTTCATTGACTTCTACTACTACTACTTCTCCTTCTTTACTTCCGCTTTCTTATTTCTTCTTATGCCTTTCTTTCTTCTTTTTTGTTTTCCTGCCTTTATTCTTGATTCTTCTTCAGTTGTCTTTCTTCTTTCTTTCTGTTGTCTTTTTTTTAAATCTTCCAATGAGGCACACACCCTCCACTAACTAATTCTGAGGCCTTTGTAGACCTGCTCATGACTGGATGGATTCTGTATGTAGTTAAAAGTTTGTTATGGGATGAGGTAGCCAGTGTCATGCCACGCCTCCCAGGTCACTTATAATATCCCGGTCAGTTACAGTGTTAATATTCTTTGCTGTGACAGACTATGGTAACATATAGGGAGAGGCAAAAGTAGTCCCACGATAGGGAGAGGCAAAAGTAGTCCCGGGAGGGAGCTGTAGTGGTGAGGAGCGAATTGGCCGAACAGTTAAAATGCTGGGCTCTCAAGCGTGAGACCCCGGTTCAAATCCTCAGTAAGGCTGGGGATTTTTTTTTTGTTGTCGGGGGCGAAATAAAATCCTCACCTGCTCTAGCCATGTGGCCAAAAATCCTCAGGCTCAAAGACCTCCCTGCCTACACAGCAAAAGTGCTATAATAAAGGCAATCATTGGCAGTTATTTTGGGGCTGTCGTGGTTAAGTGGCTAAACATTCTACCCAAGGCCCGAATGCCTACATCGAGATCGTTTTTTTTTATAACAACATTGGCTCCCAGGTCGACTCAGCCTAAAATAAGTATAGGTAATGTCTTTAGAAGTAAAGGCAGCCAGCGTGATGTTAACCATATCACCCATCAAAGACTGACTGGTCTATAAATTACATGAGTCTAGAATCATATACCTGATGTGGCACTAGTTTGCAAAGGGTCCTTTACTTTACTTTGTACAGAATTTCGGGCAGGACTTAACACATTCTATGAAAGCAGCCACAGTGTAGCGACCTGACACTTGCCTGTGGATCAGAAAGTCATTGGTTCAAGTCTGAATGGAACAGTGTTTTTTTCCTTCAAAAATAACCTTGGCTCCTAGGTCGACCCAGCCTGGAGTAGGTACCAGGTAAAGTCCAGGGAATTCAAGGCAGCTGGCGTGATACTGACCATTTCACCCTCTGAGTGCTAATTGGTCTATAATATATAAGTCTAGCCCTATATGTCCAATACGATTGAAGGTGTTAGAAAGGGTCCTTTAGTTTACTTTCACACACTCAAGGCCACAAATGGGATCTCAATGGTGGAATGATCAAGCTATTTGCCTCTCGCTCTGAAGGTCAAGGGTTTGTTTCACGGCTGCAGTGAGCAAATTCTGCAAGCATCCCTGGGCTAGCAAGTGCTATACGAGCAGGCAGAGACTGAGCCATATGGGATAAAACCCAGTACAACGAAGTCCATCCTCTCATCTTTACCCTTCAAGCCAAAAAAAAAAAATGAGGTGGACTGGCAAGTTCCATTCCTCATCTTCGTACCTTGTCAGAAAAATTCTAAATATTATCTGGCACCTACGTGTGTGGATGGGTCAACCTCATAGGTGCACTGAACAGAGAAAAATCGATCACTTCTGGGAGGAGAACGAACCCAGAACACTCAACTGAACACTAACCACTTTGTCACCATGACATACAGGAAAAGAAAGCATATTAAGACTAAATCATTTCACTCACTAATACCTGTGTGAGTTCTGGGACTCCATTTTGTGTTGGGAAAAAACAGACCTACTGCCTCCCCACCCCCACCAAATATGTAGTAAAAGTGATTAACTGGGGTGTTTTCTTTGAAGTCGGACTGTCTCTGCCTAAGAGGCGAAGAACCAACAGTCTGCATTAAAAAAAATCTAGATCTGTAAAACGGATACACAAAGCAAATCTCAACTCTGGAACAAGACCAAAGACCAACAGTGGATGAACAACCAGAACTTTCTGCCGGAGCTTACAGCCAACGAATGTGAATAAGAAGAACACACCTTAATACTCAACTCTGTGGAGATGTATTTTCTGAGAGCAATTTTCTGTAAAGGAACTTCACTCCCGACACTAAATCTGGACTTCCCTGCTGAATGTTCACTGGCTGCTTTCACTGCATCAGTCAAACAGGCAACAATAGACCTAGAAAATATTAAATTAAACATTTAAATTCAATTTTAAAAAAAGAAAAGAAAGTAAAATAAGTTTTTTCTCTAAACAATGCCCACATGCACACACACACACACAAATTCATCAGTAAAGCAATGAATTAATGCTTATCACCACATAGCAATTCCTTTGCGGAATGTCACTGTCATCAAGGACTGCCGGAAATCCACTAGGTCCCTTGCTTAATTTTCTCCCCTCGTAAACCACCAGGTTGTCCTTGATATCCTGTGTCCCTAATGTGCTGGTTGACCGCTGACCCCAGTCCCAGGAACCATACCCTCCCACTACTGCTCTCTTTAAACAATTATGGCGGTTAATTTTAATAACTTGCCCGAGAAAAGCCGCCAACCTAACCATCCCGAGATCGAGTGAATAATGATACTATCAGATAAATTGTGGGAACAACACCTTGTTCTAGATTTATCAAGAAACAGCAGATCAAGTGGTTTGGCCATATTATTAGAATGCAGCAAGATCATACACCATCAAAGGCATGACATCTCAGAAGATCAGCTAAAGGGGCATGAGGACAGCCGCGAAAATATGGATCGACAACATTAAAGACACTCTACGCCTTCACAGCATGACAATAGCCAGGGGCAGCCAATGTTCAATGGATCATTCATTATTCCTCCCCCACACCAGAGGTGGTCTATGATGATAATTATTATAATTCAGCTGAAGTATTTCAGTTTCCGAGAAATTATACTATTAATGAGCCGGTTCACTTCAATATCCAGGTCGTGAAGAATATCAATATTTTTTATGAATCCATGCTAAACATCAGGGCTACCCAACTGGTGGCCCATGGGCCAAATATTCTCCACGAAGGCCTAGCAAAGTGGCACGCGGATCACTGCCAGTTATATCGTACCAAAGCTCTTTCTATGCTGGGGCTCTGGCCTCTGGCCTGCAACGATCCCCATTGCAAAATTTTGGCCCTTAAGTAAACTTAATTGAATAGCAATGCTACACATTATCAGGGAGCCAAAATCATGTCAAATCATATGTTCAAGGGACACGACTCTTACTGGGACAGGTTGTGGTTGCCAGGAGTAAGCCACAATCTCTGTTTCTGCTTGTTTCTGCCTCTGCTTTCAATGTTCAGAGTCTGTCCATTGAGACCAACCTGGAACATACAAAATATGTTACATTAAGTTATGTTCAGACCAACCTGAAACATATAAGAAATGTTACATTAAGTTATGTTCAGACCAACCTGGAACATACAAAATATGTTACATTAAGTTATGTTCAGACCAACCTGGAACTTTTAAGAAATGTTACATTAAGTTATGTTTAGACCAACCTGAAACATATAAGATATATTGCATTAAGTTATGTTCAAAACAACCCGTAACATACAAGATATGTTACATTAAGTTATGTTCAGACCAACATAGAGCATACAAAATATGTTACATTAAGCTGTGTTTAGACCAACCTGGAACATACAAGACAAGTTACAATAAGTTATTTTCAAATCCTTTACAGAAGGTTACAGAAATGATCCCACAATTATTTGTTTTATTAAGCAATTTTTACACTCAGTAAATTACCACTGCTTCTCCAAAAGGTCCCCTCTCCATGCCACTGTCAAAAAAAAGGTAAAGTGATGCTTTGTGCTTAATTGTGCTTATCTAGTTCCACCCCTAGAAGGATATTCCTTCTGAAAAGGTGAAGACAGGGATGCTTCGAGCAGAGTGGCAAGCTTCACTGGGAACATCACAGGTAGTGAGCATACTTTGGATCTTTTCTCCAGGCCATGCAAATGTGGTGGAGGAATGGACAGACAGACAGTCTGGCTGGATCTGCACCACTGGGTGAAGAAGTGATATATGATAGGCAGATGTGGTCAAAGCCTCACTTCACTCAGAGGAAAGGCAAGAGGGACATTTAACCAGATTACGACCGGCACCATTAGAATTGGAACTCTGTGCTGGCTGCTGAAGATGGGGACAGAGTGCACATGGGAATGTTCCGAGTTCTGTGATGTCAATTCTTAACTCAACTCACCTCAAAGATATACCTCTTCTAATGTATCCTAGTTCAAACAAAGATCTTTGTTTAAACTGTGTAAAAACAGAAGTAATGATAATTCTTCTTCTTCTTTGTTCACCAGCTGTAAGCTCTGGCGGAAAGTCCTGGCTGTTCGTCCATTGGACTTTGTGCCAGGGCCTGAGTTTTGTGTGTACATCCATTTTACTGACTTATTTGTGTGCAGTTGGCTGTTTCTTGCCTCTTGGGCAGATGCACCCCGACTTCGAAGGAAGTCTCCAGTTAGTCCACTCCTACGACATGCTTGCTGGGAAGGCAGTGGGTGTATTCTTGATTTCCACATAGCTGAGCCCAGGAATCCACACGGGGATAATGACAATCCAAAACCCTTTTTTTGTGCTCCATCCCATGTAATATTTTCAATATAATGGTTGGAATCCATTCCAGCACTTTTAACCATTTTCATCAATGTTTGCAGAAACGTTTCACTGGCACATCATCATTTCTTCGCTAGGTTGCAAAATAACGGTAATTGCAAAGAAATGATTACCCCCCAAAGTACATCATCAAAATAAATGGGACCCATCTGAAGCAAGCTGACACACAAAAGTACCTAGATTCAATGAATGGGGGCTTTTGAGCTGAAATGCTATAAAAAGAATCTCACAAAATTTCACGGATAAAAAAGAGAAGAAATACTAACAATTTAAAAGATCTGAACATCAGTTTCTTGTCTCAGAAGCTGAAATATTTTGGTCGTATCAAGGAAGGCATGGTACCAGGAAGGAGAGGCAACATGAAGATGGACACAGGATACAAGTGACCTTTGAATATGAAAGTACATGAGGTAAGAAAGCTGGCAAGAGATCAAGTTTCTTTCAGGCAAACCATGATGAGAACTATGTTCTGTAGGGGACCTGCTACATGATGATGACAGGTTTAATGATACTAAACATCATTACCATCATCATATTGTGCCGCTGTTATACTAAGTTTCCTCAGTTTATTCTTTCATACTGTACTATAGTGTAACATTTTTAAAATATTATGGATGGAATCCAGATGAGGACCTTTGGCTTCTCTCATCAACAATCATCTAAAGGTTTCACTTAGACCTCCTCGTTGTTGCAGCCCATTTGCTTTCCATTTCAGTGCCTGTTTAGTCCCCGTGTGGGTTCCGGGGCCCTGTTATAGTGAAAACAAGAATAGACCCAATGCCTACCCATAAGCATGTCGTAAGAGTGGACTAACTGGGAGCTTCCTTTTAAGTGGGAGTGCATCTGCCTGAGAGGCAAAGAACCATCAGTCTGCATACAAATGAGTAGATCTGTAAAACGGATGCACACACAACACTCAGGTTCTGGAACAGGACTGCAGTAGATGAACAAAGAGAAGTTTCCGCCAGAGTTTACAGCTGGTGAACACGAAGAAGAAAACATAGAAGAAGTGCCTGTTTAGTGATTCTCTGTTTGTTTTCCCCCAAGATATACCCAACTGAATCCTTGCCCAATATACCGCCATCTTCTTTGTCTTATAACTGTTACTATCAGTGGCTGTATAGACATTTCTCTTATTTCTGCAACAAGCACTGGATTCAGTAGAGAAAAAAGATTATTATGACCTGGAGAGAATGAGTCACCTGCGTGTAACCAGAGGGTCTGGCCGGCTCACTACACTCAGAGGAAAGGCACGACGGACTTTTAACCAGATTGTGACCGGTACCATCAGTATTGGAACTCTGGCTGCTGAAGATGAGGACAGAGCATGCATGGCAGTGCCCTGTGTGCTGTGATGTCAATTCTGGACTCAACTCAACTCATTCTCTTTTTTCTTAGACTTACACTTATAAAAATAATATCCAACAAAGCAGTGCAGGACTGCTGGACAAATTTCTTCTCTGTCCGATGGTAATGCAGAGGGTCTGGCCGGCTCACTACACTCAGAGGAAAGGCACGACGGACTTTTAACCAGATTGTGACCGGTACCATCAGTATTGGAACTCTGGCTGCTGAAGATGAGGACAGAGCATGCATGGCAGTGCCCTGTGTGCTGTGATGTCAATTCTGGACTCAACTCAACTCATTCTCTTTTTTCTTAGACTTACACTTATAAAAATAATATCCAACAAAGCAGTGCAGGACTGCTGGACAAATTTCTTCTCTGTCCGATGGTAATGCAGGACATAGAGGCAATGGTTGGAGATAAGAAGGTATGCCACGTTGGTTCCACCCTCAGTCTGATTCTCCCAGGTTACAAACATCTGCAGACAAAGATATGAATAATGTTACCACAGAGATTTCAATTTTGCACCATAATCATACTTTTATGTTCTTTGAGGTTCATGAGGTAAACAGTTGCTTTCCACATAATTATAAAACATTAAAGAATAATACTAGAAGTAGCAGTGGCAGCAACAATGGTAGGATTAGTAATAGAAACATTAGTAATCTTCTTCTCGAGAGTTCACCGACTATAAACCTCAGTAATGAATCACTCACAATTGGCCAAAAAAGGCCAATCTAGGTATGGAATATCTGGAGCAATGTGGGCATGGTATCTGAGCTACAAAAGTTGCAGCTGCCATTCAGTATTTCTTATGAATTTTTGGTTGAACTGCTTCCATTACTATTGTTCATAACATGCCATCGCTCCCTGAAAAAAGAGAGAGATGAGCACAATACAGCAATACTGAACACACAAAACTCTGATTATCCTTGATTTTGATGTCTGTGATATTTGTTTGGAGATGAGTAAATGGTTTATGTCACTGAACATGCAGTTTGTTAACTTGACTGTTATAATTGTTTCATTACATGTGACATCTGACAAAAACACATAGAAATTTTAAAATATATTTACCTTTAGTAACTGCTCGTCTTCATGGCAGAACACCTCCAGCATCAGCTGCAGCACCATGTTATTATCCAGTCTGCATAAAATAGAAAATAAAATATTTGAACAAAGGACGATATAAATAAACAGAGTGCACATTTTCAGCATCAGGTTTTGAAGAGCTGTTTGGTGTCAGCCTTGATGTGTTCTACATAGAAGATGGGATTCATTCTTCTTCTCTTCCACCTTTTACCTCATCAAAGTGTTGGGGGATGATGTAATGTTTGTTGATGAGCTCTGTCAAGAGCACTATTAAGACTGATGTTCGTTTCTGTAAGGCTGTTCTTAATGCCATCACTCCATATTTTTGGAGGTCTTCCTCTCGCTCTATACCCGTTGTAACGTTTAAGTGTGGCTCGCTGTGGTGGATAGTACCAGGGCATTCTTGTTAGGTGTAGAAGCTGGGATTCATGATCTTAGATATTCCAGCTATCCATCACTTGCATGGGCGACCTCCAGATATGATTCCGCTGTGCACAAGTGTCAGGGCTCTCTGTGATGGGCTGTCTTGACTCATGTTCAAGGTGTCAGCCTTGGTGTGTCTACAGGATGCTGGGAATCACAGCCTTGTATATTCAATCTATCCACCCACCATCTATTACTGCTTTCATTGTGCCTAAGTGACAGGGCACTTTGTAGCGTGCTATCTTGTGGATGTCTTGAACCATCAGATCTGTTGTCTCCTGATAAAGTTTAGGTCTGGTTCTCTCCAAAAGTATTTCTTGATATGCCTGTTTCTGATTCTGCCTCTTCTTGTTACATTTAGGATTTGTTTTAGACATTTCATTTCTGTTGTTTCAATTTTTTTCTTACAACTGTTTATATAAACTGTTTGGTACTCGTAACACAATGTTAGTAAAAAATACTGCACTGAACACTGCCAATTGTTACACATTTATTTGTAATATTGGTGAAATCTGTCCAATGATTGGATCTGCTTTATTACATCTGTACTCTACCTCTATATCCGCCATTGCAGTTCCTAAGCCCAGATGAGAAAGGAGGAAGGTTGGAACACTATCAACTAAAAAGACAGAAAAGTGCCCAGTTATCTCAAACATTGGGTATGACTACAACAAGCAGCACACACATCTGAAATAATTAACAAATAAACAATATCACAAATGCTGGGTATGGCTACAAAAAGCCACAGCAACAAACCTCAAAGAAAGATCCACATCTGCAAGGTATTCCTCTGGTCTGTCTCTATCTATGCCATCATGAGAATCGGCAGTGTGAAGGATGGGGTTGTTGTCACCCTGAATGATTATTAACAATAAAATTACTATAAATTATCCTGGACAGAGAGAAGCAACAACGAAATTAATAATATGTTGAAACCACCACTAATTACTGCCATCAAAAAGGATAACAGACTGAAATGGTTTGGGCATATAGGGTGAATGGCACATAACAGAGAGACAAAAAGTGCAGACACAAAAGAGCTGCATGGCTGTCAACCAAGAAGCAGACCAAGAAGTCTGGAAAGATAACATACAGCAGACCTATAAACGCAAAACACATGGAGTAATCAACTGGAAAGAGATGGCCATGGATGAATAGAGGTGTGTGATACCTGCAGCAATGAATCTCATGCCATACAGGAAACTATACAGAACCAGTACAGTCAGAGAAAAAGAGGGAAACTTTAAAAGATGTAGAAGCAACAGACTAATAATATGGGAGAACATTGACAAAAGATGGCAAAAGATAAAGTGGCTTGAAGGGAGGGCCTATACTCCATCCGGAGAGGGGTTTAAAAGCAGGAGGTGATCACGATTAAGCACGTGACATAGGAACTGTCCGAGATAAGGGCCAGGCTGGTCATGTGTCCTCTATAGGGCTTAGGTGCTTCACTTCCTAAAGTGGGTTGTGGGGCTCCATTATGAGGAAAAAAGGCACGGACCAATAGGCCTCTCACAAGTGTATTGTAAATGAGACAAACTAGAAGTGTTTCCTTTGAAATTGGAGTGCATCTGCTTGAAAGGTGAGGAACCAAAAATCTGCCTAAAACTAGGCCAGATCTATAAAACAACATGTACTAGCAAAAGTCAACATGTGGATTGAGATGAAAAAGTCTAGAAGTGGACGAACAACCAGACCTCTCTGTCAAAGTTTACAGCTGGTGAACACTAAGAAGCAGAAGGTGAACTGTGCCATGAGGGAAGAAGAGAGAAGTGGTCATACAAATTTTAGCTGCTTTAAAAATTGTGCACAAATGTGGGTGTTACATCATAACAAACTTATGATGACATCACTTTGCTTGGCACAGCTTTGTTAACAAAACCCCTGGATTTTTATACATCTTAGGGTAGAGTTTCTGAGAATGATAAAGATACATTTTTTAAAATGAAATTTAGGGGAGAAAAGTCTTTTTTTGTTTGTTTTAAAACAGATTCTTACAGGCTAAAAGGGTTAAAAAGGTAGAATGCAGGAAGAGAGCTGTGGTGGTGTAGTGGCTAGACATGTGCTTGCAATGCCTAAAGAACTTAGGTTCACATCTGCTTTGAGGCACACTTCTTTAATATTACTCATGGCCTAATTGACACAACCTAAAACAGGTACCAGGTAAAGACCTGGGAAGTAAAGGCAGTTAGTGTTATTCTGACCGAAATCTAGCATAATCTGCCAAAACACCTCATCTCATCCTGAACCTCTTATACCCTGCAGTGCACCACTACTGTAAAAAGGGTTCTTCACTTTACTTAGAAGGCAATGAACAGACTTTACTTACGATCGAACAAACTTTATTTTCAAAGGGTTACAAATTGGGCATGCAGGCCCATCTGACATTCGGCTCTTCTAAGCACTCATTTATCAGAGTACCAATGCCTGTTATCAGTAATGCATGTTATGGATATAATAAAGAAACATGCATTATAAAAATACTGCATGCACACATCATGTGTACACAATCTTACACACTAACACACAAGTAAATATACTCTTACATTCTCATACATGCAAATTCGATTCAATGAGTATGATCCGGAGGGTTCAGGCAGGTTCAGTGCGAAGACAATGGCTTGAATCAATTCAGAAGTCCACTGTGCGAGGAGTCACCTTTATTTTTGTTCCGGGACACGCAGGCGTCGATGGAAATGAAAGAGCTGACAGGTTGGCTGGATCCGCTATCACTACCGACGGTCGGCCTATGGATCATGCTGATATTATCAATGCCCTCAGAGAAATGGGAAGGATAGAGGACTTTGGTGGCAGTGAATCCACATCACTCGCCAGAATGGCAGACTTGGGAATTAAGATCGGCACAGCAAAAAACGAGACGCACACCGGACACGTCAGAAGACTTGTTAATCAACATAGAACTGGTACTATTAGCCATCGGACGTTGGGATTCATACTGAGGGGAGGATCTGAGCACCTATGGACATGTCCGGAGTGCAATGATGATAACCCAACTAACTAACTAACTAACTAACTAACTAACATGCAAATTCAGACATACCTAATACATACATACATGCATCTACATACATACACAAACAGAAAAGACATACACATATTGACATACATGCACACACACATTGATTCCATACATACACACCTACACATGCATGCATGCATACACACATACAATCACATGTACAGGCATCCATATACGCCCACAACCACACATTTACACTTACATACATACACACATACATACATACACACACATACATGCATACATATACACATCTATACATAAACCTACATCTTTACACACATACATACATACTTGCATACATACATACACACACACACACACACCCACATACTTACACTCACATGCATACATACAAACACACACATCTATACATACATCCACATCTTTACACACATACATATATACATACTTGCATACATACCTAAATACATACACATACACCCACATACTTACACTGCTAAAATTGCATACATACATCCACAAATATGCATACATATAAACCAGGCCCATCTTCAGGGCTATTTATAGGTCCTGACAACTAATTTCATAACAAAACGGAAGGGAGTCCCTACTTCCTTCCTTCTTCGACTGATGTGTTCTTTGTTCAGATGTTTTGCGTGTTGAGGATACATACTCCCTTAACTACATTTAACTGTTTTGAGTGTGATTATATAAATAAAAATGCCTAGGAAATGTAGTATTCCTTTATGTAAATCTAATTATAGATCGACGAGTGAATATGTAACTGTATTCAAATTCCCAAGGGACTCTGAAATGAGAGATAAATGGAAGAAGTGCATACCACGTAAAGATTGGTCGCCTAATAAATCCAGCGTGGTGTGTCGTCATCATTTTCTTCCCCGTGATATTATTGTATCGAACAAATTTACAGATAAATCTGGTGTTGAACATGAGGTACCCAGAAAGTATCCTGGTTTAAAATCAAATGCATATCCATCTCATCTGTGTTTCCAGAACTGCCAGCCTACTTATCAGTTGAAGTACCACAAGCTCGCAAAAATCCTAAAAAACGAGCATCAGAAATTGTCAGCAGATATGAAAATAATAACAGCGAGTGGCTATCAATGGATATTGTAGAGGATTTTGAAACGCTGCAGTGTCAGATTACCACCAAATTAAAAGACTTGTTAGATACGAACTGGAAAATGTATACTGTCACAGAGGGTACATCATGTTGTCTTGTATTGTACAGTCAGCGTGAAAGCAGACACTGCACCATAAATATCAGTAAGTGTAAAGATCTTACCAGATATGTGTGTAGAAGTGTATCTGGAAAGTAAACAGGTTGCTTGTCAAGATCTTGATTGGATTATTACTAAAAGTAAATTGGAAAGATGGTCGCAACTAGAAAATCTACTGATTCGTTACAAGGAGACTGACTCCGCAACATCTCCGAAGAGTTTCAGTGATTTGTTGGAAGAAGCTTGCAGTAACTTAGATATTGTCCTCATCTGAGGACACTAATGTACAGACAACTGAAAAGCAATTAATGTTTATGACAGAACAGATTCAACTGATTAATAAGAGCAAATATGCCAGACGCTACAGCAGTTGTACATTGTGTTTTTCCTATATGATTTTCATCAAATCTCCTACATGCTACAGATTTATCAGAAAATCTATGTTATTGTGTCTCCCACATCCGAACACATTAACAAGTTTAACTTCACCTTGCGCACTGTCTAACAGTGATGGGAGCATTTCTGGATACTTAAAATTTAAAGAGTGCAGGCTTTCTGATTTGGAAAAGATTGTAGCGGTGCAAATGGATGAAATCCATGTGAAATCAGCTGTAAATTACTCAGGAGGTCGGTTACTTGGTAGAGCTGAAAACTCAACACATTCAGCAACAACAATTCAAGCTTTTATGATTTCTTCTGTATTTGGTAGTTACCATGAAGTTGTAGAGTTGGCACCAATGCACAGAATGACATCAAAGGATCTAAGTGCAAAATTGCTTCAGATAATCAAAACTGTTCAAGAATGTGGTTTTACAGTTTTGGCAGTTATTGCAGACAACTACTCTGTTAACCGCAAAGTGTACAACAATCTTCTCAAGTCCAGCAGTACATGCAGGCATTCCAGGCAACAAAATCTTCTTTCAGTATGACTCTGTTCACCTGCTTAAATGTATATGGATAAATTGGATAAATCAGAAAGACACAGAGCAGACATTTTCATATCCCTCCACAGCTGGGTTAATGCTGAATGCAGCATCTACCTCAAATTATACCAGCAAAGTAGCAAGTGCGTCTTTTTCACATCTGAAGGATCTGTACCAGACCGAGCGCCTCAACATTGTGAAGTTAGCACCAACTTTAAGATACAAAGCTCTTTACCCATGTTATGAATGTTAAGAGTAGATTCTCAGGTAGAAATACTGGTAACATATTTGCCAGTCCACTCACTTCAGTTAATGATGAATCACTTCATTATTTGAAAAACTTTCTTGTTTGGTTGACTGAATGGACTAAGGTGCCTGCTTTGAAGGGAAAACTAACAAGAGAGACACACACTGCTTTGTTGCATACTGTAAAAGCTGTGATTGAACTGGCTGACTAATCTTTTTCTACTTTTAATGCGGAATTCCTACTTTTGGGAAAACTACAAACAGATAATTTAGAAGCCAGATTTAGTGAATATCGACAATTGTCAGGTGCAAACTATCTTGTGTCGGTGAAATTTTGGAATCAGAAAAGAAATTGAAGGTTTACTCCGTTTTATGCCTGACATCATCTGTTTATGGAAACTTTGCAATTCGCAACTTTGCAGAGGCTGTGAGCACAGTGGCCATAATGTTTTTGATGTCATCCAGTCTGATCTAGACAAAGTATTTTTCCACATTGATCCTAATGACTGAGAGTTGTATTGTGTTGAAGGTACAGAGCAAGTATTAATTTATATTGCTGGATTTGTCTCTAGTAAGATCACCAGAAAAGTTCAGTGCATGTCATGTAAGACTTTGCTACAAATGGACAAAACATTAACAGTTGATGTTCAGCCAGATTTCTCCACTGAGTATATCGAGCTAATGGATCGATGAGGCTTCAAATACCCTTGTAAGTTGATTACACTGTTGACATTTGTGTCTTATGCTGCTATGCAGAGGCTCATATCATCAGAACTAGAAGCTAAATTCATGTCATGTAAACAGCACAAGAAGCTACTTATGTGCATTGTTACATGCAGTATTCAGAAATATTATGCTGGTGAAGTGAATGGTGTGTGTGCCAATGGGTGTCCAAAGTCGGGTATTATTTCAAAAGCGCTATCTCCGCTGTGTAATATATTCCTAAATAATTACCAAAAAATTCACAATGATAAGGAACTGAATTCATTTAACAAGAGGAAACTGCACAAATTTGCACATTGAATAAGGAGAGAATGTTGTCCTCATCTTAAACCATATGATCATGTTGACTTGTATACATTCTCTATACAGTATTGAGGAGAAATATTTAGTAGTGCCCTTGTATTGTTATGAAATTTACTCTGAAAGAAAATTATTATTTTCCTATTGACTGTGCATAAATTGTGCAACTTCACTGTGGATAAATTGTGTCAGGATATTTCTGAGCTGCCTCTGGGTAAGTGGAAAAAAACATGATTTAATGTGCTTCACTGACTTAACATATATATATATATATATATGTATATTAACCTCTGTTCTTGTGATGTACTGTTAAATCTTTCCCTGTAGTTCTCTAGGGCCATCTATTCCCAGCATGTTTTCAACTGTCATTATCTTTTTGCTGTGTATCATGTAATTATAATTTACTTAACTTTTTAAGCAAGTCAGCCGCTTGTTTACTAATTAATAACTAACAGTATTGATGTTTATGTTCATGTTGACTGTAACAAAAGTATTTTTGTTTGTCTGTAAGAGCGTTTATTGTTATATTTAAATAGCACACTTATTTACCTTAAAAATAACGTATAGTTCTATAAAATATGTAGAAAATTAATGAAACTGTAGTTTAATTTGTGTATACATCTCCTCGATAAAAACTGTTAACACAGAAGGACTCAATTCTTGCACAAGAACGGGAATCCCCGTTGACCCAGTTGGCCTATTTATATCTAAAGATGGCTGTGATACAAACATACATGCATACATACACCCACATACATGCCCACACATATTACATACATACACACACATAAACAATCACCCATACAGATACCCACATACATATATACATCTATACACTTACTTCTAAGTGAGCCAGGCATCCGGCAGAAGAAACTTCACATGTCAGTTCTAGTGATTCGGACACTCTGTGAGACTTTTCTGCAGCATCACTTGCACTTCTAGAGTAAACATCAACATCTTCTTCAGCTTGGTAAGAAAAGTCAGGATCCTTATTTCTGCTGTTATCGATAATTCTCTTTATTTTAACTTGCTCATCACAGCTGGAGTTTGTATGATGCAGGGCATCTGGTATGCCTGATTGGCTTTTGATGTCAGATGCATTTGGTTGACTCTGGACAAGTTGTGTATCTGGTTGGCTCTGAACATGTGGCATATCTGGCTGGCTATGGGCACATGCTCCCGTCTGCTGGCTCTGGACAGATGTTGCATCAAGTTGGCTTTGAAGACATGCTTTATTTAGTTGACTCTGGACACAAGGTGCACTTTGCTCGCTGACGGCACTTGACCCATCCAGTTGGCTCTGGACACATGCTCCATCTGGTCGGCTCTGGACACAAGGCAAAGACTGGCCCTGGACATAAGACACATCAAGTCTGTTCTGATCACCTCCTCCAATCTGTTCACCTTGTACACATGACCCATTAGGCAGGCTTTGAACATCACATGCTACACACATCTTATTCGCTTCAAACATCACATCTGACTGGCTATGTTGATCGACAACAGTTTCTTCATCTTCACAATCAGTATACACACTGTTGGCCAAACAGCTGTTGGATTGTCCTAATGTATCAGGCATCAAATGAGCTGCAAGCTTTCCTTTTATGGACTTGAAAGACTGGTCATCTTCAACATATAAATCTTGGAGAATACTGATACCCGTTGGAAATGAACTTTTATTGCTGTTCAGAGAGCTTGCTTCTGATGTATTTGAATCACAAAATTCTGAGAAAGGACTTCCATCCTGCACCAAGGATGCATATGAATTGGCAGTCAAGCAAACAGATCCTGATGAGACAGTGCCATCCTCAGCCGCAGCTGTACTTGAACTATTTGACAATGATTCAGACCTCGACAGTGCATATTCTGTTGAAGAAATGCCCTCATGTGCTGCAGCTTTAATTGAACTGTTTGGCAAAGACCCGGATGATGCATTTCCTGATGAGAGAGTGCCTTCCTGTACTGGGGCTTTAATTGAACTGTTTGGCAAAGATCTATACTCTGATGCTGTGCATCCTTTAGTTTTTAGGGTGAGAGATAATATACTGCCACTGACTTCTGCACAAACATTTCTTGTAGCTGATGGGTCAGTAGATGATGGAGTCAAGTTAGAAACATGTGAGTATGGATTCTGTTTGAATCCAGTTGCTGAAACATCTGATGTGGTATCTGAACTCCTTTCTCTTTGTCTGCAATCACAAGATGATATGTTCTTGACCATATAACTGTTAGCCAACACTGAACCATTACTCATATTTTGTAGTTTTCTTTTGCTGATTCCTTCGATTTTCTTTCTTTTAGATTTACCTGGGTGCGATTTTTGACCCTTCAGGTGAATGACTTCAAGTGAGGGAGCGTCATTTCCACCAAAACTAGAAGAGACATTTTCTAGTCTTTTATGCCTGTCTGGGTCACCTGAAGATGAGCTCAGTGATGACAAAGAAGCGCTGTCAGCTGACATGCTATTTCGGTGTGCAGCAACGAGAACTGACTCAGTGGATGGCCTGGTGCCATTTGTGGACATGCAATCAGTGGGAAAACCAGAGTCTGCAGAAATGGTGCTGGCTTTCATTTGGCAGACATCCAAACTGGCAAGACTGGCAGAGTCAGAGTCATTGGCCAGTTGAAAGTCAGCCAGTGGGGAGTTGGAAAATACCTGTGAAGAACACCATATTTTAGATAAAACAAGATAATGCATTTTTGCACAACTTTTCTTAAAACAGCAAAACAAAACTATTTTCACATACAATCAGGATTTCTTACACATTTTCTTAAAATAAATTCTTCTTCATGTACACGGATGGAGCAGAAATTCGTCATCATCATCATCAAGTTGTGCCATTTAAAAAAATGTCACATAGGGCTCGCAGTCTTTTTCTCCATTCCCTTCTATCCTAAGCAAACCTTTCAATATCATCAATGCAATCTAGTCCAGCACCTTTAGCTTACCTCATCAAAATTTTATTTTAGGGTTTTCTTTTGGATATCCCGTTTTCCTCAGTCCCTTCACTTCCCATTTTAGTTCCTTTTTAGTGATTCTCTGCTCATTTCTTCTCAGGATGTGTCTAATATAGCGCCACCATCTCTTTCGAATACCTGTTGTTACCAGTGGCTACCCAGACATTTCTCTGTACTTCTATACTTCCCCTTCCTACCCCCTGAATTCACCATAAGATCATCAGTCTTCAATCGATTCTGATATCCGAATAAAGCTGATGTCACTTATTGACTGGGGTGTTGAAAATGATGATGGCTCTCTGGGATCAAATAGGCAGTGGTTGGGTTATCATCATTGCACTCCAGACATGTCCATAGGTGCTCAGATACTCCCCTCAGTGGCTAACTGTACCAGTTTTGTGTTGATTAACAAGTCCTCTGATATGTCTGGTGTCTCATTTTTTTTGCTATGCCGATCTTGACTCCCAAGTCAATCATTCTGGCTAGAGATGTGGGTTCACTGCACCCAAAATCCTCCACCCTTCCCATTTCTTGCAAGGCATTATTAATATTAGCATGATCCATAGGGTGACCGTCGGCGTGATAGCGGATCCAGCCAACCTATCAGCTCTTTAATTTCCATTGACACCAGCATGTCCTGGATAGAAAATAAAGGTGACCACACACACAGGGACTTCTGTAATGACTCAAGCCACTGTCTTCGCATCAAACTTGCCTGAATCCTCCGGATCATACTCGTTGAATCACTAAGTACACATGTGTGGGTGTGGTTTTGTGTTTCGAGCCACACAAACACTTGAGTTACTGCCATCACCTAGGCCAGCGGTTCTCAACCTGTGGGTTGAATGACCCTTTCACAGGGGTCGCCATAAACCAGGGCTATTCGACTAAGTTTGCTCGCGGGCCAAAATGTTGAACATGGAGATCGTCGCGGGCCAGTGGCCTGAGCCCACACTACAATTGACAACATTTTCGAACTGTAGATGTAATACACTGGAAAACTATTAAGTCTAGGACGTAGCCCATATAAATGTAGCAGTGTTGTAAACCATTATAATGTAAAGTGTACTACAATCTTCTGTAATGATTAAATAATACTCACTTTTAATTCTTCTTCTTCTTTGTATTCACCAGATGTAAACTCCAGCAGAAAGTTCTGATTGTACGTCTACTTCTGGACTCTAGTTCTGTTACAGAAACTGAGTATTGCGCACAGATCCGTTTTACAGGTCTTACTCATTTGCATGCAGACTAGGTTCCTTGGCTCAGGCAGATATACTCCGACTTCAAAGGAAGCTCCCAATTATTCGACTCTTGCGACTTTTTTTTGGGCAGGCAGTGGGTCTATTCTCGTTTCCCCACAATAGGGCCCCGGAACCCACACGGAGATCACTTTTAATTGAAATTCACAAAATTTTAACTTGTCGTTGGGATCATAAATAAACGTTACCATTGTCACAATAATAATAATAATAACTGTCCACAGTTGGTTTGATGTTCTGCAGAAGAAACCGAAAGGTATAACGATGCAAAATGTAATTAATGGAAAAGGCTGCATTATCGTTTTTGAGCTAATTTTGCCAAATTTGACTGGTGAGAAGTTAGAGCAATTCTCATGCAGTTCTGCAGCCTATCGTTGCTAAGTGAGCTTTGACTTTGTCTTGATGATATTCATGTGTGAGAAGCTTGATTCACAAGTGCAAGTTGAGCCAGACATGGTGAGTATGAATATAGCAAGTTTTCTAGCATTAGGGAACTGCTCCTGTTGAATCCTTTCGTTCCAAAACTTGACAGTACCACTTTCTTGAAAATTTTCATTCACTAATCTGGAACTTTGGATATCCACAAGTTCTAACTGCAGAGAACCTTCATCAACAGAGGATATCTACTTCTTAGCATTGGAACACTTAGCGAAAGAGAAATTGGCAAGAGGACGAAAATGGCTGTTTACTGCTCTACCTATGTACCAGTCCTGACCTATGGGTGTGAGTCATGGGCAATGACAACAGCTCACAGAAGCCAGCTGCAGGCCTCGGAAATGAGATATCTGAGAAAGGTGGTCCAAGTGACAAGAAGGGACAAAGTCCGCAATCAGACAATATGTCAAGATCTTGATACCCAGTCCTCACAAACCCGAGTGGATCAGTCACAGTTACGATGGTTTGGACATGTATGCAGAATGGAAGAAAATCAGCCACCATGGGAGACTAAGAACCAGGGAACCAGACCTCTAGGACGACCCAGGGTGCGCTGGGAAGACAACATCCGACAGTCCCTAACTGACAGAGGACTGGAATGGAACAAAGCCAGAAAAAAAACTACTGATAGAGACGTCTGGCGATCTCTCTGGAAAACCTCTACACCCCAAGGTAGAAGAGGAGTAACTAAGTAAAGTAAGCATTGGAACAAAAATCACACGTAGGAGGGATTTTAAAAGGATCCCGAACAAAAAACATTAAATTGTTTGGGATATTGAAGTCCTCAAATCTGTTGTTTAAAATATTTATATCATTCGATCGGTTAAGATTGCCGAGTCCTGTGTTGAAGAAATTAAATAGCAAGCATACTGGTTTCAAATTAGGCATAGTTGGTGATATAAATAAATATTTCAGTGTCCAGTCACTGCTGAATGCACAATTTTCACATTCCCACTTTACCCGCTCACTAGTGCTAGCCATTGCATCAAGTATTTAAATTATTAAAAGTGGATAATTTAAAACACTGTTACTGATTCAGTTTGCTAATGTACAATCCCGTCCGACAATCTACGCCTGACTGTGACTGTGAATGTGACTGAACGTTTTTCTGGACATTATAATCTGATAACAAGATCACAAGCAGGTATTCTGCAGTGTCCAGTGTCTGATGTTCTGCTGCATCCAATGTCATTAGTTTGTGGCGCCCATTAAGGAGAGATTCTCTGTAATCTAAGCTCTAACTGTCAGGACCGTGCTGGTATTTCCGTACGCCTCCTGTCCAATAAATATCTTACCTTCACTGAATGTCCAGTGCAGCAGTGGCCTTCCTACCTGTTACTTGGTTCTTTCCAGCCTATCTTATTACCTTTGGCTTCAAACAGGTGAGTTTTGCTATTTGAGCGAACTTGGAATGAACTTTTACCCTGATCTAATTACTTTTTCTGTTCCTATGCCGGTTCCCTTGTACCTTCGTATTTACAGATTCCTGACAAACACTTCCTATTGAAACATTCGACATGACTGGTTTTTGAAGAATATACAAAAAAACATTGAATGATTTAATTTGTGTTCTTTTCAATAACTACATTTTGCTATTTTGGCACTTGCTAGGCCTCGGCGGGCCAGATTTGGCCCGCGGGCCGCCAGTTGAATAGCCCTGCCATAAACCATAGGAAAACACATATTCACTGAAGTTATGAAGTAGCAACACAAATTATTGTATGGTTGTGGGTCATCACAACATGAGAAACTGTATTAAAGGGTCGCGGCATTAGGAAGGATGAGAACCACTGACCTAGGCAGTGCAAGTGAATAGTGTCCACACTTGGAGAGACATATCCAGCACAAGAAAGGAGACAGAGCACTTGTGGGAATGATTCAAGTGCTGTGATGTCAACGCTTGATTTATTCATTAATTTCCATATTCCATCACCTTTGTTAAAACTCCATTGAAATTTCATTTTTTATTTTTTCTTCTGTGTTTTTCATATAGCCATGAAGAGTATTCCAGGAACACTTGCAGCTGCTGATAACTCACCACTTAGGAGGCTTCCATAGCATAGTGATTAAGCTTCTGCCTCACAATCTCAAGCACTGAAGCATGTTGGTTCAGTTTTGGGGATGGCCAATATCCTTCTTAAACTTTGAAGCGTATCTTAGATTCTTGCGATATCCTAAACGAGACAAGACATCCTAACTATCACGCTGCATGGGCTCACAGTGTGGGTTCCATGATCCCCATCCCCACCCTCCCTCCCACCCCCAACCAAAAATGGACAGATCCACTGTCCCCTAACAAGCATACCATAAAAGCAGTTAATTAGGGACATGCTGATATCAGATGTGTTGAGCTGAAAGGTGCAGACATTGCTGCCTAGCTGTAAACCAGTACTCAATGTGCTGAGAATGCTGCATGGACAACATATCATCTCTACAATGCTACCCAGGCTTTGTCCTATAGAGAGGAGAAATTTCATCCTGACTGACTGACTTTCTACCCCACCAGCACATCACACAAGCGATAAACACCCGATGACACAATGCGTCACCATGTGGATGAGGATCACCGTGGAGAGGTCCCAGAAACCGCGTTCAGCCAATTGGCCTGGCTGTATTGCGGCCCCTGGCAAGAGCCAGGGTGGGGCTTCAAATAACGAAAAATTTCATCCTAAAAAGGACGGCAAATATTATAAAAAATAATTTCATCCTTGGCCTGAATTGGTCTCAGAAACAAATCAAGAGGGAGCAGTTATGGGTTATAATTCATTGTGAATCAAGATGTTCTTCCGGGGATGGCAAAGGTTGTGGAAGATGGTCTGGGAGAGCCACACCACATGTGTCCTAGAAGGGACTAGTCCTTACTGGGAATGAAACCTAATCACACTCTATATGACCAACAGTGGGAGCCTCCCTAGAAAGCCATGAAGGACATAGATAAGAAGCTCCCAATACTAATCAAGAAGCACTATTATTATATAACTTAAGATCTTCAACTCTTGTGTGATTCCAGTTCTAACTTATGGTAGCTCTAGATTTAAAAAAAAAAAAATTAAGACAATTTTGAGAACAGATGTCTTAGAGAAATATTAAATCATCACTGGGCAGATTTAACATCCAATATGCAGTTAAGACAAGAGATCAAACAAGATAATGTATCCAATTTATAAGAAAGCGCTGCTGGAACTACATCCGTCACGCACTCAGACAAGACTTCTCCATCAAGCCCTGATATAGACACTGGAAGGGAAAAGAAAATATGGAAGACCAAGAAAGACTCTATGTAGAACCATCATCAGGAAAAGCTATAAAGGCTTAACCATGGGCCTAACATGGAGAGCTATGACTCCTGCCATAGGCTACAGAGGAAAGACTAAGACTATTATTATGCAGATTTGCTAAATAAAAGAGTAAGACATGGTAGTGACCCTGCAGCTGCCCTCGTAAAACAGGCAGCTGCTTTTTAGTGAAGTTAAATTTCTACTTCAGTTACAAAGGATCCACTTAGTTGTTTATTTATTTAATCCACTGACTACCAACATCGCACGTAATGCGACGAGGCGACGTTTACTTCCATCTGCCAACGTCACACCCTTTGCGATTTTAGCTTTGGACGCTCGCCGTCATGTTAAAATCGCGATTTTTATGATGGATTTAGTTGAAACCTCTAGCTTATTCATTTCTGTATGGTTAATTAAGGGAAATAACTCTGTAGTGCTTGAAGTAAATATTTTACGAATTTTTTTAGTTAGCTCCCATGACAGTGAGACATTGACGAAAAATTCATCATGGCGTCAAATTATCGGAACCATCGTGGTGGCCATATCTCTCCTAATTTTTCTAATGATGCATTCGATTTTCTTGATTTTGCTTCAAAAAGTGCATTTGAAGACACTTCTAAACAGTTTGATGGCTATGACTATAATAAATTTAACGAAGTGCCATTGAAAACATCGTCGACTGTAAAACGACAGTATGACGCTTCGAAGTCAAGTCTGACAAAAACAGTGTTGTCGGCTGTAAGTACTGGTGCCGCAGTTTATGATGCTGATAGTTCTTGTAAGAGTATTCAGTCAAAGCCTACAGATTATAAAGATTTTGTGCTTGAGTCTGCACATGACGAAAATATCATTGCCGCTTTTGATTCAGAATCATCATCATCTAACGAGTCCGGAGAAGATGTGCCACGCCCCCAAATGGTTGATGACTGGCATTGTGATTTAGAAGGCTTTCCTGGAGTACCACCATTTACTGGCACTTCTGTTTTATTTCTGCCAGAAGGAACAAATGAACCACTGGATATTTTCTTCAGTAAAGACATACTTGCTGTGTTTGCTAAAGAAACAAACCGTTATGCTGAGACAAAGATTAGCGCTGGAACTGGAAACACACAACCCCTAATGAAGTGACAGGGTTTCTTGTACTGTTGTGTCACATGTGTTGTGAAAAAGCTATTTCAGACTACAAGAGTTTATATCCATCTCTCCACTCATCATTTGCTGCCACCATCATGTCACGGGGGCGTTTTCTATATATTGCTGTCAGATAACATATTTTTCTGTTGCCTTTTTAGCACCATATCTACAGCCACATGATGATGATATAAAAAAGTAAATCTACATTTGTCTTGATATTTGTTATCTATTTAATTTTGTGCAAACAATATCAGATAGGATAAGTGATATTGAACAGTTGTGAAGCTGTGACATTTTTTGGGAGTCTGAATTATTGTCAGACAAAGGATTTTTCAGTTGCCTTTTTAGCACCATATCTACAGCCACATGATGATGATATAAAAAAGTAAATCTACATTTGTCTTGATATTTGTTATCTATTTAATTTTGTGCAAACAATATCAGATAGGATAAGTGATATTGAACAGTTGTGAAGCTGTGACATTTTTTGGGAGTCTGAATTATTGTCAGACAAAGGATTTTTCAGTTGCCTTTTTAGCACCATATCTACAGCCACATGATGACGATATAAAAACGTAAATCTACATTTGTCTTGATATTTGTTATCTATTTAATTTTGTGCAAACAATATCAGATAGGATAAGTGATATTGAACAGTTGTGAAGCTGTGACATTTTTTGTGAGTCTGAATTATTGTCAGACAAAGGATTTTTCAGTTGCCTTTTTAGCACCATATCTACAGCCACATGATGATGATATAAAAACGTAAATCTACATTTGTCTTGATATTTGTTATCTTTTTAATTTTGTGCAAACAATATCAGATAGGATAAGTGATATTGAACAGTTGTGAAGCTGTGACATTTTTTGGGAGTCTGAATTATTGTCAGACAAAGGATTTTTCAGTCGCCTTTTTTGCAACAATCTACAGCCACATGATGATGATGATTATGTCAGACAAAGTAAACCCAATTTTTTGTCTTCACATTGTTCTCGGTTCAATTTTGTGCAAAAATACAAAATATTATATATGTTTGTTGAAAATTTTTGAAAAAAAATCATCACTATCAGTCTTTATTGTTGTCAGATAAATGATTTTTCAGTTGACTTTTTTGCAACAATCTACAGCCAGATGATGATGATGACTATGTCAGAGTAAACCTTATTATTTTTTTCTTTAAATGTGTTCTTGGTTTAATTTTGTGCAAAAATACAAAATATTTTTGTTAAATATTTTTTGAAAATAAGACATTTTTATTTGTCTTTATTGTTGTCAGATAAAAGATTTTCCGGTTGCCTTTTTTGCACCAATCTACAGCCACATGATGATGATGCAAAACAAAATAAACAACTTTTTTTTCTTGAAATCTGTTCTTCATTCAGTTTGGTGCAAAAATACAAAATATTGTGAGATTATATCAAATAGTTGTGAAGCTATGGCATTTTTAGTAAACACTAAAATATGTGGTATCTGGGGAAATGCAAGGGTTAATGGGCTTGGTAGTCAGTGGGTTAATTGTTTCTATAGTATGCATCTGTTGAGACACAGCAACATATGCCAGGCAATAAACTGTGCATTCTATTTTTTGTCTTCTTTGCTCAAATAAAAGATATTCTACAGAATTACTCCACATGTATTCAAAGAATACCATCATCAAGAAGGATAACCATTTAAAGATCACAGTTATATCCCTTTCATCCCAGGGACCTATACAAATTAAAAAAAAAAAACAAAGATACAAAAGCTGAGACCATGTCCATTTCAATTTTTCAGATATTCCCACCAATAAAAACTGTCAGAAAAACAAACATTTTACACATGTCAAACAGACACAAAAATCGCAAAATACTATATAGAGTTAGGGAAGTATTCAAAAAATAAAAATGCAGCATGTAATCAACTGGCTTACATCTCTTGAGCAGTGTAAACTATTTATGCGCGACACTTAGTTGACCCTGTGACTAGGTGCAACCGTAATAATTAGGAAAGATATGAGGTTCAAATTTCTACAAATAAGAGCCATTTTTTTTAAAAAGGAAACCCCACTAGATGCTATTTTAAAATTTAGCTGGTCACACCGAACATTTCGGGAAGTTGCCATGGCGTTGGCAGCTAGATGCCTGCCTGCCCGCGGATCGGAAGGTCTTGGGTTTGCGCCCTCTCGGAGCCAGACTATATTTTAAAAATGACCTTGACTCCCCAAGCTGACCCAGCCTTGAGTGGGTACTAAGTGAAGTTCTGGGAAGTAAAGACGGCTGGCGTGATGCTGACCACATTGCCCACCAATTGCCAAGTGGTCTGTAAAAATACAAGTCTAGCCCTATATTTCCAATACGCCTAAAGGCATGGGAAGGGACCTTTTTACACTGAACATTTGCTCACAGGCAGATGCCATGAATTCCGTTAGCGAGACGTCTCGTAAACACATTGCCTCTAGAGCAAGTAAGTCAGGAAAGCAGCTGGTACAGGGAAACGGTACCAACCAGAAGTTTGGGTTTTGTGGCTTCTCGGGACAGAAGATTATTCTTCTTCTTTGTGTTCACCGCTGTTAACTCTTGGCAGAAAATTCTGATTGTTCGTCCACTTCTGAACTTGAATCTTCTTCCAGTACCTGAGCGTTGTGTGCACATCTGTTTCACAGATCTGACTTACTTGTATGCAGATTGTTGGTACTTTACCTCTCAGGCAGATGCACTTCGATTGTAAAGGAACCCCCCAGTTAGTTGACCTTATGACATGCTTGTTGCGGAGGCAGCGGTTGTGTTCTTGTTTTCCCCATTGTGGGGCCCCAGAACCCGCACAGGCATGGCGGAAGGGTTAAAAGCTGGATGAGCGAGATCCAAATCTTCTTCTCTCCAAGCAAGCAAGACTGTTTTAAATCACAACTGCGATTCTCCTGCCTCCATATAGTACTACACAACACTGGAAAGACGGAAATATGCTGATGACCACCACTTTCGCTTCTCACTGACCTCTGACATTGACCTGTAACGACAAGGATGGCCTAAATAAGAATCTGAAGAGTCAGAACTGACATCGCCATCCTGCTCTGAATTACTGCGACTCCGAGGGGGGTAGGCATTCAAGTCTAGATATGGCAAGTCCTGAAACATTAGAAAATATATTTGTTATGAAAGTATGAATTAAGTCAATTCTGTAATTACCTTTCTGGCTCTTTTGTAATAAAGTTATCTCAATGAAAGTCTTGTTTGGAGTTGACTTAAAGTGCAGCCATTTAATTAAAAGTCATCACTGGACCTGTAAAAAATCTACTACACCTAAATATAGTCCTGCTTGGATTTGACTAAAAGTGAGGCCATCTCAATATAGTCCTGCTTGGACTTGACTAAAAGTGAGGCCATTTCAATATAGTCCTGCATGGACTTGACTAAAAAAAAGTGAGGCCATCTCAATATAGTCCTGCATGGACTTGACTAAAAAAAAAGTGAGGCCATCTCAATATAGTCCCGCATGGACTTGACTAAAAGTGAGGCCATCTCAATATAGTCCTGCTTGGACTTGACTAAAAGTGAGGCCATCTCAATATAGTCCTGCCTGGACTTGACTAAAAGTGAGGCCATCTCAATATAGTCCAGCTTGGACTTGACTAAAAGTGAGGCCATCTCAATATAGTCCAGCTTGGACTTGACTAAAAGTGAGGCCATCTCAATATAGTCCTGCATGGACTTGACTAAAAAAAAAGTGAGGCCATCTCAATATAGTCCCGCATGGACTTGACTAAAAGTGAGGCCATCTCAATATAGTCCTGCTTGGACTTGACTAAAAGTGAGGCCATCTCAATATAGTCCTGCCTGGACTTGACTAAAAGTGAGGCCATCTCAATATAGTCCAGCTTGGACTTGACTAAAAGTGAGGCCATCTCAATATAGTCCAGCTTGGACTTGACTAAAAGTGAGGCCATCTCAATATAGTCCAGCTTGGACTTGACTAAAAATTATGCCATTTAACTCAAACTCATTCTTGGGCCTGTCTAAACTTGAGGCCATCTCAATACAGTCCTGCTTGGATTAGACTAAAAGTGATGCCATTTAATTAAAACTAACTCATCCTTGGACCTATCTAAACTGTATGACACCTCGCTGTAGTCAAGCTCAGACAAAAGGTCTGACTGGTCCTTGAAACTAAAATCTATGACATATCACTGTAGTCAAGCTCAGACCAAAGGTCTGACTGGTCCTTGAAACTAAAATCTATGACATATCATTGAAGTCAAGCTCAGACCAAAGGTCTGACTGGTCCTCAAACCTGACTCAAATTTAACTTTATCTCATTGTATTCATTTCTGGAAAGATGGAAGGAAGCTATCAGCGACAACTGTCTATCACTTACCTCTTTCACTGACTGTAACGTCATGGATGGTCTAAATTCATGGACAACTAAAAGTGAAACCATTTAAACAAAAGCCAGGGACGCAGAGCAACAGGCGGTGGTGGACTAGGACCAGGGCTCTTACTGGTATGGACCTACATGTGTTCAATGTTATCCTAGAATCAGACTCCCAACTAAAACACTAAAAGAACACTGTTCAACACAATATTCTTACCAATGCTCTGCTTTCAATGTCAAGCATGGACACTATCTTCAGAAGACAGAAGGAAAACAGTCACGGCAATATGAAATGTTTGCGTACAATGCTAGGTGTAATAAGGATAGATCGACTTAGGAGCGATGATATCAGGAGGAGAGTCAACATAGAACCAATACTGAACTTTATAAACAACAAATCAAATGGTTTGGCCAAGTAACACAATTGCCATCAGACTGGACACCACAGAAAGCAATGTTATACAGATGCAATGGTAACAGAGCCAGAGGCCGAACACGCAGAAGATGGATGGCAGGAATATCTGAGACAATAAAAAGTACTTTATACAAAGCGAACAGAAAGGCCCTTTCCAGAGATCTCAGCTTGCCCTGACGCGTGAGGCATTCTAGGAGTAGAGAAAAGAAGATGAAAAAGAAGAAGAAGAAACAGAAGACTCCTAACAGGGATCCTAGCAAAAGTAGAAAGGATCAAAATGTCCTCTGGAGCTGCAGCACATCTGTCTCAGAGGTGAGGAACCATCAATCTGCACACAATAAGCCAGATCTGTAAAACAGATGTGTTTGCAACACTCAAGTCCTGGAACAAGACCAAATCCAAAAGTGGACACACAACCGGTCAGTTTGGCAGAGTTAATAGCCAGTAAGCACCAACAAGAGGAAGACAAATCAAAAGCCTTCCTTGGACTTGATTTAAGTGAGGAAACTCAGTGACAGTAATTCAGGCAATGAGTTGTGATGGTCTTCTTCAGTATTTGATTTTCCCCCATCCGTATGGTTTCTTTGTGTTGGGGGGAAGAAACAGATCAACTGCCTCCTTAACAAGCATTTTTCAAGTTCTGGAACAAGATGAAAGTCTTGTCCGGAAATGGAAACTCCTGCCGGAGTTTACAGCTGACGAAGGCGAAAAAGTATTTCATTTGAATTTTCTGCTGGTGACCCTCTGGTTTTGATTGTAACCTTCTCTGTAACCACTAGGAATGAATACTTACATATTCTAGCTTAAAGGTGACACAGTCCAGACCAGATGTAAGGGTCAGCAGAACACTCATCCTCTGTAGAAGACATAACTATTTTTGAAACATTGAAAACGTACTTATCAACAAGTGTTTCACACATCTTATCTTTCTCTTCTTCTTTTTTTATGCCCTTTATCCCCAATGCAGCATAGGCCCTCAGTAAACTCACACAATGTCTTCCCTATCTTTTTAGCTTCACTCTTTAGTTCCTAGACAGATGTACAATCAGACAGTTGCTGGTACCATCAGAATTGGAACTCTTCGCTGCTGAGGATGGGGACGGAGTGCTTATGGGAGTGTCCTGAGCGCTATGATGTTGAATCTCAATTCGACATTCAACTCTTTAGTTCTCTTCTTTATGAGTTTTTTAAAAAGTCTTTTTTTCTATAACCCTGGAGGTTCCGGAATAAAGACATTCTTTTTATACTGCTCTCAGGTTACTGTGTCCTATCCAACATCCAAGTCTTTTCCTCCCCTCATGATTCACTGGAGTTTGTTTTCTTTTCCTTTCAAATACCTATAATGTCTATAACTTCAGTATTGTACATCCAATAAGGTGTACCAGCTATATGGTGCCAGCCAACAGCTGATCAGTTTACAGACTGTAAAAAGCACAGGCCCTCAGCTTACAGACTATCACAAGTTTCTTGCCCAATCTCAGAGCTCTCATAGAAGTCTTTTTATTTCCACATGCGTAACAAGGGGATTTTGGTCATAGGCATAAAGGAAAGTTAAGGCCGTTGTGATGTTTATAATGTCCTTGGGATGTTTATAAGGATATACTCTGTACCCCAACTCAGGGTCCAGGCAGGTTCTGTGTTGGTTTTATAGGTTTCTCATGCAAGGCTCTTGCCTCACGTCCTCACTGTGCACTAGGGATAATGGTTTATAAAGGATAAAATGAGCTGGTAGGGGATCTTGGAGTTGGCGACTCCAAGAGATGCAGTGCCCAGAAATCCTCTGGCACTTGTCAGCCCACCCAATGTGCATGAGTGATAATGTACATGGAAATCTCATTAAGAAAATGAGTGAAAGCCACTGGTTGAATATCCTTCTAAATGACAAACTCAGGTTTTCGGAAATTCTATTGTCTGTTAGTTCTACTGTATTACAAACCATGGTTCAAACATCTGTTGGCCAAGACTCCTACTATATGGCAGCTTAGGTTCAGATGCCTATTGTTCGATGTCCTACTGTATGACAAACCTTGGTTTGAACGTCTGTCGACTGAGACTCCTAAATGTATGGTTGCTTAGGTTTAAATGTCTGTTGTCTGATTGTCTTATAGTAGGACAAACCTTGGTTCAAACTTCTGTCAACCGAGACTCCTACTTAAGGCTGCTGAGGTTCAAATGTCTGTTGTCTGATAGTCCCACTATATGACAAACCATGGTTCAAACATCTGTCAACCGAGACTCCTACTGTATGGCTGCTTAGGTTTAAATGTCCATCCATGTTTTTCTGCATAGCTGCTTAGTCTACTGAGTGTCCTGATGTTTCATAGCAAAGTTTCAAATGTCCCTAGCACAGATATCCTACATTATGACACAAAGGTTCAAACATCGCTACTAATAGCCATACTTGTCGGAGAATAAGGACCACACAGAGAAGCCATGCCTAATGCATGCTTCCCATAAATGCTGCAAAAATGTGTCCGGGGTATCTGTGTAAAAGGTGCCAATGTCCAACAGAAAACATACTGAGAAAGTGAGATGCCCCTCTGTGCAGAGAACCAGAGTCTGAGATCTGCAGACTACTTCCTGCAGAATGCCCATGCTCTGCCCCTGCCTTTCCTTGGGGGTCAAACAAAACAGCATGAGACTCTTTAGGGAAAAACCTGTGGATCAGGGGATAACAAGGTCACCCCACATGAATGTTGAATGCTGAATTGAGAATCAACATCATAGCATGTGGGACACTCCAAAAAGCCCTTCGTCCCCATCTTCAGCAGCAAGCAAAGAGTTCCAATTCCTATTGCTCCAGTAACTGTCTGACTGTTTATCCGTCTCACCCTTCCCATGTTAAACGTCGGCCAGATCCTCTGGTAACTCCTTGCAGCACCATTCTCCTCAGACCAAAATGATCTATCTGTGGCTCTGCACTTTTCACTTGCTCCCAAAGGGTCCTCACAATATCTAGCTTGTCCTACATCAACTCATCACCAAGTGATGCAGAACCTGCCAGTCTATCTGCCTGCTCATTTCCCAACACACCAGCATACCCGGCGAAAATATTCAAAGGATGCTAAATACCCGGGACCTTTGAAGTGATGCTTGCCACTCTGCACAGAGCACGCCTATTGCCACCTTTCTCAAAATGCTCTGTGAGTCAGTTACAATGACAGCATGACTCACAAACCAGTAGAAGGCAGCAGAGACTGCCTCCACCTCCATTCCAGTCACCACAGATATGAGCCTACAAATGTCCCATGAAACTAACCGGAAAAGCTAATCTAGATGAGAAATGCTTGAAAAAAGTTGGTGGTATCAGCTGAAAGGCAAAAATATTGCAGCTGTGCTTTAAAGAGGGACACTGTATTTATGTCACTTGAATGAATGATGAAAAAGAAAAAAGAAGAACTTCATACACTGGTTGGCCTCTGGCTTTAGTGCGTCAGTCACTCCTTACATACATTTCCAGACTGAGCTTTCTTAGGAAATGATTTAAGAGTTCACCCATGTCTTATAGGGACAATAAGAAACAAAAAATAAAAAGGAAAAACACACTGGTACCTCATACCATACATGTCTTAAAAGGTTACTAAGGAGAGCTGGTGTCAGTGTTAATTTGGACGGTTAGTGCATAAAAATTTTTTTTTTAGCTCGCTGAAAAATCCTGCCGATCACGATGAATCTATTGAAGAGGGCATTAAATGGGCTGGTTGAGGGCCTATTCACTCCTGAAAGATAAAAGGTATAAAAAGTTAAAGAAGATTCGGAGTTAAATGCAAGTCCCCATCTTGTGAGTTTATCGCTAATAGATGTAGAGGGTCCGTGTGTTCCAATGCCAAAGGTTGCATAGCTACTTGTAGGGTCTCCCTTATCAGACAGGTCAAGGAAGAGGAACCAGATAAAGAGAGACACAGTCCCCACTGCCTCGAAGATAGACTAGACAGCAAAAGGCTAGGGAAATCAACCCCCCCCTCCCCCCTCCAGCCCACCCCCAAAACTGAGCCACAAAGCTTGACAAAGCAGTGCTACACAACTTATAATGATGATATGATAAAATGCTAGCCCAAAGCAATCCACTATATAATGACATTATGAGCTAAAATAAAAACACACACCACAAGAACCACTATCTTGTCACTCACATCGCTGTCAAGCACCAAAGCCTCCTTCGCATAGTATTTTTTCAGCAACTTATCATTGTCACAGAGCAGCCTAATATAGCTCTCCAGCAGTCCTTCATTGAGAGAAGCATACAGCCAGGCTCTTCCTGCAGGGACAGAGAGAGAGTTGCCAGCAATCATAAAGACACTGATCAGCACATGGACATGGGGCAAACAGCATCAGTCTTCATCTGTAAGTTTAGTTTTGTTGTATCTTCTTCTTCTTCTTCTTAAGTTCACCAGCTGTAAACTCTGAAGGTAATTTCTGGTTGTTCATCCACTTCTGGACTTTGGCCTTATTCCAGATCCATGAGTTTTTCATGGACAGCTGTTTATAAGATCTAGCTTATTTGTAAGCAAACTGTTTTGTGTCAGGCAGATGCACTCTGACTTTGAAGGAAAGCCCTAATTATTCTACTTTTAAGACATGCTTGTTAAGGGGGCAGTGAGTCTATTCATTTTGCCCCAAAATGGTGCCACGGAAACCATACATGGACAACTCTTAGTAAAGTTCACTGAATAAAGAAAAGAAAAAAGAATCTGACTGAAATGATAACAGTAGGCGAGTAGCAGTAGTCGTAGTGGAGGTTTTAACTTCCCTATAAATAGGTCACTAACTAATCTGTTCCTGTGCCTGTGAAAACTGGTGAACAATCAGTGCTGGAAAAATCTAGAAATATACACACACAGTAAATGCAAAAGACAGCTTGCTAGGTATCAAAACCCACAGCCCCCACCAGAATTTTATTTTGTTATTGATTGAAGTAGTCAGCTACGATAAACTGGCTATACACTCGCATTAATATTGCATATGCTATTTAGCCTGCCCAAAGTAAACCGGGTATTTGCCATTTTCTGAATATCACGGCCTAACCGCTGCACAGAAGGAGGACATTAAACTGACCTTTTCCTAGTTCTGTGGTAACATTCACCAACAGATCAATTTCTCTGACCATGGCATGAGGAGACAACTGCTTGACCACGCGCCAGTATCCTCGCACCACATGCTTTAGCCTGGAATCATGCACGAAACAACATTTTTGTATTAAATAGTTATGCACAAACATTTATGCATATATTTCGCATTTTGAATGAATGGGAATAACATTGCAGTGCTAAACTGAGGAGGAAGAAGCAACTGTATTTGTTTATCATCACTGGGAGATTAAAGACAAAAACAACAACAAAAGTATTCCTTTACAAGTCGTATTCTTTTTTTGAGCGTTCATGGGTTATAAACTCTGGCGGAAAGTTCTGGTTGTTCATCCGTTTCTGGACTTTGGTCTTGTTCCAAAACATGAGTTTGTGTACACATCCATTCAACAGATATGGTTTATTTGTATGCAGACTGTTGGTTCCTTTCCTCTTAGACAGATGCATTCTGACTTTGAAGGAAATGCACCTAATTAATCAACTTTTATGACATTCTTGTTATGGGACAGCAGATGTTATTCCCCCTTCCCAAATGCAGCTCCCAACTCACATGGGGACATTTACAACAGCACTGCAGAAAAAAAATGCATCACCCCCTCCCCACCCATAATATTCCCAAAGATAGCAACAGGTACATCATAACAAAATTTTAATGTGAAGACAGCTCACTGTTTGTTTTGGTTGTAGTTTAAAGATACTTCTTTTTCTGCCATTTATATCCCAGTGGAGCATGTTAGGTCATGACCTAATGACCTGCCATGTGAGTTCCGGGGCCCATTTTTGGGGGAAAAGAATATACCTCTGCCACCCACGTCCGTCCCATAAGCATCTTGTAAAAGTTATTAATTAAGGGTGTTTCCTTCAAAATCAGAGTGCGCTATGGCTTAATGGTGAAGAAGAATAAACTCTGCATACAAAAAAGGCAGATCTATAAAATGGATGTCCATGCAAAACTCAAGTTCTGAAATAAAACCAAAGTTCAGAAGAGGACGAACAACTGAAACTTTTCACCAGGGTCTACAGCCAGTGAACGCTAAGAAGAACGAACAAACAAACAAATGCTATTTTTCCTGTCTTACATTTGGCCCTTCCAAGCACTTATCTTTCACACTGCAATTGCATGTTATCATTGATGTTTATTATGTTTATATAAAAATATACATAATGAAATAATGCATACACGCATCATGTATACACAGTCATATCCACTCCGAACATACACGCGTACACAGACCCTCTTATATACCCACATGTACACAGACACAAACACGTGTGCGTGCGCTGCGAGCACGCACACATGCACACACACATACACAATCATAACTATAAATGATTGCACTCATGCTCATACATACACATACAAGCACCCACACTCATGCGTACACAAACACTCAAAATCATACACGTGCGCACACATGCATGCACAAACACAATCATTTACAGTCACCTTTAAACACACATGCACTAATACACACACAAACACCCACACACTTGTATATCAACAAACATACACTCACGCACACAAATGCATTCATACATACACACCCAAACATACCCACACCTGGATTCATATACATTCTTCTCTACAGGGGGATGCTGTCATATACACAGATGGGTCTGTAATTTGCCATGTGAGAAGCCCTTGGGCTTTTACGGCTCAGGTTGGAGTTAGAACTGTGAAGCAAGATTCTGATGCTGTTGCCTTGACCACAAGTAGTCTGACTATGGAAGTTATGGCATTCCCCAAAGCAATAACATGGCTGCAGACACAGACTGTTTTCTCAGTGACTCAATGAGTATGCTCAGGAAGATAGAGAAGGGCTGGGTCCAAAGTCAGTGGTTGGAGTCTCTAGAACATCGAGTGACACACATAAGTTTCATATCTGTGCCAGGGCACACTGGTGTGCAAGGAAATGAGCAAGCTGATTGGCTTGTAGGTACAACTACTGTGGAAGGCAGACAAGCAAGTACCATACCAATATTCTGAATGCTCTACGGGAAGTAAGAAGTTTGTGAGAGCCAAGTGATGACTGTGAATCTGCAACCATGACTATACTGCAAGAACAAGATGTTAAGAGGGGTGTGGCCAGACAAGAGTGATATGCAGGAAGACAAAGAAAAATAAGAAACCAACACAGAATGGAAATCATTAGCCGCTACAAACTGAAGGACTTAATGGGGAGGGAAGCCGAGTGCTTATGGACTGAATGGTTCCAGCACTTATTGACTGAATGGCTCAATGTACAATGAGGATAATCTGTTGACTAACTAACTAACTAACTTACACTGACATTCATACAAACCTGAAATACTAATACATACATGCACTCACACATACATGAACACCTATATAATATACACAATTGCCTTATCATACACAATCACAAACACTCATACATCCTTGAACACCCTTACATACCTATACAATCTCATTCATTCACAAAAACCTAATCATACACAAGAAGAACGAAATGACACTGCCTATTGTACATTTGTTCATAATTTGCAGAATTCTGTAGATAAATTTTGATAAGGCAGCTACTCTCACATATTAGTTACCACTCAAGACATGCATTATCAGTAAAGTTCTACTATTCTTTACTTTATTATGAGGAAAGTAGAGGTGTTTCTAATGGGAAGACAGAAGTAATGGTAATTTCCAAGAAAACAATAGCGCTAAATGTATAATAAGAGTCAAAGGCGTTATTTTAGGACAAATACAGAAATTTAAGTATCTGGGCACATGAATAACATCCAATGGGAGATGTATCACAGAGATAAAGAACAGAATAGGACAGGCCAAAACTGCTTTTTATAAAAATAAAGAAGATTCTGTGCTATAAATCCATGTCAATGGAGGTTAGGACAACAATTCTCACAAGCTATTTACAGCCTGTGTTAACACATGGCTATGACTCCTGGACATTTAATAAACAGGCCAAACAATATATTGAGGTCTTGGAGATGTGGTTTTACAGAAGGATACTTAGAATTCGTTGGACAGCTAAGAAGAGTAACCCAGTTGTTTTGAAAGAGATGAGTGCTAGAAGACAACTTATCACAAACATCAGAAAGAGACAGTCATAATTTTTTGGTCATGTTATGAGAAGCGGGGGAAATGGAACATATTGTGACCACTGGAAAGATCTTGGAAAGTGAGACCTAGAGAAAATATCCAAAGGATGCTAAGTACTCAAGACCACTGAAGTGATGGTTGCCACTCTACATGGAGCATGTCTGTCTCCACCTTTCTCAACATGCTCTGTGAGTCAGTTACAATCACGGCATGTGTGTACAGCTGATTCTCAAGCCAGCGGAATGCAGCAGTGACTGCCTTCACCTTCATCTTCAAACTTAACATTGCGATATCATGCCATGCTTTGTTGCATTAAGTGACGTCCATTCGCTTTTGCTATGACTCCCCATGCACTTTAGGTAGGTCTAAATCTGTTGTAACATTAACCACATTAAACAGCAAGAATCCCTGTGTGAGTTTTGGGACCCACTGTGGGGGGAGCATGGGGGAGAACAGATTTACCGCTCCCCTAAAAAGCATGTCATAAAAGTAGACTTAACAAGGGATGTTTCCTTTCAAGTCAGTGTGCATCTGCACATATTACAGTTAAGAGAATTATTTTCATTGTACAGGGATATGCCATTAAGTTTCATCTATCTCTGCAGGCTCCAGCAACGATACTCTGGAACCTTTGTAAAAACTGCATAATGCGTCCGTGAAAAAAAAATCAATGACCTTCAGAACTCAAGGAAAACGGCTTGTCCCTTTGCCAGGAACACCTCTAATGAAAGAGTTAAAGATGCTTACCCATGCAGCAATGTGTGATCCAAATTCTCACACAATTTATGGCACAGTCGACTGTTGTTGTAGATGACCACACTATCATCACACCCGGTCAACAGCGGGTCCTTGTACTGGTAATATACAAGCTCCTGAATCTGAAACAGTCGTATAAGAACAGTTTAAGGCTTGTTAACACAGAAAACAAAAGTAATAAAACACAAACAGGTTCTATGTCTTCTGTGTTTGCTCTTAAAAAAGGGTAGCTGGCATGTTGTGGTGGTTTACAGCTAGGTTGCTGTGATGCCCCTGCTGTCAGAACCCTGTTTGTACAGTCATGTGGCAGTGTATACCATAGGAACGGTGTACAGTGTGTAGAAGTAGAACCCAGAGTTGACAGACAGGGTCAGCATGGTGGAAGCATGACTGTCCAGGTGTGTGCTGAAACAGCCGAGGGAAAACTACCGCTCAGCGAGATCTAATGGTGACAGTGATTAAGTGCTGAAAGAGTGAACTCTATATTTCTGGCAGGTCCATGACTGCTACATGGCCCTGGCTGAGCGAACTGACCGTGACAAAAGTAACGAAGTGGGATTCAAAAAAAGATTCGGTTTTGGGACAGCGGACAGGAAACATGAGATAGTTTGACACAGTTAAAACTTGGCGTGTGATAGGAATACTTTAGTGACCAAACAGATTGTGATAATGTATATTGTTAGGGTAGTATAGTTTCTTTGTGGTGTATAGAGTCCGAGAGTGACAGGTGTTTTTGTCATAATGTACTCTGTGAGAAACGCCTAGTCATGCAGATCGTTAAGGTTGATTTTGGGATAGTTAGTGTGATGTTATCTATTCTGGCATACTGACCCTACACTTTACTGACACTGCTCAATCAAGATGGGGGCCAGGCGCATTTTAATAAGAGCATATACCGAATAGGTGTGGTCTGTGGACCTGCAAGTAGCCCATGGAAACCACGTCTAGTGAATGTAAAGCTAGCACAGTCGGAGTTTCGGGTAAAAAACGCCCACACAGAAGGAAGTCAACTGTTTTATGTTTTTCTGTGAGTCTTTCAAGACGTCTTCATTACTCAATATAGGCCTACTTTTTCATCTATAAAAGAATACAGGTCTAGCACTATATGCCCAATACATCAAAGGCATGGAAAGGGCCACCTGGTTCTTGCAAAATCCTCTGCATCACCTACTTTTATAACCAAGCCACCTCTAACGTCCGGCATCCATGTCTGAACCAGCTGACCTTTGCTTCTTCCTTTGTCATTTTGTTGTTCCCTTCATGGCTTTTGCCTGTTTTTGTTTTTCATTTCATTTTCCTTTTATTTTGAAATACAAGACATTCAATAAACATTTTTCTTTGCTGTGTCCTAATATCTAGCAGTAGTGTTTTGAGAGGGTCGTCATACTTAAGGATTACCTCTGGGTTAGCCATGCATTTTTATATTTGTGGACTGGCCATCCGGGTTCAGTTCAGTTCACGTCCAGGAGGATCATGTGAACAGAGAACTGTCTGGCTTCGAAATGTGAGCTGCCACAAAGATAAGAAGAACCAGGACAGATATTGCTGCAAACAGAATAGCCATTTTCACTCTATCATTAAAGCCCTTTGGAAGATTTTCCTGCAAACAGAATAGCTATTTTCACTCTATCATTAAAGCCCTTTGGAAGATTTTGCTGCAAACAGAATAGCTATTTTCACTCTATCATTAATGCCCTATGGAAGATTTTGCTGCAAACAGAATAGCCATTTTCACTCTATCATTAATGCCCTATGGAAGATTTTTCTGCAAACAGAATAGCTATTTTCACTTTATCATCAGAGTAGCTGCAGACAAAGCACACCCTCTGTATGAAGCTTCGGCTGCAGGTAAGGGTCAGAGGCTGAAAAGGGGAAAATCAAGGATGGCCAAGCAGAAAACAAAATAAGACAAGTATGCATGCTGGAGAACATAGGTGGAGGAGAGGAGAGGGTCAGAGTACCAGAGGAAAAGTTTGACTTGTGTAGGGTTATGATCACATTGTGCGGGGAATGCAGAGCATGGCCAGCAGGTGCTACCAAGCTGGAAGTCCAACAGCTGATTCACAGCAATTCCCGCCCAGGTGATCTAATTAACTATACAGATGGTTTAGTGTTAAGGGGAAAGAGAAGTGCCTGAAGGTTTGTAACAAAAGCCAAGAGAAAATCTTTAGTGCAAGATAGCCTAGCATATGACAACACAACACCTAGTGTGAGAATGGAGGTGGAAGCAGTAACTGCAGCTCTTCAGTGTTTAGAGAACAAAATGCATACACATGTCGTAATTGTAACAGACTCTGAAAGCATGCTGAGAAAAGTGAAGACAGGGATGGTTCGAGCAGAGTGGCAGGCTTTACTGGGAAGTTCATGGATAGTGAGCATAATTTGGATCTTTTCTCCAGGCTATGCCGACGTGGTGCGTTATGAACAGGCAGACAGACTGGCTGGATCTGCACCACTGGGTAGAGAATTGATACATGACAAGGCAGATGTGGTCAAGGCCCTTTGGAAACAAGCAACAGGATCAGTAGAAAAACAACATTATTATGGCCTGTAGAGAATGAGGCACCTGGGTGTAACCAGAGGGTCTAGCTGGCTCACTACACTCAGAGGAAAGGCAAGATCGACATATAACCAGATTGTGACCCGTACCATCAGTATTGGAACTCTGCGCTGGCTGCTGGAGATGAGGACGGAGCACACATGGGAATGCCCAGAGTGCTGTAATGTCAATTTTTGACTCAACTTTATCATCAATTTCAGCCATGATTTTAGTTAACAGCTGATCGGGGTTTGAATTGCCATTTTTTTTTTAAATCTGCGAGAAAAGGGGCTTGTCTGTCTGTCTACTGATTGTAACTAGAGCTATAAAGCATTAAAGCTGACTATACATTCATTAAATATTTTATATTGTTTTTCTAACCCTTTGCACACTGTAACAAATAATATAGCTGAGAACTGTATATCTGTCAAATAAACGTTTAAATTTTCAATAATTTAATACGCCACAGATCATTTATACAATAGAACAAAACTAAGCAGAAACAACCCAAGTAAACATACAATAATTTATGAAAACAACATAACAACAAAGACAAACCGATTTGATCGTCTTCGAAATGTTATCGATGATTCTGTCTTTCAGTCTCATTCGCTGGCCAGGTCGAGCCATTTTCTGTCAATAAAAGGACAAAACGCTGACTGCATGGTAAATCCACATCAAGACGCGATGAAGAAGAATCAAAGCGTACATAATTCACTTTGAGTGGCCTATTTCGATCTGGAGAGTCCAGAATTTGCGTTGAAAGTTTGATAAATTATAGATCCCAAACAAAGGACAAAAACCGTCTGCAAGGAACTGCAAGAGTTATGGTTCATAATGATAACACGATTAGAGGGCGCTGTTATAAAAAAAAAAATATTATTATTTATTATAGTTATCAATCAGGTGCCGTCTCCACAGTGAAGGTTGGCTGCAAGGGATCTCCAACAAGCCCTGTCTCTTGCCCTTGATACTCTTGATACTTGAGACTCATACTGCTGTTCGTCCATCTCTTGATGTTATCCTCCCACTTGTAACGCTGTCTGCCTTTTGCTCGACTACCTTGAACCTTTCTCTCTAGGATGATCTTTACAATACTGTTATGTCTTTTAATGTGGCCAAAATATTTCACTTGTCTCTTTTTTATTTCCCCTAGCAACTCTCTTTTCATTCCCAATTTCCTCAGTACCTCTGTATTTGATAGCTTTTGTTTCCATGAAATACGACCTAATCTACTGTATATCTACATCTCCAAAGAATTGATACGATTTTCCAGTTGTTTGTTCATTGTCCATGTCTCTGTGCCATACAGTAAGGTTGAGAATACATAACATTTGACAATTCTCATTTTTAATGTATTGCTTATTTCTCTTGATGTCAGTAACTTTTGCATGTTGAAAATGTTTTTGGCCATCCCTATTCTTTTCCTGACTTCTGTTTCACTTCTGCCGTCACATGTTACATGTTATTACTTGTCCAAGATATAAGAAATTTTTAACTTGTTCCAATTTCACCCCGTTCACTGTGATATTCATTGATTATTTTCTTTACTAAATATCATGGTTTTTGTCTTTTTCAAATTTATATCTAATCCAATTCTGCACGCCTTCTGTTTACTTGCTCCACTAGGTCTTGCAACTCCTGCTCACTCTCTGCTAGCAACACTGTGTCGTCAGCATATCTCAGATTAATTATAGTTATAGGATCAGCAATATCATCGTCGTCGTTTTCATGATCAGCAAGTGCACGAGTGCTACTAGACTACCTAAAAAAAAATCATAATAAATCAACCAATCTGTCGTCCAGGCTACAATAAACACGGCTTGGTTTTATATGGTTTAGAGCCTTTGCTACTAATACTACTATGCAGATGAGTGGTGAATTGAGGAAAGAGAAAAGAGAATATCACACTTTAAAATTCAGTGTCTTTTTCTTCTTCATCTTTTTCTTTGATCATTCTGTCAGAAAACTTACATCAGAAGGCCGGTAGCCTTTAACAAACTTATCGTGCGGTCCACATCTCCTCGTTTACCATACAGCTTTGTTTTCATTGTGACTGGAACAGGTCAGATTGCGTCATTGTTGGCAACGTACAGTTAACAGTGTTAAAGCACATGCTTAGCATTTTCTGGTGCCAGGCTGCATGGACACGTCTCCGTATTTCATACACCGACAAGTTTGAACATATATGTTGAGAAAGTTATACCCCCTCATCCCCCGATCTTGTCTGATGAAAACGTTAGATGTACGATGCACTTCGGGTAGATGAGGCTCGTCAGTACAGGAGTGCAGCTCATCTAAGAAAAGGAAAACTCTGATTTCAAACCACGGGCAGATGAGGCTCGCCAGCACGGGAGTGCAGCTCATCTAGGAGAAGGTAAACTCTGACTACACACCTCCACTGCCTTGTGGCCATACCCATGTTTGGGAAAGCGCTTCGGGAGTAAACCCTGAGGAAAAATCCGGAGCTGGAATCCCTAAGGCGGTTTAGCATTGTATACAGTGCTATTCCGGCAATTCCTGCAACGTCCTCGGTGCCAAGTTGTACTGGTTTTTGCCTTTCCCTTGGTATCACCGGCGACGTAGAAAGGGGGTACTTGCTGCCTGGGCAACAGTCTGTACTCCAAATCAAAACGCCCTGGCCTGTGTCCTGGAGAGGTCACTCCAGCGATGCTTCCCGCATCGGACTTTACAGTCACAGCAGATGCTGTTCCCAAAGCCAGTGGCACATCTCCATAGTCCCCCCGGGACTGACGGATGCCATTACGATGCACTATCCTAAAATCCCTCGAGTAGCCTACAGCATTCTTGTCTTCACACAGCGATCTTCTCGCTGTCTAGATTAAGTGACGACACAACTGCAGAACGCTCTCGTCTCACACATGTGTATATCTAGGGTGTATGGCGGTTGATAGATCTCTGCTTTGTATTCGTAGAAAGGGTCAACTAATTGCAATTTTTCATATGCGAACATCAAAGCAAACCCATAAGAATGCTTTACAAGATTGCCCCGATTTTTTGTTTCCCCATGGAAACGATCCTTTAAGACAAACTGGGTGGGGTGGGTAGCGAATGTTGATTTTTTATGAATAAGAACAAGATTTGATTCTACATTCTATTAACACAAGTAAAAGGCTTTCTTTCAAGAAAAGATCAAAACTTTTGACTCATATTTGGCTGTCTTAACCTTCCAATTTCCAATGCTTCTCAAATTTTTCTTGTGAAGTCATTTTCTCTTGTCAGTTATCAGTGTTCTCAAAATTACTGTTCGTTTGGTGTATGAGAAAGAAATATAAGCTATACTTCGCATTGATGTGCATTTCCAATATAATTTCAGTGTTCTGGTAACCATGAAAGAATGTAAACTTGCAGCTCATGTGTCCCAATGGCCACAATGCACGATGTTATTGTTTTCGAAGGCTCGGGCAGCCTGGTCGACGCAGACTCAAATCAACATAGGAAATGTTACGCGGTGTGAAGGCAGTCGATGGGATGTTGATCACATTCCATATTTCACCCTGATAGATTTCTACAAAATAGGGCGAACACCAAATGCCCCGGGAGCCGAAATGGTGTCACGATTGGACCCTCACCTGAAGATCCGAAGATGGTGGGTTCAAATTCAATCGGTGGTAGATTTTTTTTTAAAATGACATTTGTTTCCAGGTCAACCCAGTCTTAAATGGGTACTAGGTGAAGTCATGGGAAGTAAAGGCTGCCCGTGTGATGTTGGCCACATCATCCACCAAGTGCCTATTGGTCTATAAAACATAAGACTAAGCCATTAAACTACTCCTATAGCAATGGGAAAAGGTTCTTTACTTTTTACTTCAAGACATACCCCATTAAAACAATTACGAATTACAAATAAATTATAAACATTTATTAACTGGTGCCTGCGCAGAACAGAGGGAATTAAATGGTATGATAGAATCACTAACGCTGAACTTGGAGAGAAGATTAAACAAATTCCATTGGACGAAGAGGTGAAAAAAATAAAGACGGTCACGTTGGATACGACACATGCTGAGCAAATCTGAGAACAATGTAACTTAAATGTCTTTGCACTGGAACACACAGGGGCATAGACATAAAGGCAAACTAAAAACACACGGAGAATGGAGCTAGGGACTGGAGTTAAAAAGATGGAGAGGACGAGGAGTAAGTTGCATCCAATAGCGAAGGATAGAACGACTTAGCGTGAGTTGGTTGAGGGCCTATGCTACATTGGATGAATAGAAGGCAGAAGAGGAATAATAATAATAAATTACACTTAATAACTGGAGCATACGCAGAATGGAGGGAATTATATGTTAGGATAGAATTGCTAAACAAATTCCAGTAAATCAAAAGGTGAGGAATAGATGTTGGAGTTGGATAGGACACATGATGAGAAAATATGAAAACAATACACTAGGACATCTTTGTACTGGAACCACTGGTGCATAGAAATAAAGCCATACCAAAAACAAAAAACACATGGAGAAGGCAGCTAGAGAATGAAGTCAAAATGATGGAGAGGACATAAAGTGAGCTGTATGCAATAGCAAAGGATAGGATGACTTAGCTGAAGGCTATGGCCCATTGGAGAATATAGGGTTTAAAAAAATGACCATATGCCCTGACGGAAAGGAGAGACCAAGAGAGCACGGAGGAATATAAAAAAAAAAAATTACTGACTGATGACGAGACAGAAGGCTGCGAACAAGACTTGACGGCAAAAAGAAAAGACAGCATGGACGCTGAGAAGGCATCCATCATTCATGGTTCTAGTCATGGAAACGACCTTTCAGTATTCTCATTGTCACTGTATAATAGGTTAGCATCATCTTTACATACTGCTATCACCATCTTAGCGTTCACCGGTTGTTCGTCCATTTGTAAACACTTGGTCTTATTCCAGATCTTGAGCTCTGTGCTCATCTATTTTACAGATCTGGCCTATCTGTATGCATACTGTTAGTTCTTCATCTCTCATTCAGATGCACTCAGACTTCGAAAGAACCCCCCCCCCCCCCATATTTAGTCACCTTTTACAAGACGCTTGTTAAGGGGCAGTGGGTCTAACCCCCCCCCCCCCCCAAGGGTAGACACATATTAATCAATTTCAAGTGTCTTGCCCTGATGACTAGCACTGGTGATTATGCCTCTCCGTGAGTAAATTCCAGTATTTTCCTTTTTATAATTTGGCTAAAAATGATGACTACCGCTTTCTGATGAGTTGTCCTTGTGTGTTTAATTAAGCAGTTAGTAACACATTTAGTTCAAAAAAATTTCTAAGCATATTTCAGCTCATGACCAACTCGACGCCCCTGTGAAAATTGTTATCATTTACCAGATCTACCATCAACTTTTTTTCTGCATTCAGTTTTAAAAAAGCGGCTGGCACGTTTTTTTGTGGTTCACAGCTAGGCTGTGATATCTATGCCTTTCAGCCAAACACATCAGATTTCAGGAAATCCAGTCTTTTACAACATGCTTTTTCTCATAAAAATGAGGCCCCTTTATACCAGTACTACCATGGGCATATGGCTAGACATATCGGCTCTCTGTGAGTCATGTGATTACTATCATGCTGACCATCTTTACTTCCTAGGTCATTAATGGGTACCCCTTTTTGACTGCATTGATCCAGGAACTGAGGTCAATTTTGAAGAAATCCACTTCAATACAAATTCAGAACCTTTGGGTTGGCTTGGAAGCATCTAGCTGTCGACTTTTCATAATATATTTACAGTGGTACCTTGACTTATGTGTCTGTGGCTTAAGCGCTGCAAACATGCTTTGTAATACAGGGTTCGATCCCAGCTGCAAGCGATTTGGCAGCAAAGTGTAGTTGGTTTTGACAGTGTTAACGAGAGCTAACTGTTCAGAAAGCAATGGCAAACTACTGAACATAAAGTTTGCTTAAAAAAACCACAACAGACAAAAAATACCGGGGTTAGTTCTGCAACATCATGTAAAGGATATGCAACTAACTTTTAACCTTGACTTACAAATAGCTCTAGACATGAACTGTTTCTTCTTATATCGATTTTGACCTTTACACTTGAACCTGGATTCTAGATGTGATGCACTGTGCATGATTTATGTTTTGTAAGTTTGTTGTTACTACATCCCGTTTATCTGAAATACGATGCAACGAATGGTGTGTGCGAAACATGCTGCACACACATTTTTTTTTTAAATGAGACAAATACAATATTTAGAATAGATTATAACATCAGATGAATACAAAGAAGAGAGATTACAACTTCAGACAAAGACAACAATGAGGAGAGAGCACAACATTGAGGAGAGAGAACAACAATGGTCAAATACATAATTGAAGAGGGAGCACAACATTGTGGAAAACACAACAATGAGAAGCATACCAGAAACACACACAAAGCATAACAAAACCAACAATAACCAAAATCAATATAACGGTCATACTTTATTCTTTCACCAACAAATTCCATGTTTAAAAACAAACAAATCTTGGCAATTAAATTAACATACCAGGTACATCTTCCAGCTGTAGTTCAGCCTCCAATGCCCTGGCAATTCACAATCACACTTTACTAAAGATCACAAGTGATGAACCACCTACACAACTTTATGAATAAAATGAAACAAGTGACACTGCAAACAACTCACTGGAATGAAACAGTCAATGCTCCTGGTAATTTTATGAAAACTACTACTTTAGCTTACAGAGACACAGAAGATCAGGGTAAGATAACTTACAGACACAGAAGATCATTCTACTAAGCTTACGCAGGGGTCCAAATTGTGAACAAGGGGATTGTCACGGACCAGAGAACACAGCCCCAGCATAGAAAGATCATTAATACAACTGGCAGTGTTCAGGGGGCCCATGTGCTGGGCCCTTTACGGGCCGGATCTGACCTTCAGGCTGCCAGTTGAATAGCCCTGCAGTAGATTTTCCTGGTGGACTTGGGCATCAAAGTACATTAAAAAAAAATTCCACAGTGATACTAATTTGAATCCAAAACATCGGGCTGGCAGGTGAGCATTTAGCTACAACACTACCATTGCTTAAAGGGGAAGTGTGCCATTCTTTTATTTTATAAAAGCTCCACACGTTAAGCATCAGTAATAATAATGTGTTTGGTTTGGCCCTTGATTTTCAGTGGCAAAACGTCTTTTGATGGGGGAGGGGGAGTAACATTACCCAGCAGCTACCCGTTCTACAGCAAACTGTAGATTTACTAGCGACTACGGTGTACGGAAATTTGCAGTCTTTTTGGCAATTTCCGTTACCATGGAAACCGTTTGAAACTTGTTTGGGAAATGTCGGCTGGGGTTTCGGGATGGGTCCTAATCTCTCAAGAAATTTTGCGATTGGTGTGATTTTCACCAGCTATAAATAGCTGAAAACGGCGGGAACGAACCCGATTAACAGCGCATGTCTACGACAGCCGGACGTCCTCTATTTTTCTGTTACATCAGTTTGATTGAAAATAGCGGTAAGTATTCAAGGTTGGCTTTAGGCCTTTAACATTACTTGACATGGTAATGCTAGTTATAATTGAATTCTCCGTCCAATTTTACATTTGTATATAAAATGTCTTTCTTATTTATGGCTAATTCGATTTACAGTGACATTTTTCAGGCAATCGCTATTATGTGGCTGTGTCTGAGAAAAATTGTCTGCCATCTTGTCCAATGTAAACAAAGCCAAAACGAAAGTGCGCAGTTTGGTTGCGCAGAGAAAACTTCTTGTTTCTGGGACGCAAGTTTTAGCAGCTGTTTTTTTTACATCTCATCTCCACAAAAACCTGCATATCTCAGCTCAGAAATGACATACAAGCCTAAATGAGGTACCGTTGGAAAGAGATTGTTTACAGCTATCTAACTGTGATGGATTTATTGGTGTAGAGGACATTTTAAAAATTTGACTAAAGTATCTAGATTTACATTCCACAGGGAGGTTTCTAGACCCCATTTTGGGATTAAAAAATGAAAACCATTGCCCCAACACCACCCAAGCATATGTAAAAACTGACTAATTTAGAGTTTGCTGGTATTGGGTATGTTCGGCCGAAAGGTACGCTGACCTGATCCGTAATTCTAGTGATCATGTGGAATGCCAAAACATGACAGCCTATGATTACTGGCACGCCACATGATGATGAATGGGAGGAAAGGTTCAATAATCATATTCTCAAAAAACATCTGACTGGTTTTTGAAAATGCTCCAGCATCTAAAACAATGAATAATTAACATGGTTCCATTCTGGCTCACTCCCACATAACAGCTTCTCATTATAAACACAGACATTTCAAGTTAAAATACAAAACAAGGAGAACTTTGACAACACTCAACACACTTTCAAACAGTATCACTCTTTCTTGTCCTTGACATCCTCCTTGTAGTGCAGGAACACCAGACTGAGAATAAAGACACCGGCCATCATGGAAAAGGCACTAGCGTAGTAGGGGTACGCTGATAAAATAAAACGTTCATACTGGGTGTGCTCCAGCGGCCGTACAGACACCTGCAAATAAAAAGGTCAGAAGTATTAGAATTACCCAAATAATTCTTCTTCTTTGTGTTTGACTCCAGTAAATTCTGCAGAAGGTCATAGCCGTTTGTCCATTCTGGACTTCTTACAGGAATTGAGTTTTGCACGCACAAGAGTTCTACAAATCAGGCACATGTGTGTGCAGACTGCTGGCTCCTTGCCTCTCAGGCTGTTGTATTACTTTAAAGAAAACACTGATCCTATGTATGATGCCATGCTGCTGGTTGGGAACCTGTTTCTAAGATGACCACGGAGAGCTGTAGACAGGTCTTGACCTGTATGAAACCGGGTCCTGGTGCACAAACACATGTTCAGCACCTGTACCTGCCATTAACCCTCATTTATTCAAGTAAAGGACCTCTTTCCATGCTTTCAGGTGTACTAGGCATATGGGCCTATACCTATATTTTATAGTCCAGACCTATATTTTAAAGTCTGGAGCTATATTTTATAGTCTACAGCAGTGATTCCTAAACTGTGCGCTGCGGCGTTCCAGGGAGCCGCGACCTCTTCACAAGGGGCACCGCGAAATATTGTAAAAGCTTAATAATTAATTGAACCAAGACATGAATAGCCATACTTCTACTTAGGTTAGGGTGGCATGAAACAATTGTAATTGAAAAAAGGTGCAGTGACTAAGAAAAGTTTGGGAAACACTGATCTACACTTATATTTTACAGACCACACCCTCATATAATCTTTCAAAATGTCTAACAAAAACCAGCTGTCCTGTCATACGTAAACCATCTATTATATCTTGAATCCACCTGTTGTGTCTTTCTTTGGCAACAAGTGAATAATGCAGAAGAGTGAACAGATGATCATAAGTCTGGAGAGAATGGTGCATCGGGGGCTGACAGGGGTGTTTCCTTCAAAGTCAGAATGCATCTGCCTGAGAGGCGAGGCACCGATAGTCTGCATACAGATAAGCCAGATCTGTAGGGATGTGAGATTAAACAGATATGTGCAGGATGTGATGAAACGTCATGATCAGAAAGAACATCATGGGCTGGCTTTGTATATATGGAATTCTTGGATGGCAAAGAATGCCCATGATTTGCCACTGCCTTACCTTGAGGGCGACCAGCCTACATGCGGATAACCTGGATGGGGTGTCCAGAGGAAAGACCCTGTAAATAAGGGAACAAGGAGAACACCATACAGATAAGGCCATAACATATTACTCTCCAACGAATCTATCTGGAAAGTTAACCCCGTCATAAATGACTGATGAAGTCGGATGTGCCGGCTGCAAAAAGAAGTTTCTTTCACTCCAGTCTATCTTGTGCAAGTGTTTTAATATCAATGATGCAATCTAGCCAAGCACCTTTGGCCTTTCTCATCAACATTCATCTTAATCCTAAAACCCAGATGGTATCTCTTCATTTCCTCTGATACCTGGGGCTTCTGTTGTTTGCGCCATGGTGCAGACATGCCCACCGCGATCTTTGAATTTAATTCTGAGCCAAGTAGCTTGCACTCTAGTGTGAACAGTGAAGACATTGTTACCTGTGTTGCACTGTAGAGATGTGTGTAGCCAATCCTGTTGTAGTCAACCTTGAACTGGTACACACCATACACATCAGGCAGCTTAAAGTTGGCCGTGAATGTTCCATCTGCTGCAGTAAAGAAAACAAAAAACACGTTTAACAATTTGACAGTCAACAGGACAATTTGAAAATTAACAGTAAAGGCTTCTTATTCTTCTCTTCCCTGGTAACTCATTGAAATGTTGGGATGAGGATCTTAAGTGTGCTCTTTTTAATGTACTGTATAAGTTATCTTCATTATTTTTTGATGCCTCATTCAAAATTTTGCATTGTTTTCCCCTTGCTATACAGTCATCACATTTCTTCAGCTTGGTTCTCTGTGGCAGCTAGTACCATGGCATTCTCATCAGATGGCCAAGTAACCTGTTAACCAACTCAACATGCACACATAATAATTTTGTTTGACTTTAGAAAAGCTGCCCCAAAGGATTCAGAGTGGACAACTGTTTACCTCTGATCTTCAGTGCGGTGCAGACAAATAATCAGAGCGAACAAATATTTACCTTTGGGCTTCAAGGTGGTGCGGACAAAGGGATCAATTCGGACAAACTCCAGCTGGACATCATCGGCTTTAAAAGGTTTCCACTGGCCATCGATGAGCTCTTCAATAACGATGGAATACTCCTGTGTAATGTACAAAAATGAAGTCACATGTAGTTTTGATATATGTTTTGAGAAGGAATGGACTGAAGAAATGGCATGACTGATGGACTGAGCAGCAAGAAGGCAAATAAATGAATACCTAGATTCCCTGGGTGGGTTCCAGGGCCCTGTTGCAGGGAAAACAAGAATAGACTCACTGCCTCCCCAACAAGCAGGTCGTAAGAGTAACCTAATTTAGGGCTTCCTTCGAAGTCGGGGTGCATCTGCCTGAGAGGCAAGGAACTAACAGTCTACATACAAATAAGTCAGATCTGTGAAAGAAATGGATGCGCATGCAACGCTCACGTTCTGGAACAAGAACATCCACAAATAGATGAACAACCAGAACTTTCCACCAGAGTTTACATCCAGTAAATGCAAAAAAAGAAGTATCTAGATGACTTGGAAAAAAAAAAATAGATGGTGAAAGACAAGACAAATGCCCTGATCTGTGATTCTGGTGATGTATGAGATGGTGAATGAAATGAACCAGGACGTAAACTTGACTTTACGCTTTCAACTATCTTGAAATGATTCTGATTCAACTTGGAATGGATCGTGGTCTACTTGGAATGAAGCGTGGCTTGCACCTTTGAAAGAACCTTGGTTTACACCCACTTCAACGTCTAGGGTTGACAACACACACTAACGCCACTCAGCTTCATTGTACAATCTGTCAGTTTATTCTGATCCATTTACTTCACTCGCGACACATTCGAACATTAACCATTTGCCCGACATAAAGACGACATCCTCAAATACTACAACCGTCTTCTCTGACTTCTGATGATTGACTGACCACGAGGCTAGCTCGGGCTTACTCCACCGGCCACAAGTATCTCGTGCCGTCACTTGTAGCACGGACTTCCTGCTTGCCACAATGTACTCGTGGAGGCCATGCAAAGCAGGGTCATCACACTCTCCCCCCTTTTTAACAAAATGACACAATGGAACATCAAGTGTCATTTTCATTTAACCAAATATTGTAAATCAATTTAATTGTATTGCCACTATGGAATTATGGTTCCTGATTATCCTCAATTACTGCCCTTTAAAAACTGCCTTCAATATTTACTGCATGCTTTTCCTAGTACTGAGCAGGTGAAGAGTTTAAACCATCTTTGCACCTATTGCATCTGTAGTAGTCTAGTCACTATATCTACTCTATCGGGTTTAAAGTGAAATGATGATAGTGATGATGATGATGTCAGCTTTGAGATATTTACTACATAGAAAATTGGATTTAACCAATATTTCTACATCACCTTTCACAGGGTGTTAAACCCCAAGGACTCTTAGCCGATATGACAGTGGAAAGATATATTTTTCACAGTGCTTCTAGTTTCCCAAAAGCCCCTATAACACCTTTTACAGGGTAATTACCCAACCCCAAGGAATCCACCACAGAAAAAAAAAATGCATGTAGAGATATTTTTTCATAGACCAAAGTCTCACCTTTCACAGAGTAATTACCCAACTCCAAGGAATCCAACATGTAAACAATGATAATTGAGATATATTTTTCATAGATCTTAAGAGTTTCCTCCAAGTCTATAACCACCTTTAACAGAGTATTCAACTCCAAGGAATCTCAGATGAAATGATGACTATTGGGATGATTTTTAATAGAGTTTAGGGTTTCCCCACCAGTCTCTATATCACCTTTAACAGAGTATTCAACTCCAAGGAATCCCACACACCTTTCCCCCTCTAGATGGATACCGATGATTTCAACTCCTCTACTGTGCTTGTGCTTTGATGTGTGCACTCTTTCTTTACCATCAGTCTAGTCAGCATCAGTATAATTATAGCAGTTTATAATCGTGGGTGTCGTGGACCAATTTACCATGTCCCTGTACTAAACATTTTAAACTAAATATTTTTATCAAAGTCATTCTGTGGAAAAAGATTTCTATATAATCTATCGCTAAATCTTGATTTAATTCTTTTGTGCTGTTCCTGGGGAGAGAATTTTTTTCTTTTTTTTTTTAAAAAACTTTTGAACTACTGTCATTACATGAATCCTAAAATAATCCTAATGAACTACTAACCTAAGTTAACTACATGTACACTATTAAAATACTACCCACAAATCTTTCATTCATCATTCATACCTGTTTTATTCTCTTTCATTCCCATTCATTCCATTAACTATTCTTGATCTTGATCCATCCCTGCAGGCTGTGTGTGTCTTGCTTGTACTCTGGCGCTTGCTTTCAAGGTTCTCATTCCTTGGTTTGCTCGACAGTGTGCTCTGCTCTGGGGCCTCTCAGTAGGCTTGAACTGATAATCTTAGAGATATACTGACTAAAAATATAATTTGATTTTAAGAGTTAACACAATGCTATTATCAGTGTTCAGTGACTGTATACACTGATATGCCATATTTAAAATAATAATTAAACGGAAGGTGTTTAATACACACAGTATGTGGCTGTTTTTTATAAATGAAATCAGGTGTTTATGCACTTTTTTAAAATACTTCATCATTAATTTGATATTTATTTACACAAAACTTAAGGTATGTACTATGATCTAACTTTCACAGTAGCTATCACAATTGTGTAAACACGATGTAATACTGACGTTTTTGTTGTTCTTGACTGCGTTTAAACAGTTGGAATGCTTCATTATTCTCGCATTCTTTATTTTATGATACGTTTGGTATTCGACGATCTTGATATTGTATAGATGCTCTTGAAGTATCGTTTGGAATTTGATGATCTGAAATGTTTCAATGTTGATTTTGAGGTGTCTGGAGAAAAACAATTTCTTGTTCCTTGATGGTGATCTTGAAAGTTGAATAATTCAGGGGCTGATATGTTTCTGTTCATTCACTGTACAGTACTAGTTGGTGATCTCTGATTTCGGTTGAAATAAGACAATCTTGAAGGTGAAGAATGGTAAAATGTCAATTCTTGATAATTGTTCAGGTTTTTTCTTGATTGTTTGGTTGAAGGTGGTTCTATGTAGCTTCCTGACTGATAATAATCTTGAACTTCTTGCATGGTGATATGTTGTCTTAATGTTGATGTTCAGGATAATGGACCGTATAGTTACATGTTAGTAAATAGTGATCCTTCAGTTTATAAATAAAGATGGTAATTTTCCTTGAATCAGCTGTTATTTTTGTTGATGGAGATGACTTTGTTCCCAAACTCGTATGTCTTCATCAGAACAGTCTCTAATGTTGAAGTCTTTGTATCCCAGAATCACATCTGTTCCGATGTTGTCCGTTACCACTACTTTCAATGGTCTTGATATATAGGGCGACTTCAAATAAATATAAGCTGTCCAAAATCGCATAAAAAAATCTTCTCTGTTTATACAGTAAACCATTTCTCCGCTATAATCTGATTTTTCTAAAACATTTTCACGTACCAATGTGATATTTGATTTTCTATTTAATTGCATTTGTGCTGGTTTCTTGTTTATCAAACATTTAGTTGATTTTACACAATATTTCTGACTAGTTGCTCTGTGGAATTGATCATAATCTATATATTTATTGTCCTCTAAGAATGTAAATTCTTTATCCACAGTTTGCCTATCTATTATTTCACAATCTGTCTTTTTCATACACTGAGTTGCTTTTGTCTCGACTGATGTCATTGTTGGAACAGTGATATCATTTGCTTGATTAATTTTCATTGTTTCTGAGTTTGACTTTTTCTCTGTTTCAGTGGCTGTTGTCTTTTTCGTTTCAACTTTCTTGCTTGTATTACTACTTTTGCTGGATTCTAGCTCTGCAATCACAATTTCGTTATTAATCTTTTTAGTTCCTGGACATTTCAATTGGTTTTTTCCTATAAACATGATATGTGGAGCTGTAACTTTTCCTTGATTCTTTCTCCAGTAGCACAGTGAACAATCTAGAGTAGGAATACCTTCTGAATTCATTGTAACTGAATTAGTTTTTGCAAACAAGGATCTTTTCTTGTCTTTTAACATCTGTTTCCCAACACAGTGTTTTACAATATGTCCGAATGCCTTACAGAAGTGGCACTTTTTAAGGTTATTCTTTTGTTTATTTTGCCACTTTTTATTGACCAAGTCTTCAATATAACTTGAATATTTAGGATCTCTGTCGCAGATAGTCGAAGAACTGTGCTGGTACTTACAAAAAATGCACATCTTGATCTTCTGGTTACTTATCGATGTATCTTTCATTGTTGTCGCTGAAGATACTTGCAAGACAGTGTTCTTACTTTTTACCAACCTTTTAGACGACATTCTGATAAACGCACATCAATGCAAAAAATGTCACCGCAGTAAGAAAACTTAGCATACCTTTGTAAATAAAATTAGTTCATAGTCTGCTGGTTTCCGAAACAATAATCGTCACAAATCTGATTTAATTCACAAACCTGATTTATAATATTTACGATATGTACCTTTGGTAAACATGAAACTTCCTGAATCCGCACAAATTGGTTATACGGTGTGTGGCCGGGCGTAGATGACACACCGGTTTTCATTGGTCGGCAGCTCACCTGTCGGCGCTTGCTGTGTTAATTATAGGCTCTGCTCGGGTCAAAACGTTGTATTGTACACTGTTTTCCGCATGTTTATCTTACCTTGCAAGAAAAATTGTTTTCATATGATTGAGGTCCGCGTGGTTTCGAATTTCCTTCGGACAAGCTCCCCACTTGAAATGAACCAGGACGTAAACTTGACTTTACGCTTTCAACTATCTTGAAATGATTCTGATTCAACTTGGAATGGATCGTGGTCTACTTGGAATGAAGCGTGGCTTGCACCTTTGAAAGAACCTTGGTTTACACCGACTTCAACGTCTAGGGTTGACAACACACACTAACGCCACTCAGCTTCATTGTACAATCTGTCAGTTTATTCTGATCCATTTACTTCACTCGCGACACATTCGAACATTAACCATTTGCCCGACATAAAGACGACATCCTCAAATACTACAACCGTCTTCTCTGACTTCTGATGATTGACTGACCACGAGGCTAGCTCGGGCTTCGCCTCGCTTACTCCACCGGCCACAAGTATCTCGTGCCGTCACTTGTAGCACGGACTTCCTGCTTGCCACAATGTACTCGTGGAGACCATGCAAAGCAGGGTCATCACAGTGAAGCATGACAGCCTAGGCTAATTGGCGAGGACATGATGATGTGGCCAAAGTGTTCATAAATAACCAAACTGTGCCATCTCTACAATCGAGGTTGGCTACAATGTATCCACTGCTAACCATGAGAATATTACAGGGTGATTTCAGGTACGATTTTTGTAGTGTCTAAAAACCATGATAGTAGTCTTTTTCTAAACTGCCATGGCAGCGATTCAGCCCTAGTTAACAGTGAGGATTGCACTGTGAAACAACTCTATTAACCTATAAGCCACAGAACTGTTTTAAAAAGGTGCAGGTTTAGATGTGAAGGAAAAAAATTAAACAACACAGGATAACTGCTGTTCTAGGATAGGTGATTGCTGTAGAATGGAATGATAGGGTCCGTTTCTGTAATTATATAATACAGAAATGAATAAAAGACCGTTATAAAATTTGTCTTGCTGTGTGTGAGCACCAGTGTGTATGTACACAGGCATACATGTTTGTATGTATGCATAAGTGTGTGTATCTTTTTTGGCATTAAGACAGAAAGATGGGAGGCAGTTGCACAAGACTGATCTAAATGGTGTAAAGTCTTCAAGCATGGTACATCAGCCAGTAAGGCAGCAGAGGTTGCACAGGCAGAGAAACGGAGGCAGTCTAGAAAGAACCATGTGGGAAATCCCACCTATGCTGTCACTTCCATCTGTTGTCTGTTTGCTCAAAAACTTTCCAGGCCCAAATTAGACACGTCTGTCTCTTCATACTCATAATAATTGTTCATTACTACTTAGGATGTTATGTGGTCTTCATCACTTGTCATGGATGTATTGTTGTTGTTATCAATCCAGCAGCGCACGAGCTTTCGTCCTCTGGCCCAATGCCATGTAGTGGAATTTGTATGTTTTCACAAGCTGTTCTTTTCCTTCATACAAGGTGTTCCACCTGTCTGGTCTCGGAGGAAGTAGCATTCTTCTAGTCTCGCTGAGTTTTGGGCACTCAAAGAGATGGTGTTCAACAGTTTTGTAGGGGTAGTTACATAGCTGGCACTCTGGGGAGTGTTGTGGCTGTATTCTGTTTAGATGTCCACTGAGTGGAGTATGTTGTGATGGACGTATAACAAGTATGTGTATGTATGTACATGCATATGTGTCTCCCAAGCCAGGAACATTACAGAAGTCACCCCCCCCCCCCGAAAATAAAAATGAATGTGCTGAGTATCACATACCACTTGCTGCATGACCGTGTAAGCTTGGGGTGTGTCCCTCTCTTTCTCCAGGTGGTGGGAGACCTTGCCCACTCTCAGCACACCCTTATCCTTGAATGCCCAGCGAGCCAGATTGAGAGCAAGAACTTGGTTGCCTGACTGGTCAAACCTGAAAACATGGATATAAAACTGTTGGTTTATTGTACATTTCCATACTGAGTTGATTATGAACAAAACAATTAGGTGTCACCTTTGCTTTGGAGTAAACAAGGCAGGCCAGGTGAGGGATCATGCTGCCTGGGCAACACACAGCCTCCACAAAACTGCCCACGTTTTGTGCTGTAGAGAGAAAGAACTTTGTGGCCTTGTCATGAGCTGTGTCAGCCATGCTGTTCTATAGCTGAATATAACACTATCATTCAGAAAGATGCAAAAGTGCCAACAAAACAAATTCTATACAAAACTATAGAGGGCTTTGTGTGATTTGGTTGAGGGCTTCGGCTACATTGGGAGATAAAAGGCAGAAGAATCATCTCTTAGCAGTTGTGACACCAGACAATTTCAGAATTTTTTTTTAGAAGTGGGAAGAGAACCAGCCACCTTATCTTGTATGATCAATAAACATCTCAAGGCATAACAATTACCACCCCAAAGGCAGCAACTGCTGTGGGACTCCCTTTCTTCGTTTGCCTTTTAGCCCCCGATGGAGCATAGGCCCTCAAGCCACTCATGGCATCCTATCTGTACAGCTGACACCATGTTCACCCCCTTCCCCCGATCTTTGTTGTCTGTTATTCCTTTTCATGACTAGTTCACAATTGTATGCAGATCCGTAGGCTGTTGATTCAGTTATTGATGAAGCCAGACTGTTTTTCTTTAAAAAAGATTAACCGCAGCCTGAAAAGGTTACTTGGTAAAAACTCATGGAAAGTAAAGGCGGCCTGCTCAGATATTGACATCACCTAAAGAATGCTGATTGGTCTATAAAATATAGGTCTAGTTCTATATAGCTGAAGGTGTGGAACAGGGTTCTTTACATTATGAACACAATTAGTTCATTTCTGGGTGGTTTTTGTGGTTACAGTGTTTTACAAGATGAGGTAGCCAAACCCAACCCTACCCGTAGTCACCTCTTACAACAGGGCTATTTAAATGGCAGCCAGCAGGCTAAATCTGGCCACTAGAGGCCAAGCAAATCACTGCCATTTGTATTGTATTATTGATCTTTCTATGCTGGGGATCAGGCCTCTAGCCAGTTGTTATGATCGGGGTAGGGGTGGAGATGGCGGTAATTGGGACTGCTGTCAAAACACGACACATGTGACTGTTGTAATGTGCACACGGACCTGAAGTAAGGAAAAGTGAGCTCGTGTTGTGAACCGGCTGCTGACAGCCGTCGACCGGACGGTGTGGACAACTGTAGTGTGGCAATGCCACATTTCAAAGTTAAAAGTAACAGAGCTCAACACGTTGTATCTACATCGGATGTTCTCGTGTGGACTGTGACCCCATTCTGATAGTTTGTTCATGTTGCCGTCATGGCCATGATTGCAGTTAGTGTGCTTTAAGTGTTTCAACAATGAACTATATAACTCTTGGTACTTATCAAGCTCAGGGAGTCGGAGGTGAATATGAGAAGTACCATTAAGCCCGTAGGTCAGTGCAAGTTAAATGACCTTTATAAACACGTGCTCTAACCTTGTCACCCTCCTCTTGACCCCTGATGACGCCTAATTTTTTAGATTTTGGCCCCTAAGCACATTTAGCTGAAAGCTGTCTTACGATATGCCTGATAGGGTGCAGTGTTAGATTCCAACCTGAAACATGAGGAATCTTGAGTTTACAATGTCCCAATTTGAGTCTGAAAATCCTGGTACGTGTAATTCTGCCAAAGCATATTGAAACTGTCATTCTCTGGTCCCACTCCAAAGATTTTTCTTCCTGCCCTTACCATGTAAGACATTCCAGGAGTCAAGAAAAGAAGAAGATTCTCTGGTCTGTAATCATTGTCATCTTCTCTCCAGTTCATCTTCAGATTGCTTTAAGAACGTCTGAGCTAACCAACCGTGCAGAACATGTGTACACTAGCCATCACTTACTTCTTGCCTCCATTGGCCTTCTGAACACTGGCCTGGAAAAACTGGTCACTAAAGAAATCAAGAGAGCCAACAAACACCACACGAGCATTGTTGCGGGCCTGCAGGGCGGCGATGAGTAGTGTGCTGCTCCCAACAGCCAACGGGAACTGTCGTGGTGAAAGAAGAAAAAGAAAAAGTTCAGACCTACTATTTTCTTTAAACTTAGCATGTCTCTCTCTGAAGCTAGTTAATGTGTTTCACAATTTCCTGATCCCGAGCACGAGGGTTTGATTCTCACAGTGGACAACTTAATTTAGCACACACACAAACAAAGAAGAAGAAAAACAGAGCTATAATGTTTTTTTAACAGTAGTACCAGAGCTGCGGGAGTCGCGGTGGCGTATAGGCTAGACCCTTGCCTGCGGATTGGAAGGTTGTAGGTTTGCCCCCTGGCAGAGACAAGACTTTTTTTAAAAAATGACCTTGGCTCCCAGTCTTAACTGGGTGGTCCTGGGAAGTATAGGCGGCCGGCGTGATGCTGATCACATCACCCATCTTGTGCTGTTGGTCTATAAAATATAGGTCTAGCCCTATATGCCCAATATGCCTGAAAGGCGTGGAAAAGGGTCCTTTACGTACCAGAGCTGTAATGTGGAAGTAATTGACGCTTTATAATATAATATTCCCGAAGACAGTATTAGTTGTACCATAGCCAAACTTTAATGTATAGACAGCACGAATCTGTTCAACACGTCAAGAAGATAATACTAAAAGGAACGATATATATGCATATAAAGAGAGGGTGCTCCCCCTACTAACAGGAACTGACATGGTGACAGAAGAAAGTAGCCCAGACATAATTCATTCAATGAGGTACCGTCTCCACAATAGAACGTTGGCTGCAGTGAATCTCTACACTCCAATTCCTTGTCCGAGCATTACTCTCTGCGACTGCTATTCTTCCATCTCTTGATGTTATCCTCCCGCTTGCACTGTTACATATCTCTTGCTCATACGCCTTTAACTGTCACTTTTTGGATGGGTTTTTATGTCTTTTAAAGAGGATAAAATATTCCGCTTGCAATTTTTAAAAATGTATTTTAAATGCTAAAGGAAAATACTATTATAATTTACACCTTCGCATGACATCATCATGTTGCAGGTCCTTTGCAGAACGTCGCTCTGCCTCTTGCCAGCTCTCTGGCCTCATGTACTTTCATGTTCAAGTAGTCACTTATATCATGTGCCCATCTTCGTGTTGGTCGGCCACTGCCCCTCCTCCCTAGTACCAATGCCTTCTGCTATTATTTTTTTCAAATCTGTGGTGGCGCTTGTACTCAATCCTTCACATGTACAGTTAATATAGGTTAAGAAAAAAAAAATACAAAGTGTTCTACTGGTAGCCTATACCTATACATTAAAAACACACCAAAATTATCTCTGCTTCTAGCTTAAGTTTCTGCTGTGTTGAGTTGCTTCTTGATTTAAGCTACACTGCATTCACCCTTATTTTTAATGATGGTAGTTTGAAGAGTTGCAATAATAGCTTTACCTCATCAATTTTCTCGTCTGGCTTGTAAGAGTAGGCGGTGGAAGAGGCATGGAGGACGTTCAGCACTAGGGGGTTTTCTGGGTCACTCACCATTCTGTGTACAGTAAAATCAACAAAGAGAGACTAAGTCTTAATTACGAAATAGAGAGATTTTCAATTATGAAACAAAGAGATGCGCACAATCATGAAACAGAGATATAGTCATGAAATAAACGGATCCCCACTCAGGAAACAATTGAAGCAACAATAAAACATTCACACATCACACAAGAGATCCACAGATCTTGGACACATAATCATGAAACAGACAGATCCACAATCATGAAACAGATGGATCACAAAACAGATCTTCAATAATTAAGCGCGCCCCCAGTAGTAAAAGGCAGATTCAAAATCACAAATCAGGCAAATCAATCACATGGAGACTTGTAGACATCACTGGTCAAAAACAAAATCAATCAATCAGGTGCCATCTCCCCAATAAAAGTCAGCAGCACTGTTAACTCCAGCATGCTCCATTGCTCATCCTCCTGGCTGCACATTCTCTCAGACTGGTGCCCACCCATCTCTTCATGTCATCCTTCCACTCCTATTGCTGCTTACCTCTTGCTCACCTACCTCTAACTTCGATCTCAAGGACACATCAATCTGATCGTTTTGCGTTCATGTAATATAATGTATCTTTATCTCCAGAATCTCACTTAGATATCTTAATTAATTGTTCACTGTCAAGCTTTCTATGCCAAGAAAAGACGCATGCTCTTAAACATATTTTGTAAATGTTCTACCAAACATCTGGTGTCTGTGGCAATGGGGTTATGAATGGAGTCCTAATTCCAAAATGCCTGGTTAGATTCAGTTACAGGCAATTTTGGCAGCATACTTTTTATATTACTTTCAACAATAGTATCAGTGTTATGTTCAAACGTTTCAGTGTAGGAAACACGGAGACGTATCCCTGCAGCGTGGTACCCGAAAGTGCTCTAACACTGTCAACTGTATGCTGACAACAGAGATGCAATCTGGCCTGTTCCAATTACAATGAAGACAAAGTGGTATAGTATACGAGAAGATATGGTCTGCACAATAGCTATTTTATAGGCTACCGGCCTCCTGATTTAAGTTCTCTGGCGGAAGGATTGAAGAAGAAGTGTCCATTCAGTGGCTAACGGCAAACCTCTGAATGCTAAATTGCCCAGTAAAAACAGCCAGCAAAAGCTGGTTTTGGTTTGCGACACCCCTGAAAAGAAAATGCAACTAACTTTGTGTTTGTTTTTTAAACTAAACATAACACCACCTCCCAGTACTTACCCCACACCTCTGAAGAGTAGGGGAGAGTTAATCTTATCTCCTACAATCAAAGGGGCCTTCAATAGATTTTCAGTATCTGCTACAATCAGTGTGTGCTGGAAAAAAAAATAATACTATTTAATGTCTTCTGCATGTATTATAAAGCATATTTAGTAGAATAAAGATAGTTGACTACTTAAGTAAAGTTTACTAACATCTACAGAGACTACAAAAAATATCACTCTAATCAGGTGCAAGACAAACTGAACAAAACTGATGAGAGATCACAACTAGGTCTAAAAATCCATAAAGGAAAGATAAAGATAATAAGAATAAATCAGGATGTGGAGTCATAAATTTATTTACAGTTATGGGTGATGGAGATAAAAGCGGGGGAACTGATAAAAGATTTAAATTAGAAAATCTGTAGAAAACAAGAGAAATTAAATATTTCGCTCTAGTGTCAAACCAGAAAGGTAATATGGAGCTGAAACACAAGGAACAGCTAAAATATTTGGCTCTCCTTTAAATAACGGTCGCTAGCTGGAAGGCGACGGTCGCTAAGTCAGAGTTCACTCCCTTGGATGCAGTGCAAATACGGAGTGGTAAAGAGGGAACGAAACAAATGACATACTCACCTGTCATGCTACGATTGCTTAGGGTTAGGCTTAGGGTTAGGGTAACACATGAATGCAGTCCTGCCGAGGTGCTAAGGACATAGGTCGGTTGCACGAGGTACATAGCTGCATGTTCCTTATAAGTCTATGCTTAGCTAGCCACCGCAACCACGCAAACTTATCGGTCATACAGATCAGGCATACAGATCTGCAGGAGTCACATCCGTGGCGACTAAGTCGTGCGTCGCAAGAACGCGGTTGCTAATGTGGACTCGTGACTTGTCCACTCCGTATTTGCACTGCAGCCAAGGGAGTGAACTCCGACTAAGCGGCCGTCGCCTTCCAGCTAGCGACCGCTATTTAAAGGAGAGCCTAATAATTACTAATAAACTACAAATATTCATTAACTGGTGCTAGCACAGAATAAAGGGAATTAAATAGTATGGCAGAATCCCTAATGTAGAGATCTGGAAGAAAACTAAACACATTCCATAGAATCAAGAGGCGAAGATGCTAATGGTAGATAGGACACATTGTGAAAAACCTTTACACTGGAAACCACACAGGGAAAGAAACTAAAGAGCGATGTGAAAAAAGATGGGGAGGACATAGTGTGAGCTGAATGTGACAACAAAGATTAGAATGACTTTTCGTGCACTGCTTGAGAGTGTGCTTCAATGGAGGACAAAGAGCAGAAGACAACAACAACAAAAACATGCCACACCTTGCCCTCATCTGCAACATCATAATTCAGATGGTCAATGACAGCAGTGCCTTCCTCATCAAATTCCACCCCACACTCAGTAGCCAACTCTCTAACAGGGTCGCCTGAAACACAAGGAAACAATGTATCATTAGCAAGAAAGTAAGTAGCTTTAAAATTATGACATAATTTATAACTATATATATATATATATATACACACACATTTATATATAAAATGGCTAGAGATACTTGCCTGCAGCTTGACGATTTTGGGCTGAGCTTTTTATGGCTTTGGCTCCAAGTGAATTTTTTTTTTTAAACTGACTTGGCTTCCAGGTTACCCCAGCCTAAAATAAGTACCAGACAACATCATAAGAAATAAAGGTTAAAGGTGGCCGGCAGGATATCGACTACACGGTATGTTTGTGTGTGTGTATACATATATAAAAAGAAAACACGCTGGCATCTTATACACCAGTTTGTGAAGACAAGTCGTCTGGACAGATAATACTTTGCCTAAGTCACCTTCCCAAGCAAAGACCATCTCAAAAGTTAACCACCTTCCCATAAAGATTACAGTTGAACCACTGTAAAGTAGAAGGGGCTGCTTCTATCTCTACTAACCTACTAGACCAAAAAAAATAAAGTTAAACTACATTTCCATTACCAATGTTGGAGCTAGCTGCAATGAGAACGTTGCCTCCGCCATCTATAAAGCTAGTGATTGCTGCAACATCTATAGATCCGCCGAACTCTGAAAAAAATATGAAGAAACATCTTTAATAAACAAAACCATATTAGCTCTTCAAATTTTATTTTTTTAAAGGTGGAGGGGTGGGAAGGAAGAACATAAAAGATAAAAGAACACTTCTATTATGGATATAGTGAAATGATAATAGTTTCTTTAAGCTAATTACATTATAGGAATATCTTCTGCTTCTTGCAGACAACATTCTTCTTCTTCTCTTTTCTCTGTTCTGTCTTTTAATGTCAGGTTTTGAAAAGGCCTCTGGTGCAATATTCATACTGTTTTTGTTGATGTATAAGATGCACTTTTGTGTTCTTAAAATAGGCCTTGAAATTAGGCGGCATCTTACACATTGTAAGGTCTATATGCACCATTATTTTTCATTGTTGCCTGCACTCTAGTTCTCCTTTCCAAGATCTTGGAATGCTCCATGTTCAAGTGATAACAATGCGACCGCAGCCTTTTGTCTTTACTGATAACATGCGAGAGAGAGAGAGAGCAATACTATCGGTAAGTTAGATTTACAGATTAGACTTGCGTCTGTTAACGATACTGTGCTGATAGTTCATAAGTCTGTCTACTCAATTGCAATTCCAATATGAATAAAAACAGCCTGTAAGCGACATTCCTACATCACGAGTTTTAAACCCCGGGTGATATAAAATATGCCAAATAACATGGTAACAATTCAGCAGAACATCATTTTAGACTTACAGTAACCAAAAAAAAAAAACTATAAGGCTTTTGCGCTCTCAACAGGATAGTTTTTCACTTTATGACACAGTCTCCCAGGCTAACCCAGCCTTAAATGGGTACCAGACGAAAGTCATGGGAAGAAAAGGTTGCCAGTGTGATGCTGACCACATCCACCAATGAATGCCAATCGGTTTATAAAATACAGGTCTAGCCCTATATGCCTGAAGGTGTGGAAAAAGAGTCCTTTACTTTACTTACATAACTAGTTAATTTTTGGCTGCTTTTTTTTGCAGCTACAGAGCTTTAGGGGATGGGGGAACTAACCCCAACTGTACACTTAGTCACCTCTTAGGTTGATTTAATTGACAGCCAGCGGGCTGAATCTGCTCACCAGAGGTGAAGCAAGTAGCATGTGGATCATTGCCAACAGTTTTGTATTAATGATCTTTCATTGCTGGGGATCGGGCCTCCACGCCACGATGATACCCGATGAGGAAAAAAGTGCAAAATGACATTATTTAAATTTTTCTTTTACAACGGAACATTTTATACACTAAAAAAAAAAAAAAGCATATCTCCAGACAGCCACTTAAATGGGCAACTAATGAAGTGTTGAGGTCCAAAATAACCCCTAACCTAAGATGAACGTTTGTGAGAGGCAAAAGTCCTGGACAGGATTCCATCATGATATTGAAACAACGGCACAGGATAGAATAGAATGGAACAACAGATTGCAAGCCTTTCTTTTTCTGAAAGTCCATGCTGTGTGGCATTGATAGTCATGTCTACCCACAACTGTCTGTCTCATATACTTTCAATCAACTCTGACACAGATGATCTTCCATGCCATGATGGCAAGACCTTTATGACGAATAATGGCATAAAAGGATGATGCGACCTCTACTTCAGAGGTGGGAAACTTGTGCAACACAGCTACGAAGATGCTTGTATTCATGGCCTTGGACATTCCACCTATTTACTGTTTGCATGGGTGACCTGCTTCAATTGTGTCTAAGTAACAAGGTTCTCTCTGATACAATATTTTATGCAGTGGTAGTCTTGATACATGACAGACCCACCTGATCTTGGTGTGACTTAGTCCCAACTTGTAGAAAACATTCAAATACCCAGTTTATGGAGGCTGGCTTAGCTTCAGAGCAAAACAGCAAATAATTATTCAATTAACTGTTCCTCATAATTAATAAATAATTTTTTGTTTAAACTGCACGCCATCTAATCTGATAAGAATTCAAAACATCATACCTTCAACCGAGGGTGAAAATAAGACCAGACTGTCATATAAAAACTCGCCATATTTCACCAAAGCCAAACTGGCATCATCAGCTGTCTTGAATGTCAAATCATAGCCATACTCTGCAGAGAAAATCATAAAATAAATGAGAAATTATGTAAAACCAAGAAAAATAAAAATATTCTAAAAAATTCTTCTTGTTCTCCCACTACCATCCCATCTCCTTCAGAATCTTTTTTTCTTTTGTTGTTTTCTCCGCCTTTTACTCCTTTAAAATAATTTGATGAATCAGAATAAACAACAGTAAATGTAGATCTACGACTTGTCCTGCCAACAGGGTGTGGCAGCTCACTATAAGCTTTCCGTGGTTTAGTTTTGTAATTTTAAAAATATAGCACAGGCCGTGACCAATCTGGCCAGGCCTTTCTAATTTCAAATTGTCAAAGAATCTGTAATGTGTAAACTTTACAGGAACCTTTTTTTTTTCACTAACAATTTATATATATTTAAAAAAAAGCATGCATGCATACGCAATACCTGCATCTTTTCTTTTTTTTTTTAAACATAAATTTAATAAATACTTTGTAGTTGAGTACCAGCAGCCTTTGCAGATACCTTGAGGTGAGTATAAGTACCTTTCTAGAAAATAGCTGTTTGCATGAATAATATCATGATTAGTGTTCTGTTTTTGCTATGGTCATAACCTGTGCTTGTAATGTTAATTTTCATGTCTTGTGCTTTTGCTGCCACATTTAGATTCTCCAGGTGTCTCTGTAGCCCAGGATTGGAAATTATGTAAAATTCTACATCTGGCGATATGTGCATCAAGATGTAACCAAGCCTTGATTCAACTACTTAGTCAACAGATTATCCTCAGTGCATATTATTTAACAATCAAGCCCTACGATCCCCTCCTCAGTAATTCCTGCAGCGGCTGATGACACTATTTCTTTGTTGGTTTCTTACTCTTCTTTGGCTTCCTGCTAGTGCTCTTGTCTGGCAAACCCTTTTAACTCATTGTTCTTGCAGTCTGGCATGGTTGCAGATTCAGAGTCATTTGGTTCTTGCAAACATCTTACTTCTTGTAGAGCATTCAGTATATCAGCTTGGTCTATGGCTCGTCTGTCATTCACAGTAGCCTTATTAAAAAGCTTACATGCAAGTCTATTAGCTTGATCATATCCTTGCACTTGAAAAATGCCTGTGTGCCGGGGCAAGAAAATGAAACTGATATTTTACAACCAAGACCACCTGAGAGACACTAAGCCAACAGCTGTCTTTGGACCCAGCCCATATTTATCTCTCTGAGAAGTCTTCATACTTCATTCAATAAATCACATATGATACAGGCAAACTGGCATTATGTTATGCTAAGGTTCATTGGCTATTCTTCTTATAATGGTCCCAAATTATCGAGGGCGAAAAAATACCCTAACAGGGCCTCAGTCACATGTAAATTGGGGACTTCCGGTGACTACTGCCACGAGTATCTCCCACGCCGCTATGCGCGGTGTGGAGCGGGGCTAAGCTAGATGGCTGGGACTCAGGAGCAGCAGCTGCCGCATCTCCTGCAGCTTCCTTAATTTTATTTGCTCGTGAGTCCCAGCCATCTAGTTACGCCCCGCTCCACGCTGTGCGCAGCGGGGTGGAAGATACTCTCAGCGGTGGCGGTAGTCGCCGAAAGTCCGCAATTTATATTAAACTGATACCCTGTTAGGGTATATTTTCGGCCTCAATAATTTGGGACCGTTATTCGGAGGATAGCCAGTTCATAATATCCCTTCCGTATCAGCATATCCTTTTGCGGCTATCCTCCGAATACCGGCCGTAAATTATCGAGGCGAAAAATATACCCTAACAGGGCCTCAGTCACGTGTCAAATGCGCAGTTCTGTGTCTTAAAACGTGAGCTTCCTGCGACTTCCGCCATCGCCGAGAGTGTCCCCCACGCGGTGTGGATTAGGGCTAAACTAGGTGGCTAGGACTCACAAGCAGCAGCTACTGCATCTCCTGCAGCTTCCATTTTATTTGCTCATGAGTCCTAGCCAATCCAGGCCGTGTGAGCAGCGTGGGGGACACTCTTGGCGGCGGCGGAAGTTGTCGAAAGTTAGCAATTCGGCGTGGCATTACAGTCCCCGGAAGTGCACAATTGACACATGACTGAGGCCCTGTTAGGGTATATTTTCCGCCTCGATAATTTACGACCGTTATTATCTGCAAAAGGATATGCTATATTGTTATTTGTAGTCTTCAATCAGTGTTGTCCAAGGGGGAATTTGTGTAGAGTTGAAAGTTCTGCTTACTCACTCAATCATCCTAATGACTATGTAAAAACTGTAACGATTAATTACATTATAAACTACTACTACTAGCATAATAATAATTTATATAATTTAACTTAAAAAATTTGCTTTAGTTATTATAACTGTTATAAGTTATATCATTATCACTATACACTTAGTAGTCTTAGATATTTTAGCCTGACACTATATACGTAAAACTACTATAATAACAATGAACAAAGTGTTAATCGTTTAATATATGGTATAAACACCTTAACAAGAATTATATTATAGTACTAGTTAGTATAGTACTGTACTATACTATACAAGTATACGTTGGTGACGTGTCCTCGGTTCTATGGACCAACGTTGCTGCCACCTGTCTATAGCTTCTAATGCAACTACACAAATAATCCAAATTACCTCTGAGTGATTTAAAGAATATAGAATGCGTTTCTCGCAGTGACCAGTTATCTACTAAAACTAGGGTCCTTTTGCCTGGAACTGAGGCCGAACAGAATGCCAACAAGGCCAGGAGGCAGACACCGGCTACCTTCGCCACCATTTTAATTGGGATGTACTACTTGCCAGTTACTAGTTGGCGTGTCTGCTATTTATTTGTTAGCGCACTACGGAGACATAAAGTTGCCAGTATAGCTTTTACATTCCCAAAAATATATTTATGTGTGCGTGTATGTGTGTATGTGTGTGTGTGTGAGCGTGCGCGCGTGTTTGTTTGTGTGTGTGTATATATATATATATATATATATATATATATATATATATATATATATATATATATATATATAAATCACTTGAATCAGGTGGCGTTTCGACGGAGAAGAATTGTTGCAACTGATCTCCAACAAGCTTTGTCTTTCACCCTGGATGTACACTTCGTTTTTTGTTAATCTCCCTGCGCCCCCCCCCCCCCACACACATACACACTTGTCTACCTCTTTCTCACATGCCATTAACTTTTCCTTCCATATATATTTTAAAAAAGCTAATTGGCTGGCCGGAACACGACTTCGTCGAGGCAGTATTTGGGTCTGTCTCCTTTGAGTGCATGAACAGTGCAAGAGTTCTTTTCAGAGCTACTTAGTGGCGAGCAATGCTAAACCATTTTATATGGCACATATAACCTATTCACAATTATAACCAAGAGCCCCCTCCCCCTTTCCGGGATGCTGTTTGAACGTGACATTTTTTTGCCCGCAAAGCAAGCCAAGCCTAGCTTGTTCATTTTGTTACACTGCCCAACGTGTGGGGTATAGTTTCTTGAAGTAGAGGCCGGGATCAACCAGCACGACGATAAACATGGAAAATCAAGGACACACAGCGCATGAATGGCCACGCTGCAGGAAAGAGGACGAGGGACCTTATAAGGGTGGGTGGGCGTGGAGATTCTGCCAAGAGATTATTCTCGATTCGCTCCTCTACTTTTATCCAGGGCAAAGCGGTCAAGCCTAGTACATTAAAGGTCGCTAGTTCGTTTCAGAGACGCGTTGTTCAGTTCCATGGGGAGTAGTCACTGGACTACAGAGTTCGTGCTGTGTGCGACACTTCCTGTAGGCAGCTAGCAGCTCTGCGGAAAGAGATTAAGTTGTATGAGATAACCCTGTGTAATTAAACGATCCTCTCGACGATTTTTTTAGTGCTTTTCAATACCTTTAGACTCTGTGCTTATCAAATAACTTACCACGAATTTTTTAGCTCACAGCATCACCATCATAATCATTGTCTTGTGTTATTTTGTGTCGCATAATGCCCGAAGTCTATTCCTTAATCCCGTTCTATCATGTGAAATCACTTCGATATAATGGATCCAATCGAATCCAGCAGTCAATGGTAGGAAGGGGAGTACATGGAGGGGTGTGGGGATGCGGGCCATCCCGGGTATCACTGAGTGTTGTGATAGTGTCAATAAATCTTTATTTTTACAATAAAATATATGTGGGATGGAAGTGGTGGGGGGGGGGGGAGGAAAATTTCCGCACCTGGTAAAACTTGACTTTGGAACGCCACTGCTAGCACCTTTTTCTTCACCAACCTTCGCTTTAGAGTTTTCCTAGGACATACTCTTTTTCTCAAACTCCTTATTTCCCAGGTCTGTCTGGCAATGCAACATTAAGAAACGTACAATAAAATAAGAGCATGAACAGGAGCCAAAATTTTAGCCAATGTTATCTAGGAGATGTTAGCTCTCTGGGTAGCGGTTGAATTTGGTCAGTTCAAATTGAAGAAGATGATGACTGTCTGGCAATTCTCTGTGTTCTTCCCCTTCTTAAATGCATCTCATTTTTTGTTTATAATTTCCCCGGGAGTTTCTTTTTGAATCCATTTAACTTTCGTTCCGTGTTTTTAGTGGCTCTTCAACTTTCACTGGCACATGTTTTTTTATTGTTTTTTATTTTAAACATTGAAAATACTCAACTTGATTCTAAAACTATGCATCATCAGTTCTCGTTATGCCTAGTGGCACATGAGGCTTCAGAGAGGACTTTCCATGCTTTCCTGTCCTGTGCGATCTTCAGTGCAGTTTTCCATGTCAAAGATGCCGCACTCAGGTCACTTTCCATTGTTCGTCTCATGTTGTTTTTGGGCGCCCCTGTTTTCTTTTTCCCTCTGGTGTCCATGTGAGAGCTTTTTTGGCAGGTATATCAGAAGTCATTCTCATAACGTGGCCAAGCCATTTCCGTCTTCTCTTGGTAATCATACTGTCTAAAGTTTCTTGGTTTGTGGCTTGAAGTAGTTTAGTGTTTGAGTTTGTATCTTACCAGAAAATGTTGATAATTCTACGTAGACATGTGTGGTGGAAGGTGGACAGCTTGTGTGCATCCTTTTTGGTCATTATCCAGCATTCCGCTCCATAAAGAAGAACTGGCAAAATGATGCTCTTGTAGAGTCGGAGTTTTGTTCCTCTGCAGTAATTGTTAGATTTCCAAATTTGCCTCATCCTTCCAAAAGCAGCTCTAGCTTTGTTCAAGTGTGACTGTATGTCTTCCTCTGTCCCTCCCAGTAGGGACACCACACTGCCAAGATATGTGAAATGTTCTACATTTTCAAGAGTTTGGTTATTTATGGTCACTGGTTGTTGGTTTGGACTGTTTGTCATGATCTTAGTTTTCTTTGTATTTATTCTCAGTCCCACCATTTCTGCTGGGCAGTTTAGTCTGTTACTTTTCTCTTGTATATGTTCATGTTTATGTGATAGGAGTGCTATATCATCTGCAAAATCAAGGTCCTCAAGCATGGTGAATGGAGTCCATCGTGTGCCTCTTAATGTCCTGTCTACTGTGTTCTTTAGTATCCAATCAATCACAAGGTTGAAGATGAGAGATGACATAACACATCCCCGTCTTACACCTGTCTTTACTGGGAAAAAGGTATTGTAATTTTTTATACTGCAGGAAAAGTCTTTATAGAAGAGAGCAGTTATGTTGACTATTTTTTTCTGGAATTCCATAATGTCGAAAAATTTTCCACAGACCGTCTCTATGGACGCTGTCAAAAGCTTTCTTAGAGTCCACAAAATTAATATATATACGTCTCTGCCATTCATTGCATTGTTCTAAAATGTTACGTATGGCGAAGATGTGATCAGTGGTTCCTCTGCCCTTTCTGAATCCTGCTTGTTCCACTCGTGAGCATTTATCTACTCCTTTTTCAAGCCGCATTATGATGATTTTACAAAATATTTTGCTTGGTACTGAGAGTAGAGTAATTCCCCTCCAATTATTGCAGTCTGTTTACTTTTTTGGGGGATATATAAACTATACAATTTAGAGTTAAATTACATAAAGAATTGTGTATCGTTATTGAGATTTTCAAAGATCATATACTGGTTTCGTCTTATTCTAGCAAGGGGGAGGGGTATATATTAATCAATTCTGTCGAGATTGTTTGTTGAATTTTTTTATCATACAGTGTCTCCTTCAAACCATTTCTGTATCAACCATCAAAATCAAAAGGAAAAGTAAAGAAACTTTTTATTAAACGCCATTGACGCAGCCGAGAAATAATGTTGAGACGGATATTTGTAAAGCCCAAGGTTAACAAGAAAATCGAGAGAAGCCAGATACTCGGATTAACCGAAATTTTCAAGATAGGAGATGACCACGAGCTATCACGTGGAACCCAAGAACAACCACGTGTTGCCACGTGGAACGAACATTGGGTATAAGGTAAGACTCCAGTTTGGTCAAGTTAGTATGTGTGGACCGTCAGAGCGAGAGGACGTGAGCGTGTTCGGAAGAATGACAACGTGAGACTGACTGTTGCGAGAGGAAGACCAGACGACACCATCCATCGAAGTCAAGTCCAGCCAGGCCAGTCTGTGGTAATGACAAGATCCATCTATGCGGCGATGTGGAAGTGAAGGCGCCGAACTCTGGTCGATGAATGTGTGAGAAGTCAGCGTGTTGGAATCTAAACGATGTGGTGCATGTAAGCTGTGAATTAGGACACAGACAGGACTTCTATGTAAGTGATGAGATGTGAATAAACTATTTCGTACTTTGAATTCGGTGTCGGCTTGTCCCAGTTATGTCATCTTAAGAATGTGTGCTAAGATCATTCACTAGACACATCATCCCTTAGACGACGACTTGTTACAAACAGAGTTATTGCAACCAGACTTATTACATCAACGTTACGCCGACCACCTTCACATCCTGTGGCCTGACTTGGTATTTGTTTTAGGTGGGGTCGACCTGGCAGTCAAGATAATATTTTAAAGTAGAAAACAAAAATCCGACTGACTAAGATCAATTCCATTTTCCTGTCATGACATGCAGGTTTAAAGGGAACTACATAGCTGATAAACATGCAGATGAGGCAGGCTCGGTCGCGACACAAACCAGGCTGATCAAGTGAATTCTTTACTGGTAATAAAACTATGCGAAAGCCAAGTGATGACTGTGAATCTGCAAACATGGTCAGACTGTAAGAGCAACCAAAACAAAAAAACAAAACAAAAAACAAAAACTGCCAATCACTGCCTTTATTTTACCACTTTTGCGGTGTAGGCAGGGGGTCTTTTATTTTGCCGCCGACAGAAAAAAAAATCCCCAGCCGTACCGAGGATTCGAACCCAGGTCTCCAACTGTACTAGCAGCAGGTAAAAAGGAATGTAACCAGACAAGAACACTGTGCAGGAAACCAACACAGAAACGATGTCTTCAGCCGCTTCACGATGGAGGATTTACTGTGCACGTTTTACTGTATGCTTCGATGTGCAATGCGGACGCTGTGTCTAGCTGCATAGACTGCTATGCTCTAATTCTCTTTCTTTCTATTTAAAAAAAAAATTGTTTATTAAATGTAAAGCGAAAAAATACACATCGCCCACATTCAGCAAACGCCATCGAATAATGTAGATGAAAATAAACTCATTACCTATGTAAAACCAAAAAACAATGAAGGATGTAAAGTAAATTATTAAACCGGGTCACAGTATAAAATAACCTGACCAACCTCTATATATCATGACATTTCCAGTCTAGTATAAACAGAACAGAGATATGTATCTGTGGTTTATTGGTTAGATTATAGCATTTGATAAAATCAAACACGAAGAAAATATTATAATTTTTGAAACCTTAAACATTGATAGAAAAGATCTGAGTTGAATGTTGAATTAAAAATCGACATCACAACACTCGGGTCAACCCCTTAAGCACTCCGTGCCCAACTTTAGCAGCAAGCGAAGAGTTTCAATTCCGATGGCACCAGTAACAGACTGATTGTATACTCGTTTCGCCTTTTCCCTGAGTGTCGAGTGCCTGTCAAATCCAACTGGTAACTCCTCGCAGCGCCATTCTCTTCAGACCGTAATGATCTATTTGCGCTTCCACAGTGTTCACTAGTTCCCAAAGAGCCATCACAACATCCAGCTTGTCATGCATCAGTTCACCACCAAGCGGCGCTGAACCGGCGAGTCCCTCTGCCTGTTCATTTCCCAACACACCGGCATAACCCGGAGATAATATCCAAAGGATGCTAAGATCTGAGAATAGCATACACTGGCAACACTTGTAACCTTTGTTATCCCCCTTGAGGAATGCAATTTTCAGTTTTTCGTTGCTTCCAGGGGCAGCATTTGTAGCCGTATGGTTGAACTTGGTTTCTGGGACCTCTCCACGGGTAATCCTCATCCGCATGGTGAAACTTCGTGTCACCGAGTGTTTATCGCTCTGTGTGATGTCTTTTTTATTCTTCTTCAGCATTCCGATCCCTTGAGGTTCACTGCTGCAGATATCACCCGCCTCCATTCATCTCTCGGGTTAGCCTTCTCTTTCCAGTTGGTAACACCAAGTGTTTGCAGGTCTGTCTGGATATTATCTCTCCATCGTCGTCTTGGTCTCTCTTGTCATCTACGACCATTCATCTCCCTGGTGTATACAGTTTTTACTTCTCTGTCATCTGACATTCTTTTAATATGCCCAACCATTTCAGTTTATTAGCTCTCATGATGCCAGTGATCAGAGGTGATTTAAACAGATTATGAATTGTGTTGTTGCTTCTCACTCTCCATTCCCAGCTGTTTGCATCTTTGATGGGTCCAAAGACTCGTCGAAAAGCTGTAATAAGGCTTCATCTCTGTTAGCTGTGCTCCAAGTTTCAGAGAAATATAACACGACTGTTCTTATCAACGTTTTATATATTTTGATCTTGGTGTTGCGAGACAAACACTTTGACTTTAGCAGTTGTTGAAGGGCATAGAGTGTGTTGTCCTGGTAGGGTAAAATATACCTACTTATACTGGCAACAAGAAGCAGACATAAGGATTGACAACCAAGCTGGGACTTTTCAAAGCACTAAAAAAAAAAAAAAACCGGCATTAGACAGGGATGTGTACTATCAACCGATTTATTCAGTTTGCACAGTGAAATAATAATTAGATCTATACAAGGAATGCTAGAAAAATTCGTTGGTGGTCGTGTAGTTAACAATCTGCGATATGCTGAAAAAATAGTTTTGATTGCTGAAAATGAACGAGCTGAAAGAAATGATAGTCATAATTGTAACAGAAAGTCAAAACAAGGGTGTTAGTTTTGAACTGCAGAAAAACAGAATTAATGGTAATTACAAAGAAAATGGATCCTCCAAAATGCAACATCAAAATAAATGGGATATTCTCCATGAAAGCTGATATGTTAAAGTACTTGTGTATTCTGATAACATCAGATGGAAGGTGTATAAAAGTAGGATAGCTCAAGCAAAGGTGCATGTTGCAAAATGAATAATTTTCTATACATTCTTTCTTTGTCAATTGAAACTAGAAAAAGAATTATTTTAAGCTATATAAATCCTATCCTGATTTACGGAAGTGAATCAGGGACAGTTGGTCAATTAGTGACAAATTATTTGGAAGCTGCGGAAATGTGGTTTTAAAGACGAAATGGTTAGAATATCCTGGACAGATAAACAAGAGTAATGAAGATGTTTTGAAATAAACTGACTCATTAAGAGAACTGATTGCCCACACCAGAAGAAGGCAATGTAATTCTTTCGGTCATGTCATAAGAGGGAGAAAACTGGAGTACATCGTGACAGTAGGAAAGTTAAAGGAGAAGAGAGGCAGAGGGAGAACGAGAGAGAAGATGCTGGATAGCTTGTCATGATGGCATGGAGGATCGCCTGCACCAGAAGTGACTGAAAGTAGACAAAAAGTTGTGGATAGAAATGAATACTAACGCCACAAGGCATGGACTAAAATAAAAAGAAGGATCAGATTTATTAAAAAAACGTCTAAATGGATAAAGTTGAAATACTATACGAATGGAGGCGTCGAGGTAACAATTTGGATAGAGTGGGTTCAAGTAACAGTTGGAACAGAATGAGTTCTAGTAACAATTGGAATGGAGTGGGTTCAAGTAACAATTGGAATAGAGTAGGTTCATGTAACACCTCAAATAGAGAGGGCTATTGTAATAATAAGTATCAAGTGGGTTTATAATGGGTAGGGCACATTTGTTACACAATTATCGTGTCTGGTGTGACCAAGAGAGCACAAATAAACACATAAAGTTGAACTAGCCAGTTTTACAGAAATACAGTCACATGTGCCAAAATTAACCAAACAGCTTAAAAAAAAAACATTCACCAACATACAAAAAAGACACCCACAAAAAATGATTTATTTCTCAGTAACAAATATTAACCCCAACCCACACATGCTTAAAAAAAAAAACCTCCCCTCCCCCTTTTCTTTTCTCAACATGGAATTCCGTACTTAAAGAGTTAATATGTTACTATGTTGCTCAGATACTAGATATTGTAACTAAAATATGCCATCAAATTAACGAAGTCAGCAAGTCATAGGCAATCGAAATACGATCTTGTGCAGCTTCAATCATTCTCAGTATGACATGGAGATGCTGGACCAGGAAGCTAGAGCTGGGTGATGGAACTTGCCAGTTTGTTGACGATTCTTCTTCGGTGGTCTTGGCGGGAAAGCTTGTGGCACTGGAAGAGGCCTGTTCCCTGGCACATGCAATAGGATTTTGGCATTTGTCCGTATAATCGCTTAGGTTTGTGGGTTTGTACTTCAACGAGGCCTCCCTAGAACCTACGCCGCTAAATACTTCTCTGATTGGTGTTTGAGCGGGCTTGTCTGTGATAATTATCTCAATCTGAAATAATAATAACAATAATAATAATTATAATAACAATAATAATAAGGGAGACAATGCACTGTTATTTTAGTATATTCATAAGTTAACTACTCTGGGCTGTGAACTAAAATATTAATTAAAAAAAAATATATATATTTATAAATAATAGGTAGACATAAAACTAACAATGTGACACAAAATCTTTCCAGTGTAGTTTCTTGGTTCTATTTTAAGGAAAAGAGAATAGATACACTACCTTTTAACAAGCGTGTCGTAAAAGGAGACTAATAAGGGCTCGCTGAAATCAAATACGTTGGGCTGAAAGACGTACGTATTATTATCTAGCTGTAAACCACAATACAGCGGACCACCTGCCTTTTTAAATGCAAACACAGAATAAGAAGAAGTAGTAGACTTAACATATGTAGTAGTAGTAGCAGCAGCAGCAACGGTGATAGTAGTAGCAGAAATAGTAAGTAGCAGAAGAAGAAACAGAAGAAGTTGACTGATAAACTTTAAGAAGAATCAATAACGTTGATGCGTTGCTGGGTTGAACGGCAGTATTTCCAAAGCTATCGCTCACCTCAAAGCCTCGTCCAGATTTTGACTCGTCTGTGCTGAATGCCAGGGTGAAGGTGCTGAATGCCGGAATGACGTATCTGAAACTGTACCCCGCTGCCCAGTCGCCACAGTATTTGATGCCTTTTATACACAGGAAGTCGTAACAGCAATTCCGATGGTACTCTATATCAAACGTCCTGTGTTGCATATACAACAAAAAGACACTCATTGTTTCCGAGGTACCCGCTGAGGAGTGCATATCAAAGTACAGTAAAACCTCCATTAACCGTCACTCACTGCCTGCCCAAAAGCATGTAGTAAGAGTCGACCAACTGGGCGTTTCCTTTGAAGTCGGAGTTCATCTGCCTGAGAGGTAAGGAACCAACAGTCTACATGCAAAATGAATCAGACCTGTGAAACGGATGTGCACACAACACTCAGTTTCTGGAACAAGACTGGAATCCAGAAGTGGACGAACAACCAGAACTTTCCACAAGAGTTTATAGCCGGTGAAACGTGAGGAAGAAAGGTTTAACCATCAGTCTGTATTATCTGTCGTCATCTTTAGAAAAATGCGTAAAAATCAACAAACAAAAATCTCAAAGACGCAGAAGATGACATTTTATTTTATAGTTACGTAGTTTTATAATACATTAGTAGTTTTATAGTACATTAGTAGTTTTATAGTACATTAGTAGATTTATAGTACATTAGTAGTTTTATAGTACATTAGTAGTTTTATAGAACATTAGTAGTTTTATAGTACATTAGTAGTTTTATAGTACATTAGTAGTTTTATAGTAAATTAGAAGTTTTATAGTAAATTAGTAGTTTTATAGTACATTAGTAGTTTTATAGTACATTAATAGTTTTATAGTACATTAGTAGTTTTATAGTACATTAGTAGTTTTATAGTATATTAGTAGTTTTATAGTACATTAGTAGTTTTATAGTATATTAGTAGTTTTATAGTATATTAGTAGTTTTATAGTACATTAGTAGTTTTATAGTACATTAGTGGTTTTATAGTACATTAGTGGTTTTATAGTACATTAGTAGTTTTATAGTATATTAGTAGTTTTATAGTACATTAGTAGTTTTATAGTACATTAGTAGTTTTATAGTACATTAGTGGTTTTATAGTACATTAGTAGTTTTATAGTACATTAGTGGTTTTATAGTACATTAGTAGTTTTATAGTACATTAGTAGTTTTATAGTACATTAGTAGTTTTATAGTACATTAGTGGTTTTATAGTACATTAGTAGTTTTATAGTACATTAGTAGTTTTATAGTACATTAGTAGTTTTATAGTACATTAGTAGTTTTATAGTACATTAGTAGTTTTATAGTACATTAGTAGTTTTATAGTACATTAGTAGTTTTATAGTACATTAGTAGTTTTATAGTACATTAGTGGTTTTATAGTACATTAGTGGTTTTACAGTACATTAGTAGTTTTATAGTACATTAGTAGTTTTATAGTACATTAGTAGTTTTATAGTACATTAGTAGTTTTATAGTAGATTAGTAGTTTTATAGTACATTAGTAGTTTTATAGTACATTAGTAGTTTTATAGTACATTAGTAGTTTTATAGTACATTAGTAGTTTTATAGTACATTAGTAGTTTTATAGTATATTAGTAGTTTTATAGTACATTAGTAGTTTTATAGTATATTAGTAGTTTTATAGTACATTAGTAGTTTTATAGTATATTAGTAGTTTTATAGTACATTAGTGGTTTTATAGTACATATATAAATTGCTGCACATAGTACTCTGATATTGAAGTTTATACTGTTTATGAATGTTTTATTCACTTTTAAAAGACTTTATTTTTATTTTCGTCCCAAGCCCGCAGTGAAATCCCAATAACGTATACATATATTATGATAATTCTGTTATCCGTCTATCTCGCTATTCGTCACAGACCTGATTAGGATAGTGACATTTAATCGAAGCTGTACTGTATACGTCAAACAGAACAATCTGACTTTGTACGACAACTTTTCTACCGCCAATACATGTTTGAATATTGGACTGATAAACTTCTATCGGTTTCACTCGTTCACAAAACGGATAACAGAACGCTGCTCCTCTTTGGTGCACGTGAAAAGTAAGGCGGCCATCTTCTACATCAGTATGACGCCATTGTGTCAGTCTGCGCCGTGATGTTCCAATTGTGTCGGATTTTTTCATTAAAAATTATTTTGGATCCCAGGTCTATCCAACCCAAAATCAACACCAGGTAAATTCTTAGGAAGTAGAGGCGGACAGAGTGACGCTGATGGCACAACCCACCGAGTATAAGATATAAAAGAGGAAGTCAACAAGTAAGTCTCAAATGTTTGTTTTAAAAAAAAAAACACACACACACAACAACCCGAAAACCGTTATTTTTGTTCACATACACTGTCCCTTATTTTTCAATATAATTTCCACCAACATTGATGCATTTGTCCCATCGTTTTATTAGTCATCCCAAACCTGCTGCAAAGAACTGCGTGCTCTCTCTTTTTAAACCACATTTTCACTTCACATTCAACTTCTGCGCCATTTGCAAAATGTCTCCAACCAAGTTGCGTTTTCAGTGGACCAATCAGTGGAAATAGCTAGGGGCTAATTTGGGGCTGTAAGGTGAATGTTCCAGAAGTTCCCACCCTAGATGGTTAATTTTTTCCTGAGTTAACCGAGCCATTTGTGGTCTGGCATTGTCATGAAGGAGCAGTACTCCTCTAGTCAGCAGGTGGGACGTTTTTTTCTATTTGCTTCGTGAAACATCGATATAACTTTACAGTATTAATCAGCATTCACATTGTCACCAAAAAAAAAAAAAAAAAAAAATTGAAAAAAAAGTACTCCTTGACAATCCTAGAACACAGTCTGCATAACCTTCCTTACTGGTGGCGTAACTTGAATTGTTGTACATAAGGCGAAGAAGGATGCTTCCATTGCAATAAAGAACGCTTTGATTCGGGCAGGTAGTGATGCACCCATGATTTGTCCCCAGTAATAATCCTGTTCAGCATGTCTTTTTCTTCCTCTGTATATCTATAGAGATGCTGCAAGGACAGGCCTAATTGTGTTCGTTCGTGAATTGTCAAGTACCCACCTTGCGCACACTTTCTTAAATTTCAATCGGTCATGCATTATGTTGTATGCTGTACTATGTGAGCACCCTATTGCAGCCGCTACAGAGTGACCGTCACTTGCCTGTCACATCTAATAATCCCCTTAACCCGCTGCACGGGTGCGTCTGTTGCAATCTCAACAGGACGACCAGATCAGACTTCACTAAAAATTTTAGAGTGACCCAAAGACTTTTTTTTTTTTAACCCAGCTATGCACCGCTTTACGACCAACCAATTTGTCAGCATAACCAGGAGGCATTTTCTTAGGAATGTTCTTTGCAGGCAGCTTTAAAAAAAAAGCATAACAGCATGTTGTTCTTTAAGGGTACACTCTGTAAGTACAGTCGCCATTTTAGTTCGTAATGTGAATGCGCATGCAACACCTAGCGCCACCTAACAAACGGAAACTTAAAGTTTAATGTTGCTGTCACGTAATGACACCTTTATAAGCCATCAGCTACATTTCCCTACTAACTCATAACCATTTGTAACTAACTTATTGTCGTCCCCTAGCAGGTCTATAGCACTATATATCCAATACGCCTAAAATCGAAAAAAATTTGTCCTTTCTTTTTTTTTTTTTTTTTTCAAAATACACTTTTTGTGTGTGTAAAAATGAGAATTACTACAAAATCAAATTACCTACTTGAAAGTAGCCACAAACATTTTTGGCACATTCGGTGTTTTGTAGACAACCAAACACCTTTCGTTGTTGGCGTATTCAGTACTGTAGCCTTGTCGACCACTTTTCACAATGTACCGCGAAGTTTCACTGATGACATTCACAGTGCTGGGTTGGTCTCCGCAGTAAATCTTTGAGCTCCTGAGCTGCAACGCAAAAAAAAAAAAGCATCAGTATTGGTTGGCAATTATATAAAAGTAAAGTAAAGTACCTTTTCTAAAGCCGTCAGGCTTATTGTGCATGTAGGGCTAGCCATATATTTTATAGATCAGTCGACACTTGGTGGCTTATATGGTCAGCATCAATGCAGTCGCCGTCCTAGGATTTACCTCGTACCCATTTAAGGCAAAATCTATGTGAAAGTGACGGTCTTTTTTGCACCCCCCCCCCCCCCCCCAAAAAAAAAAAAATCCAGCATTGTTCGGATTGGAACCCACGAACTTCGGACCCACAGGGAAGCGTCTAGCCTCAAAAGATATATAGTAAAGATATAATAAGCTGCAAATAATATAATTATAGTATAAACATCTATATATATATATATATAAATCAATGTTTGTGCGTTTGTTTATGAGCTATAGACTCGGAAACTACTGAACCGATTTAGCTGAAATGTTCAGGATATGTTTATATTGATACCGGATAATTACCCATTATGGTTTGAAATTCTACCTGTCATTGTTAGAGATAGGTGACCACATTTTTTTGAAAAATCTTCGAAACTAATATTTCCATTTTTAGTGACATTTAATTATAGCCACGTTAGTAAAAGCGCATGCACGAACGACTTCCACCATTCGCCGTCGTGGTAGAGCAAACCGGACTATCTCTATATCGCTGATTGCGACATTAACCATATTAGACACAATTTCTATTTTCCTTGTTTTCAAACAACCTTCGATGAGTTAGAGAGTAGTCGGTGGATCTGAGAAAGGGGAAGAGGGGGGGGGGATCTATGTCTGCGCAGACAATTATTGCGACATTTACCGTGTTAGACACGTACGATTTCTATTATTGTGCCGTTTCAATAATACTTGAAGTTTATATCTGGGAAATGTGTTAATGAGAAAACAATTGCCTGTGGTTTTGAGTTGAGTTAGAATAGGGACACACATCTTGCGTAGTTTTGCTCTCTTTTCGTTGTTCAGAAGCAGTGGTTGGCTGGCCGAATGGTTAGTACACTGGGTTCCCGTGCGGGAGACTAGGGTTCGAATCGCCAGTATGGTAGTTTTCTTTTAAATATTTTTTTTAAATTTAAACCCTGGGGCAAACTAAAACCCAGACCTGCACTGTCGTGGCGACAGCACTAGCCATGTGGCCATAAATACTATAAAAAATACAGGTATGTGGGTAAACCAGTTGATAATTAAATTTGACCATTTTGCATACTTATGATTTTATTTCAAACTTTCTGATTGCATGGTTACGCAGAATTAAAAAAATACAGGTATGTGGGTGAACCAGTTGATAATTAAATTTGACCATTTCGCATACTTATGATTTAATTTCAGACTTTCTGATTGCATGGTTACGCTGAATTTTCATAGACTTCCATTTATTTTCATTTCGATTTAATTATTTCTTCTGACATTGCGTTGGAATTAGGCTGTGTTGTTTATCATAGCGTTCATTTCGTAATTATATTGTATTTTTCCTGTTTTGGTTGAATTTCACTTTTTTTTTTCTTCAACCTACTTCGATGAAGGAAAGAGTAGTCGGTGAATTGGGAAGGTGGGGGGGGGGGGGGGGGTAGAATAAACTGGTAACTAAGAGGGCAGTTACACCGTAGTGCTGTCATGCCGGAGACCTTCGGTAAGGTGACGATAGCACTTGCCTTGCGGCGCCAAATCCTCTGGCTCACGACTCTCTGTCTACTGCGATGGTAAAACAGATAGCAGTGACAATATTTTAGTTATTGTTGAAGGAGTGGTGGTAGTAGTTGTACTGGTTATTGAAGGATAGTATGGCAAATATTACACTAGCCGTATTCACTACTCATTACAATTCCTGGTCCCTATATTATTTCTTCAGTTATAAAAATCCTTCGACGAGGGAGCGAGCAGTATTCGGTGGATGGGAGAGGGGAGGGGGTGATGACATAAATTGTTAACTTAAAGAGCTTAACGCATGATTTTAAAGTTTTCGTTTCTTAATTTGTTTATATTTACTAAGGTTACCTCCGCTATTCTCATTTTTTTTCAACGACTTACTTGGTTATTTACAAGTACAGTTGTAAGCTTTACTTCCGTCTTTTGAAAAAAAATACAAACAGCTTTAGCATGTGATAACCAAATAACCATTTTTTTTTTACTGTGCTAATAATACCATTTAAACGACAACTAATATAAAGATGCAATTATATGTTGCGTGTTCTAAAGTGGCAAACCAGTCTATCTCTATATCTGTGCAGAGAATGATTGCGACATTACCTTTATTAGAGACGTGCGATTTCTATTGTCTTTCTTTTACAAAAGCCTTTGATGAGGGAGCAAGTAGTAGGTGGATTTGGGAAAGAGGGGGGGGGGGGGAGAGGGCATCGAAGACTATCTCTGTATTTGTGCAGACAATGATTGCGACAGTAACCATATTAGACACGTGCGATTTCTATTTTCTTTCTTTTCCATTTAGCCAAACTATGCCACAGCAACGCGTGGCCGGGTACAGCTATTTATAATATAAAGGCTGACCTTTCATTCGTGCTTACTCAGGCTGGTCTACGCTAGATGTGTGTCACGGTGTACTGTTGTTTTCGGAAAGCTTTCTGCGTTGCGTGTTATCCTTTGTTTTGCGAGCAGCGGCCGCCGACACATCGTTTTCACTCGTAAGCAGAAAAGCGTTGCTTCCACGGATCGTACTCTGCGCTCTCTCGTGGGACATCGGCTGAGGGTGTGGAGAGTTAGGGCCAATTCGAGATATCTTCTTCTTCTTCGCGTTCATCAGCTGTAGACTCTGGCGGAAAGTTCTGGTTGTTCGTCCACTCCTGGACTGCAGTCCTGCTCCAGAACCTGAGTGTTGCGTATGCATCAGTTTTACAGATCTGATTCACTTGAATGCAGACTGGTGGTTCTTTGCATCTCAGACAGATGCACTCTGACTTCAAAGGAAGCTCCCCTCAAAGTTTTCCCCTCAATGGGGCCCCGGAACCCACACGGGGAATTTCGAGATATCGTGTCGGTCACTGATGATAGGACCGGACAAGAAACCCCTGTCACGTAGACCAGCCTGAGCAGGCATGAATGAAAGGTCAGCTATTGTGTAACTGGGCTGACTTCGTTACTAGAACCATTAATTGGCTGACTAACTAAGTGTAGTAACAAGTGTGTTGCTCGGTAATGAATGAATTCAAATTTCAAATGTTTTCAAAAAATATAAAATCGGTTCTTACCCAAGGGTTATTTGTTGGCGCAGAAAAGTTGCCGTGGCTTCCGGAGACACCATCGGTTGTCCGCATATCAGAATTCTGTACCTCATCGCTGTTGTCAGGCTCCTGGTCATCCGAGTTTGTTTTCTGTTCAAGGGAATCTGATGTTTTGTAGGCAGATCCTGTTGTCTGGAAGCTTTTGTCTATGGAATCTGAGCTTTTGTCTGGTGTTTCAAAGCCCATGCCTGTTGTTTCATAACCTGTGTCTGTAGTGTGATAGACTTTATCAGTTTTATGATAGCTTTTGTCTGTTTGATAGAAGTTGTCTGTTGTTTGATATACTTTATCTGTTGTTGCACTGCCTTTGTCTGTTGTTTGATAGCCGATTCCTGTTGTCTCATAGCTTGTATCTGCTATTAGAGAGACTGTGTCTGTTGTTTGATAGCTCTTGTCTGTAGTTTCATAGCCTTTGCCTGTTGTTTGATAGCCGTTTCCTATTGTCCGATAACCTTTATCTGCTGTTAGATAGACTGTGTCTGTTGGTTGATGACTCTTGTCTGTAGTTTCATAGCTGTTGTCTGTTGCATCAGGGCTTTTGTCTATTGTTTTATAGCCACTGTCCGTCATCTGATGGCCATTACCCGTTGTCTGATAGACTTGAACATTATAATTCGTTCTGAACCCGTTGTTGGTTGTTCCGCGCCCGTCCTCCCTACTGACAGAAGTGTAATACGTGGACTCGGTGTGGCCTACAATTGCATCAGTCTTACTAGTGACAGGTTGAATCACGGGATTAAAGGAGCATCTATCAACATAGTTGCCCATGTTGGAAAACTGGTGTGAGGTGCTATCTGGAAAAGAGCCGTGGCCAGAAGATGATTCGTTGCGTCCCAAATTGCCGATAGCGTCTCGAATATCTACTTCAACCTATGAAAAAAAAAAATGTTATCATTTCTAACATCTATAAACGAAACATATTCTATGTAATCTTGCTTTGTCAACTGAGACGAGAAATATAATTCTTAAAAGCTATATAATCCTAAACCGATATATAGAAGTGCACTAGTGAAACAATTATTCGGAAGCTGCCGAGAAGTGGTTTTAGTTGTATAGGCAAATGAAGAGAATACTCTAGACAGATAAAAAGAGTAATGAAGTTGTCTTGAAAAATACTGCCTCACGATGAGAACTGATTGTCCACATCAGACAGAAACAATCGACATTTTTTGGCCATGTGATGAGAAGGAGAAAACTGGAGTACATCACGACAGTAGGAAAGATGCAGCGGAGGAGATGTAGAGGGAGATGAAGAGAGATACTGTCGGACAATCTGACATTGGTGATCAGAGTTGATTGAAAGTACACGAGTTAGAAGGTTGTGGATAGACATGACTACCAACGGCATGAAATGTCAGATTGTTAAATGTTGAACCTAGAATCGAAATCATAGAACTCACGACTCATCTATAAGCGCGCCACCCTCATCTTCAGCAGCAAACAAAAAGTTCCAATTCCGACGGTACCAGTAACTGTCTGATTGTGCCATTCGATTGATTACTGAGCGTCGGCCAGATCCCCTGGTAACGCCAGGCAGGAAGTTTGAGAAAAAGCCTGTACACACCTCTCAAAGCCCAATCACACTTCCACGAAGTGAGAGATGGTAAATGGAAATATGTGATCAGTTGTTAAAATTGGACCAAGTACTGAGAGGCCTTGTGTCTTGGACCGCTCCGACAGCCAGGAAGACCGGCCTGGTCAACCTGTAAGGTCTTGACCAAGGGAATCTTGTTACCGTGCGACAGACTTAGCAAGCTGAAAATGCCTGCATTATTACCACAAAGAACATGGTAAAGTAAGAGTCCCTTTTACCAATTAAATTAGGGTGGACCCACGAGCCAAAGTCGTGTTTTGAAATTTAAAAAAAAGGACCTTGATGTGTGCTAAACTCACTTTTCTGTTCAAATGTACCAGGGGCAGAAGCGTGATCACTTACGTTAGTCGTGAAGGCGCTGAATGATGATGATGTTGGCAAAGGCGAGTGCAAAAGGTCCAAACGGTTAAATTGAGAGACGAGTGTTTCTCGGGTTTGGCGAGTGACAGTGGCTTCGCGGGTTTCGCAAGACAAATGCATGACGAGCCACTAGGCTGAAAATTAGCATGTGACCAGTCAGTGTCTCTCAGTCATTGAGATAGTACAGACGTATGCAGAGATGTGTGTTTGTGACTTTTAGTAGTAATAATTAGGGCTGTATCGAATAGTGGTTTTCACTATTCGGCCGAATACGAATAGTGGGACCAACTATTCGGCCGAATACGAATACGAATAGTGTATCATCATCATCAGGTGCCTCGACGACTGGTGTGGCGATTTTGCCTCGCCACAATCTGAAATCTCCTGCAGCATGTATCAGTTTGTGTGCTGACACACCTCCATGACATGCAACGACTGTCAAGAATCTTCTCTCGTTGTCTTTTTCTATCTCTCCTTCCACAAACCTTTCCAGTGGTCACCACATGTTCCATTTTCACTCTTTCTATATGATGACTGTCTTCTTCTGATGTCTGCGATTTGTTGTCTTCGGGCTCCCGCCTGTTTCAAAACCTAGTGGTTGCTTTTTTTAAGCTGTCCAAGGCCTCAAAAAATTGTTTGGCCTGGCTACCGATTGTCCAGGACTCATAGCCATATGTTAAAACTGGATGTATGTAGCAAGCAAGACAACGATATATTGCACAAGATGTTCCTTTTTTTTAAAAATATAAAATGCATTTTTAGCCTGTCCTATTTTGTTTTTTATTTTAGTAATGCATCTTTCATCTGATTTTATCCATGTGCCAAATTCGCATATAAATCATTTTTCGTTCAGGCGTTCGTTCAATGTAATTTAAATGCACCTTCATATTCTCGTTTGCAATATCTTCAATTTGATTTGGGAAAAGACACCCCGAAAGAACAAAAAAAAAAAAAAAATGCATGCTTTCTCTTTGTCTCTCTCTCTCTCTCTCTCTCTCTCTCTCTCTCTCTCTCTCTCTCTCTCTCTCTCTCTCTCTCACAGATACACTTTCAAGTTTCTTCATGCCTTCTTTAACACAACAGTAGCGATGCCTAAATCTTTCGTAGCGGGAAAAACGGCGACCCGTTTGCGTGGTAACAGCGCCTGACTCCGAGGCATTACAGTAGAGGTTCTAAAACTGGGTGCGTATGACAGGGGTGCCGCGGCGAAAATCAAGAAGAGAATTGTGACATTATTAATGAGAGAGTCCATCGCAGTGTATGCAGAAATCAATATTCGTATTCGGCCCGACCGCCACTATTCGGCCGAATACCGAATAGCTAGTAGGTCCACTATTCTGTCCCGAAGCGAATACGAAGCGAATATTCGGTACAGCCCTAGTAATAATGTGTATTATTTTATTCCGGTGAGGGTTGGACGATTCATCAGAACTTGGCGTATAATTCGGAATGCAACAGCTGCGTGTTGAGCAGAGTGAGGAGAGAGTTGAGTAGAGTGGGCTGTCTGCTCCTTTGTGAGGAACTCGACTTGGTTGACTACGCGTGTTAGCGTTCACTGCGGAGACAAGACAACTGATTCTACTTACGATGAGTGACCCTCGTAGATGTCGGATATCGGCTGTGTGGTGAGGGACTCAGATTTGGGAGTTCAGCCGGTCATTGTAGAATTCCTCGACGTGGCTGACTTGCTGTGTGCTTATTGTGGTACTTACCTATTCTCGAGGTTACCAGACAGCCAACATGAAAGTGCCTGTTACTGAGTATAGCAACGGAGGTCAAGCTGAGTAAGCTAGATGGAGCTTGTTTATTCTTACTGTTAGCCCTGAAGTGAGGCATAGCTAGCGACACGGGCACTGAAATGGTGAGCTCAAGAGTTTTGATTGACACCGCCTGGGGGGGGGGGGAAGGGGGGAGAGGAGATCATTGAGTATCTGGGGGTATCAGGCGGACAGTAGTTCAGTTATAACCAATTCATGTTAATCATACCGTGTTTCATCACAATAAAAAGGCTCATGCAAGATAACTCTTCCCGTTTTGTTAATGTGGTTGGATGTGGACGGTTATCGGCGTTAGTTGTGCGATGTGACTATGTGAATTGTGTTAGTCGAGCAATCTCTGGTATGAAAGCCAATTAGTCGTCTGATAGTCGACTTGAGGACTTTTGCAGATATGTATGAAGCATAATCATTGACCCCTAGACATTTCACCACAGACCGTCAGATCCGCAGCCGAAGTTCTGGGTTCATTATTGGTTCCTTACTTTTTAGATGCACTCCGACTTTGAAGGATACACCCCAAATTGGTCCCCTCTTATGACATGCTTGTTACAGTGCAGTTGCCTCCCCCCCCCAACCTTGAAATGGGGCGCAAGGACCCACAGATGTCGACAATCGGCTCTAGGCTGAGGAACTCAGATTTGGGAGTTCAGCCGGTCATCGTAGAATTCCTCGACGTGGCTGATTTGCTGTGTGCTTATTGTGCAACGTAAGAAACCAGAAAATTTAACCTGAAGCCCTAAACTGAATAAGATTGACTCGACTACTAGCTATATACGACGTATAACAGCCATCCTGATTATGAAAATGTTGATAAAAATGCTCGTGTGGGTTCTGAGGCCCCCTTTTGGTGAGAGAAAAAAAAAAAACAGTCTCACTGTCCCAAAACAAGCATGTCGTAAAAATCGACAAATGAAAGAGGTTTCCTTCGATTTCAGAATGCATCCAATATATTACATATAGACGGCATTTATTTGAGTCACATCTGTAAAATGAATGACACGTATTACTCAAGTTCTGGAACAAACCTGAAATCCGGAAGCTGGCGAACAACCAGAACCTTCCGCCAAAATTTACAGCCGGTGAAAGCGAAGAAGAAGAAGAAGAAGAAGAAGAAGAAGAAGAAGAAGAAGAAGAAGAAGAAGAAGAAGAAGAAGAAGAAGAAGAAGAAGAAGAAGAAGAAGAAGAAGAAGAAGAAGAAGAAAAAGAAGAAGAAGAAGAAGAAGAAGAAGAAGAAGAAGAAGAAGAAGAAGAAGAAGAAGAAGAAGAAGAAGAAGAAGAAGAAGAAGAAGAAGAAGAAGAAGAAGAAGAAGAAGAAGAAGAAGAAAAAAAAGAAGAAGAAGAAAAAGAAGAAGAAGAAGAAGAAGAAGAAGAAGAAGAAGAAGAAGAAGAAGAAGAAGAAGAAGAAGAAGAAGAAGAAGAAGAAGAAGAAGAAGAAGAAGAAGAAGAAGAAGAAGAAGAAGAAGAAGAAGAAGAAGAAGAAGAAGAAGAAGAAGAAGAAGAAGAGAAGAAGAAGAAGAAGAAGAAGAAGAAGAAGAAGAAGAAGAAGAAGAAGAAGAAGAAGAAGAAGAAGAAGAAGAAGAAGAAGAAGATGAAGAAGAAGAAGAAGAAGAAGAAGAAGAAGAAGAAGAAGAAGAAGAAGAAGAAAGAAGAAGAAGAAGAAGAAGAAGAAGAAGAAGAAGAAGAAGAAGAAGAAGAAGAAGAAGAAGAAGAAGAAGAAGAAGAAGAAGAAGAAGAAGAAGAAGAAGAAGAAGAAGAAGAAGAAGAAGAAGAAGAAGAAGAAGAAGAAGAAGAAGAAGAAGAAGAAGAAGAAGAAGAAGA